>CM049393.1:12991305-13411305 GCA_026937815.1 Etheostoma perlongum | reverse complement strand
TTCTTTTCTATTATGTTTTGTGTGGAAAAAAATTGTTGATTTTATGGGCTGATTTTTTTTTAAACTGCAATTATGATTCTGTGAGAAGGTAAACAAAACAAAACAATCTACTGGCATGCTAGCAGCTTTGTGAGTGCTGCTTTGAGCTTGAAATGCTAACACTAGCATGGACGCACAATCACAACGACAATGCTAACATGCTGATGTTTATTAAGCATAATGTTTACCACGTTTACCAACTCAGTTTAGCATGTAAGCATGCTAACATCTGCTAATTAGAACTAAACACACAGTTCAGCTGATGCTGGTGTAAATGTCAAAAGTTTAGCAAGTATCAGGTCATGAAAATAAAAGATCAAAAATCATTGGGGTTTATCCTCTGGAGACCATGGATATTCATACCAATGTTGTTGAGATTTTTGAGTCTTGACGAAAGTGTTGGACCGACCAACTGACTGATATTTCCACCCTTAAAAATGGAAAGAACAAGATGCTTAGTCACATGTTACATCATAGTGGGTACTACTTGAAAACAGGGAAGGGAAGCTGAGAAGCATGATCTCAAGGTTTAAACACATTTACAAACTATATAAAGACACTGTTCCTATAGCACACAATAATAACGCTAATAACCATATTCACTGTATGCCAGGACTGACACACAACCGTATGCTCACAAATCATACCATGCTCACACACACACACACACACACACACACACACACACACACACACACAGCACATGTTAAAAAGTAAGACACACACAAACAATGAGCTCACATGGATTCTATCCTCCCACTGGTCCCAAGGCTGTTGATAGCTGCCCCACCTCCTGCTTGCTCTGAAGTATCTAATGGGTTTATCTCTTATTTATAAGACTTGGAGGTCAGCACCAGTGAGACACAAAGACCCTTAACCCTTGAGTTCCCACGAGGGAAGAGGTGAGATGCAGCATCCTTAACGTTTTTGAATTTTACACTTTATTTTGATAACCTTTTGTTAGTAAGTGATTGGCTTCAGTTGATTTTTCAATATGGACCATAACAACAGCAAGTGACTATCCATCAGTATAGTGACACTTGGCTGACTTACCATGCCTTCTATTAGAGTGTGCAGATGTGTGTGGGGAGGAGAATCAGTCACGTTATCCCCCCTGCTGCCACTCGGTTTCACCCCAGAGGCTCCTGTAGTGTATGATGCTAATAAATTTAGCAGAAATTGCATCAAGTAGACTCACTGCTCCATCGATTGTAAGAATGACATCATCCCCCTCTCGTCTCAGCCCTTTATTACACCGAGAGTGAAGGCAAAGTAGGAGAGAGAATCTTTAAGACACAGAGATCCTCTTTCAGGACAATGGGATGGCATCAATGATCGTTTTCACCTGTCTTGCGTTTCTTCCCTCACACAACCATGTACGGAGCATCTGCTCAATGTGGGATTTGCTCTGGCATAGAAGTTTCCATATTAGTCTGCTAGAGACAGGGTGGACAATCTATGAGACAATTGCATTAGAGCGCCAAGAGCGTGTGGAAAAGCTTCTCACACACTTAGGGCGAGCTAATGAATATGGGCCTGTGGGTGTATGTTGGAAAGAGATTGGTAGGCAGCGATGTTTAAGGGTGAGCAAGGGTGCAGCTGTGCTTATTTTCAACCTTATAAATGTTCTTGTTCCATATGAAGTTTTTCAACATATGGACATTTAGAGCTAATTGGTTTTGAGCGCTAATGAAAGAAGGGTGTTTTAAAAGGTTGTGGGGCTTTCTGGATGATTGGAGGCTAAAAATATTTTTATTGCACTTCAGGCTTGGACTGGAGCACCAATGTGTGTTTCTTCTTTATGAAGAAATGAAGAAAGTGCAAAGTAGGCATAAAATGCCAAATCACACATTTGCGTACCCTTGGAAAGACAGAGACACACATGTAATAAGAAAGAGAAGCTAAATAAAGTGTGTGCAAGTGAGAATCGACTGCCAGTGATTTTTCAGTAGATTGTATTACCATTGCTCTATTCTCACTATCCCTCACCACACCTGAGTGTAGTTCCATTTCTGTCTTTTCTGTGCAGTTGTATGTGCGTCCCTGTGTGTGTGTTCAGAGCGCTGGGTAACTCATCCAGGAGGAGCATGCCCTGTTCTATTCCCATCAATCCTAGACCCATCTACTCTCTGTGCCCCGGGGGATCTGATGAGATCTTCTGCCAGAATGGGCACGACCACCTGCCCTCTGCAGATACTCATCAAAGGTTTGATCTACAGAATACTCAAAAACCACCTCGGGTTATTGTTTAAGGCGCTGTAAACACCAACACAAAGCAACGTTTTGACTTGCTAGACATCAGATCATCAGAGTCTTGTTCGGTGGGGTGTTTTGTTTTGTGAGAAGAAATCTATTGCACAGATCAGCGATGGTGGATGTATCCATTGATTGCCTGAAAATCTTACAGTACTGACAAGAATCCAGCATTAACAATAGTGATGCAGATTGATCTATTTTGCCCTAGTTTCATATTTACCAGACACATACAGTATGAGCGTGGCATCAATCTTCTCATCTAACTCTTGGCAAGAAAGTGAATAAGTGCATTTCCCAAAATGTCAAACTATTTCTTTAAGTTTCTAATTTGTTTTTGTAAACTACACACAAACACCATAACAGTGTAGAGCTATTTGTGGTCTTAACACCCACTGCAGTTCATTTTTTTTTTTTTTTTGTTGCATCTTTTTAAAGTGTCCCGGGAAACAGTAGCACAAGGCAGTTGCTAATAATTGTGAAACATATGTGTGTGCACTCAGGAAAATTGTCGTGTGTGTGTGTGTGTTTTTGTGTGTGTGTGTGTGTGTGTGTGTGTGTGTAGTTAGGCATTTGAAGTGGAAATCCCTTTTATAAGAGCCTGACGGACAGTACGACTGGTGTTTTTATGTCTGTGTGTCTTTACTCATACTGAAATGATTAAAATGCTCTGAACATTCATCTCTCTGTCATATCTATCAAATATAACAAAGACACACAATCCCTTCTCTCGGTCTCGTTGGCTTTCTTATATGTCCGTTTGGTCAATATTTGTTTCTCGGCCTGCCATCTCTCACCTCTCCATTTATTAATCTCCTGTCCTTTAAAATAGATGACATTTAATCATAAATAGATTATGAATTCAGCTTGTGACCATTGGGTATAGAAGAGGAAAGAAAAAAGATCAAGGGCATCAAACATTCCGTCCGTGACACAAGACGAATGAGCTCTGTTTCAGGTTGCTTCCATTACAGCCTAATGCAGACAAATTATGAAGGAAGATTGATTAGCTCTGGTCTGAATAGCGGTCACTGGCAATTCCATGAGTCCAGATGATTTCTTCCCAGAGCCAATGTGACTGAGACCAAGGCCTGTGTAGGACGGTGTGGTAGAATTACTGCCTGGTTTAAATTTGCTGGAGGAGCCTCTGGTAGCAAGAAGCCTCGATCATCTTGTTCTTCTTTTCATTTTCTTTTTTTCTTCCCTTCGCCGATTCAGATGCCGCATTAGAATTCCCATTCAAAGTAGGTCAGCGCCCCCTCTCTCTCTTTCTGTTCCCCATTCTCTCACTGAGTCTCTCCACCATTCTCTGTCTCCCTGGCGCAGTTCCCTATGTAATCCCTATCCAAAGCGGGACTGTAAAAAAAAAAATGCTGTGAGATGAGACTCTGGTGCTTTGATTCTACTTACTCTGCTTCAAGCTAATTTCTTCTTTCCCTTTGTGGCTTTCTTCACAGTCCTCGTCTTGATGTCTGCTATGCTTTTCATATTTCCCTAAAACTTTTCCTTTGTTCCCTTTTCTCTGTCTGTCAGACCGTCTTTTCTTCTCTTCACCCTGTCCTTGGGCTATCCATCTCTGTCACTGCACTCAGTTCCAGAGCTACTGAAATTATACATAAAGGTTGACCCCAACCTACATCTCTCTGATAGCTCCTTTACAGCAGTTCAGACAGTTTAGCTAATGCTCTTATTAATGGGGCTTTGAAGGACACTTTGACAGGATCAGATGGCTGTTGCAGTAATTGAAAGTTAGTTATAGGGCTATTATATATATAGTTATAGTTATTATGTGCCCTTTACAGTGACCGGGGCCACCTCGAAGCCAGTGTTGGGCAGAAACACTACAGTAATGCACTGCGGAGTGCGGAGACTCTTTTAAGACAGCCAAGCTAGCTGTTTCCCCCTTTTTATAGTTCTGAACAAAGCTAACAGGCTGTTTGGTGTAGCTTCACAGTATCAATCAGACATGAGTGTGGTATCTTTCTTCCCATCAACTCTCGGCAAGAAAGCCATTATGTCTATTTTTTTAAATGCCAAACCATTCCTTTAACCCTCCTGTTATCCTTGAGGTCAATCAATCAATCAATCAATGTTTATGGTCTCTAAAAAGTCTCTAAAAAATATGGTCACTGCAAGGACATTGATTCTCCACACAACACATGGAAGGGACTAACATAAAAGTTTATACTGAAGCCTTTTCAAACTATTTCTCGTGGTGCTCTGTGGGCCTCTCTCTTTATACTCTCACCATTGAAAAATACATCTAAGCAAAGTTGTTGTTTTTGTTGCCCGTGAGGTTTTGTCACAGCTCTTCGACAGGGAAAGGACAATGTGTCTGAGAGTAAGGAATGTTGAGGAGGATCATGATTATGAGGCATCCTCCTCTGATGAGAATGAGACTATTGGGGTTGACCCTCCTGTTGTCTGTCAACCACCAGCAGATTCTGTTCTATCTTAACCTCCAGTGGACACGTTACCATTCCAAAAATGGAAAGTTATCATGGTCCCTCTCCGTACTTGAACTGTATTAGAACAGTTGGAATGACTTGGATGCACTTGCAAGGCTACATTGGGTTGCACATTTTGGCAGGAGTGTCCAAGTCAAAAGATTAAGCAACAGCAAGGGCAATATAAGACATTCAATGTTTCCTCCCATGCCATACACTTTGTGACAAACTCCCAGTGATACACAATGTATGGGACAAGTAGGTCCAGCAATTACTCATTCATTCCAATCCAGGCCTCTACCATACTGTGGATTACTTCATGGCTTGGTTGAATTCTAAGGCATTCTGCGGTCTGTTATTTCTTGATAAAGTTAGATGATAAAGAAGATAGTTTCTACGTAAGTATAACACACCAATGCCATGCATAAAAGAGCGTTGCCATGGACACAGTTCTGTTTACTCTGGAAGACAGCTAGGGGTTAGGGTAACCCTAACCCTAACCCTAACCCCCTATCCAATGATAGCAGATCTGGTCACATTTTTACATACGGTATAGTCTTTATATAGCCTACTATGATTGCTATGCAGTGACTTCAGCAGTAGGGACAACAACGCTAATTAGTTAGCTTACATTGCAACATGTTTAACATTACAGGTGTGTCAACGGTAGCGGCTGTGCAAAAAGGAAACAAGATGAATGAGAACATAAACGTCTACATAGATATTCCCAAAGAATCCATCTTCACCGTCAAAGGAAATATTCAGTTAAATGTGAATTAGAAAAGCCGATAGCTCACTACAACGCTTCAGCTAATGTTGTGTCAATTCCTGCAGTGATTAAAACAGCAACTGGGTAGTTTGTCCACCTAGCTATAGCTCCTGAAATACACGGCTACTACCACAGCCCATAATATCAAATACATGGAATCAAATACATGCCCGGACCGGTGGCTTTTTTTGGGGGGGGGTGCTTTTTCACCTTTAATGGATAGGACAGCTAGATGAGAATGGGGAGAGAGAGGAAGAAGACATGCAGGAAATTGTCACAGGTCAGAGACGAACCCTAGACCTCTGCGTCAAGGCATTAACCTCTAAGTATATGTGCGCCTGCTCTACCAACTGACCCAAGCCGGCCACCGGACTGGTGGCTTTTAAGTAGCCATGTAATAAGCGGGATAATGTAGAGCGAGGCAGTTGTTATAGCGACTACAACCCATTCAGGCACCAGATAATACATTTTAATTACCAAGAACAAAAGCAAAACAGTCACTTCAAGGTGATGCTCTTGGGGGCCTGTCCCCATGGCAATAGCCGTGGGCAGGAGAGACCCCTGTGGCACACATCAGCCTGTGAGCCTCTGTCTTAGGAGTGCCAAGATGGCATCAAATTTTGTATTAAAAAAAAACAACCCTTGAGGCCTTTGTAAGTGATACAGTATGAAATAGGCTATACTGTAATGTTTAACTTAGACTGACACAAGAAATTTCAAACAGCCATAAAGAAATAAAGAAAATCAATTATTGCATTTGGTCTATTGGTAATGTGACACATTTTCTTTTTCTTTGTCTCTTTGATGGTGAACACAAATTGCAGAGTGCTCCCTGAAGGCAGCGGCACAACAAAACTAAGCTTTATCTTTTACAAACACACACTGTCGTTTCTCTTTCCTACTGCCCCATATAGTTGGATTTTCTTGGCTGGCCAGACTAATGAAGGATTGTGTGTTTGTGTGTGTGCCAATATGTACAGGTACTATCATGCTCCTTTTATTATATAATCCATAAAAGAGCAGCTATCTTTCGCAGACCCATATACCCATATAATTCCTGCAATTTGAAGAGTCTGTAGGGTACTCTGTACATACTGTAAAAGTATGTCTCTTAAAAGTAAAACTACTTTTGATCTTTTGAACACAACTATTAACTTGTGTCACTCTCTTATTGGCACATTCCAGTGAAACTACATTATTTGTAATTGCTGGATTGTTGACCACACGGAACTATCCCGGAGTTAAACATTCATTGCAACCAGACGACAGCTTGATGGTTGTTTTCCCAACCTATCTCCAAAGTTAAACCATTACCACATAATGGCAGCAATATTTTATTTTATGTATTCTTTTATTGCAACTTATAAATCCACAGGGGTCAGAAGTACAATTATAAACTATGATATGCTTCTCTTCTTAGGAATGCCGAACAATGGAGCTGCTGATAAAGAAAAAGTTTTGTTCTTATTTTTGAAACAGTACAGAGAGTTTGATGAAAATGTGTATTTAATAGAGAACTCCTTGTGTGTAACCTTTGTATTATGCAACATAGACATTTCACTTAGTTGTTACAGTAAAACACAAATTCTTTGTTTACTTTCTTGTTTCCTTATCTAAGTATTAGATACTATGTATGTGGGCAGTTATATTCCTGATTAGCTGTTACATAATGAATTACACAATGAACTTATATTTAGGACAATCCTTTTAAAGTTTTACGACCTTGTGGGAGAATACCGTGAAGTCAGATTGTAAACTATCTCTCCAGTGAAACAGTGTTTGCCTGATTTGAAATATTTAAACACACTTGAATTCCCAGAATCAAAGAGCTTCTTGAGTCGATGCCACTGCCATGTCACTGCCACTGCAGATTACTATCAGCTGGCTCTGTTTTTCTCCACTTTTTGACACATGCTAAACCATACACACGTGCACCCTCAAACTGACACACACACTCATATTAGGGACAGCATGAACCTTTGCCTGCAAAATGTGTAATTTGAATTATTCCAGTCATACTCACTGAGCCCAAATCCAAGTCCAGAAGCAAACAGTATGCTAATCTTCAAAGAACAGCTTTGTTGTACATGAAGGGGACATTTTACGCTCCACTAACCTGTCCCTGCCTTTACTTAATACCACATGGTAGGAAATACCCTCGTAAATACAAAGGTCTCAGCTCTGGCTGGACGCAGGAACAAGGAACCCTGTTGTTGTGGGGCAAAGAGAGTTTTAGTCTAGACTGAGCTTGTGTCTGGCTGCTGTGGCAGGTGTGTTTATGCTCTGAATGTAACAGTGTTTGTGTGTAAATGAGATTTTGTATGCAGCACGCTTACAAATTAAGTTGTTGCAGGTTGTATTTATTACTAGCCAGTCTTCCCTTTTTACCAGCAATTTTGCCACAACTCCGCCAACCACTGAACAATAACAAAACCTGTTTGATAAGCCACTAAACCATGGCTAGACACTCACAGGCTCATGTATTACAGTGTCAAGATACATTACCACAATAACTATGTGGCTACTGAGATAATATGTCTCTTTAGCTCATTGTTTTTCAGATCATCTTCATGCAACATACACTTGTGGAGTGTGTCACCCTCCCAAATCATGGCACCACAAGTTTGTGTCACACTTGGGAGGGTGTTAGAAGGACAGGGGTCATTTTAAGATTTTGAATTAAACTTGATCTCACAGTTGCACTGATTCAGATCCCAGCCTTACTAGGTTATAAGCCTGAGCCTCACACACTCACACAGAGCAACGTTCAACCCCTATTTTAATGACTCTAGGGACAGACAGACAGCACACAAAAGCATGCATACTGTATATGCACGTACAGTACATATAATCACATATATATGTACGATTGAACAATAAACTACAGCACCCACAAACATGCAGAACACCCATATACACATGACGACAGTCTCCAGGTCAATGCTGGAAATGTTTCCCTACAGGGTCAAATATTATCAGATGATGCGTGTCGACTAGAGCTGGACATAAATTTGAGCAGACACAGGTCGGACAGCTGCTGTAGCAAGAGCTGAGAGGCATGACACTGGCTGACAGACATTGATCCGTACATGAAACTCTGTTCCAAACCTGCCCTGTGTTAGCCTTTATTCACAACTCTACTGTCATTTGTATGCTAATCGTCAGGCTAATACAGTATGTCTCCTTTTTGCTCCCCGATATCTGCCTTCATTACCAGGCTATTAGACTTTGTTCTCCCTTTGATCTCACTTTTGTCCTTTTCCGAACCTTGACATTCCTTTTGTCCACTGACTGATTTCAAAAACATCTTTTTAAATGTATCCCATAAAAAAAGGAATAATTAAATAAACACTGAATGTTTTGTGTTGTGTATATTCTTATCTGCTAATTGACCACCAATAACAATAGCAAAGGGTGACCTGTTTGGATACCATCAGCAAATCCTAACAAAGGGTGGGTATGTCTTGCCTCCCAGGGCGTGCAGCATGCCAACGCTTGATCAACAGCCTTGCCGTTGCAAGTAAAGAAGCCAATTAACTTCCTCTGTCACCTTCCAGCTAAGTGGAACCATTGCTGAAGGGTGTACAAATTGCAGCCACGAATCTAATTTCAGATGAACACACATCTCAGGCCCTTGAGAACAGCAAAAAAATCCAATCTGAAGAAACATGATGACTTGCACTTGCTGGATGGTGGAGAGTCTCAACACAAAGCAGGAACAGTCGTTTTAACATTTTGGAAGATACACATCCAGTACAGTAGAGAGGTTGGTCCATGAAATATAAAGCTTGTCTGGATTCAATCATCAAATCATCTGGATTGTTAGCTAATACACTGAACTACTGTAGCTTATAGAGAACTTTGTTTACACGTCATGGTAGAGTTAAGAGAGTTCACAATACAAGGACGGGACTTACTAGTTGTGGATCAAGAAATAGCTCCAACAAGTACAGTAGCTGCTCAAAAATATCTCTATAAAAATATCTATTTCTAAATGCATCAAAAGAAATGTTGAACATTTCAGAAAATTTACTTTTTCAATTACTTCCAGTGTGTGTGTTATGAATGAAGCTAGAGCATGGAGGTGCTTAGCATAGCTCAACATGAAGATTGGGAGCAAGAGAAAACAGCTAGCCGGGTTCTCTCCGAACTTTAAAAATACGTCTAATAAAGCTTACTGATTCAGATTCAGATGCTGTATATTGTTTTGTTATTCATCCACAAACAGAAATGTCTTCAGCCATGCTAGCAGCTCTGTGAGGTTGTATTTAAGCTCACTGGTGCTTTGAGCTAAATGCTAACATTAACTTGCTAACATTCATATAATAAAAATGCTAACATGTTGATGTTAAGCGGGTTAGTGGTTACCATGTTTACCACCTTGGTTTAGCATTGTCAGTCTGACAGTGTTAGCAGCATTGCTAATTACCTCCAAACAATGTCCAGGTTAGGCTGATGGGAATGCCATTAGTTTTGTAGCTTATAAACCAAATTATTGGACAAGTTAAAAGGTTTGAGTGTGGTGTTCACAATCCTAAGGAAAATGGCAACCTTGATGCCATTTCAACATCCATGTTCCGGCAAATATTTGCCAGGCAATCAGCAGAGACGCCGCACAAGTGCTAGGAAAATGGATATCCTATTGTGGTGTCAAGAAATTTTAGTTACAGTATGTGAAGTAACTCGCCCTCCCTGAGATCCAGGATGACCAACAGTTATGGCATTTATACTGCATGTTTTTACTATTGCTTTCTCTGCAGCTAAATGCCATCTGGGTCTCATCTGACTCTCAAGGCCACATTTGCTTTCACCCTGACACAATATCACTTTCTCCTCTGCAGTTGTCTCTTCAGCAATGACACCGGGTTGTTCTCACCATTACACAAGCTTCACCTCACCCTTGTCCTCAAAGAACAAATTGACGGGAGCATGGAAACAACTCACAAGGTGCTCGCCGGCTGGGAAAATTACATCACTCTGAAATTCTCCTTGTGTATATGTGGGAGGAAGAGAGGAGAGATGTTGTGACATTCACACTTTCCCCGTTCATTTCCTCTCTAATCGTGACGGACATTTCACTCGAGCTCTTTGTCTCTTGATTTTGATTATCTCTTTGTTGTCACTTTCTGCCACCTTGCTTTGTTTTTGTTCCCTCGTTTCTCTCAGTGCCGACTCTTCCCTGCATTTGCTCTGTTTTCTACCTCACAGCCGTTGTCTTCTCTGCTTCCATCACCTGTACCAGCCTCCTGAAAACACTGACAGCAGAGAAAGAAGCTGCACAAGGCCAATTTCCTGAGTGCTGCTCACCACTGGCACTCATTTAATTACTGCAGAGACAGAGGTGGGAGACAGGGCCTGTCAGAGCTTAAGACAGTGTGGTCCCTCACAAACCCTGCTGTCCTAGGGGATGGTGATGGGAGGGTGGTATCTGTCATATCCTATAGTTACTATATGGGCCTTAGCTGACAACTACAGATTACCTTTCCTTGTTGCAGTCCTGAGAGGCTTGGCAGCCATATGGCCAGAATACAGGATGAGTTCCTTTGAGTTTTTTTACGGGTTTTAGCACACACACACACACACACACACACACACACACACACACACACACACACAAAACACACACACACACACCTGGACCATTGTTGTGGGCATCTACTGGGATTAAAAATGGTGTCAAAGAGGAAGTTAAATATGTGTCAGTGCATCATGTGCAGGAAATTAGCATCAAAATGTGCAGGCAATTCATTCCCAATTAGCTCTAAATCCATGTGGCTCTAGTTTACCCAAATGAAAACAAATTGTGTTGGATAAGTAATAACTTTATCCATGTTTTTATCTATTAGGTCCTCCATAAAAGTTTACCATGGCTTAATTAAAGAATATTTTGTATTGTTGATTACTTTGCACTGGGGGCAATCGAGCACATGTACTAAAAAAGGTCAGGAAAGGAAAAAAAAGTAATTTTAATGAACATTATCCTGTGTTTATGTGATAAAGAAGACCTCAATTCATAATGTAACTCATTGTTTATGAATACTTGACATATTTAAAGGAAATAATAGAAAGTAAGTAATGGGGACAGAAATGTCAATGCCAGTTATATCTCTTTACACAGAGAGAAGCCTATTAAAAAGCAGTCGTTGGGCTTTTTTGGATTTTTCAATCAATGTTTTAGTCTCAGGAGCCACATGACATTCATGGTTATAGCCCCACATCCCGTTGAGTCTGTACGCGGTGACATTCATTGCTCTCTGAATGCTCTCTGTGACTGTTCCCGTGCGTTTTAGCCATGATAACTTGAGAGTAGAGTTGTTTCTGATGTTTGGCAGCACGATCTGTGCTTTTCATAGAAACTGAGACCACATGTTCTCCCTTTGAAAACATTAAAAACTGTGTTTTTATTCTCTTTAAAAAAAAAAAAAAGATTTTAAATACAACTCATAGCCTAGTTTTCAAGCATGTTGATGTTAAGCGGTGGTTTGACATAGAAACTAAAGCTTCTCTAACTCTTTGACACCAGAGTGTCTTGTTTACTTTGCCAGGGTTGGATCCAGCCTGTCAAGTCTTCACAATATTGTGTCATTGATGTTTCATGCCTGTTGCTCTGAGAAATTAGACAGGTTGAAGGAACCTAAGAGTCAGTAATGCCTCTTCAGCAGAGCTAAACACTCTACATAAACACACACACACACACACACACAGGTCCAAGTCCCAGATTAAGCTCAACATGTCCTGACATAACTCCTCAACATAGCATCCTGTTATCTAGCACGAACACAGCTTAAACTTGGGTTGAGTTCAGTAACACTTCTTCATACACATGCATGTTAAGTCTACTTACAATTGAAGGATATGAGAATATATTTGGACATATTTGATTTATATATCTCCCAGAATCCTCCTATCTTTCCTTTTAGTTGCTAATACAACAGCATTCTCATTTCGTCTCATGGGTCTGGCAGGTCGTCTACATGTCATGGCATGCCCCCTGACACTGAGTCAACCAGAAATAGCTTTAACTTTTCATATGGTAAATGATCACCAAAGGGGTTTATTTTTACGTGGTCGAGAACCCCCATATATGGTGGTAGAAAACTTATGACAGCTTGTCCAGTTGGTATATAAGTTTAAAGGATACAGCTGATAATATTTTCTATTTTACTTATTGTTTTCTCAGGAAAAGACCTACACGGACAATGCGTTAGTCTGTCTCTACTTCCTAATCAAGTTCTTTATTCTATTCTATATCTACTTTATTTGTGTCCCTGAAGAGCGATTAGGTGTGCAGCAAGTATAAACACATACTGTACAAGACACATAAATACAAACAAGTTCTACACACAATCAATTGGAACAGTAACAGTACAAGGACAAGTAAATAGTACAAGGTGTATTGATAACAGTGTCAAAGTAACCTAGGATAGGAAAAAAGTGCATATCAGCCTACAAAGTTGGCACAATATAATCAACAAGGACCATCATCCTCAACATCAGCATCCATCACATTACATCACCAACCCCTTTTATTTCTGACATCCATAAGTGAAGATGTAAAGCTATAATAACAACAAATATGTGCTATTATTTATGTATTTATTTGGTAAGTAGGTTCCAAGATGAACTCTGTAGCAAAACTTTACTAAAACACAAAGAATAATTGTGTATTTATTAGGGACTATTGTCCACTATGGATTAACACACATTTGGTGTACTAGTATTTACAGCAGAAGGACAGTGTATGTGGGACTGACTCCAAATGGCAACACTGTGGTTCATTAATGTAGTTATTTTCACCAACAATGGAGGCGCATAGGAACAAGCAATATCAGGCTTTAGCTAAACATACAGTACTAGGGTTGAGGATGATTTCATCATATGTTTTGTTTGTTTTTCATTGACAGTAAGACTTGTTGACAGTAAGAAAAATATAGTTTAAAAAAACTTAGCCTTTAAGTGTGTAAGGAGTAGCAGTCAATTCTGATTGTCTTTTCCCGATAAGAGGCTTTGACAAACCACCAGACAGATTTTTATGCATGGCTACTGTATCGTCCACAACACTGCATTTAGCTGAACAACGGGGAGTTCCTTTTAAATCAGGTATAGCTCCCTCTTATGATGCCTCTATGCTGACGTTTTTGCTTTCACTACCTTGATCCAAGTTAATGTTTGCCTGTCTCAGCAAAGAGGGTAATACCGCAATCAATAACTGTTTTTTTTCCACACGTCATTCTCAAGCATTCTCTGAAATGCTGATATGCTGTGAAAGGCAGCTGCTGGCTTAACAGCCCACAAAAGGGTAAAAAAGGTCCAAGGGAAGCCTACTGAATGCAGCTTTAATTATATGCTGTCACTAATTGTAGGTGAAGGAAAGATACACTTCTTGCTGTCACGGTGTGTAGGTGCATGAAATGACTCACTTTATTTGAACCAACCTGGTCTATAATCTATTATTTAGTAAATAAACTGTTTACATTTTTATTCATCCCATCTCATGGCACATCCCTCATGGATGAGACCATGAGCGACCCCCTCGAAAATGAGATGCTACATCTCAAGGGGCTATCTTTTCAATAAATTTTAATTCAAATGCATGGCATTATAAAACACCTTAATTAAACAGTTATGATACAGATTACAGCTTCTAACTGTCATAAATCAGTCATTATGCCAAAACAAATACTACTAAATCACAGTAATGTTCTTCCTTAACTCCCATGCATTCATGCAACAGCTTGTTACTTGGAAGTTTCTCTTTTTTATCAAGTAAATAGAAGTATAATCATTAAGACCATTGCCTTTTTTCTTAATAAATGCAGTGTGACTCAAAACCAAAGGGAAAGGGTTCTGTAGAGTCCACTTCACATTTTTTTAAATCTTATTATAGACAATAGAACATTTACAGTGTTCGATATTGCCATGGTAAGCATGCATGACTGATATCGGCAAGTGTATGAGAGCCTCTAACCCTTACGGACAAATTTGACCTTTGTGATGGTAGCAGCAGAGATACAGCATGGAAAATCCAATAAACCCGAACCTGTGAGTCCCAGTAAGTAAAACACGACAGCCCCTATTGCATGTTTGGAGTCTCTGTCTTTACTACACCTCTGAAGATCTGAAGGAGAGAGCTGTACACTTTGGGTTCAGCCTGTCTGCACTTATGGTCGTGCCCTGTGTAACTATAGCTTGTGTCATGAATAGCAGCTGCCGGTGAAATGACAGCTTGCGTGGGCCCAGACTGGATTTGATCCCAAGCTGTTTAAGGCTGTTTAAAGCGTGAGTCATGTTGAGTGGTACAGCTTCGTCACTCTTGCTTTTCTATCTCTCTCTCTTGGTCTCTCTCATTTGTAGCTTCGAGACAGGGTGGATCCAGGGTGGCAAGTTAAGACACAGTATACTGATGGGAGTCAATGATAAAACCCTGTGTCTGCATGTGTTCCTTCTTATCTACCGAATTATAGGGTTATCATCAACTTTCTATTGCTCTTTCTGAGAACAGATAGCAGTGAAAAATGAACACGGTAACTCTGAATGAAGTTGACTTTGTTTTCTTGAGATCTTATAGTTATAGGGTTATTCTGAAAAAAGTGGGAAAATGCTAAATGGAGAGTTTTTTTAAAGACACATGCACCATTTTGGGAAATGCGACTTAAATAAGAAGATTACTCTTACGTCTGTACTGTAAACATGAAGCTGTAACCAGTTAGCTTAGCTTAGCATAAAGAAGGGAAGCAGGAGGAAACAGCTAGCCTGGCTCTGTCCCGAGATAACAAAATCTGCCTACCAGCACCCCTAAAGATCACTTATTAACATGTTTTATTTCAATTTTTTATCAGGTTAAAAGAACAACATATTGTGTGTTTTGTGTGCTTAATTTAGGGTCTCCGAATTTCCCAAAATGTCAAATTGTTCTTACAAATCAATATGTAATTCGATTACCTGCTGTAGACATTAGTGGAAACCTTGGTTTCTGTTACATTGGTTGTAAATTTGAGCATGGGAACCTTTAAACAGATGTAGTCAAGCCAGTGTAAAGCATGGTTACAATATGCTTGAAAAACTTTCCTCACTTACTCACTATGGAATGACACTTCCTTTGTAAGTATCCATTTCAGCAAAGCTAAAAAATAGCAGCCTCTCTTCAACCAATTCAACCAATCAGAATTAAATATGAATTTACGGCATAATATAATGTGTCCATCTAAGCTGAGCTGCAGCACACAGAATGCTACAGTCTAGTTCCTCACACAGCAGACTTAGATTCAGTATGTGTGAAGACTCTGTCCCAGATAAAGTGAGAAGACCATGTATGTAATATTCATCGAAATGCTACATATTTATGTCTCACACAAATGTGCTGCTGTGATGTGGGGCTGTGTGTGTGTGTGTGTGTGTGTGTGTGCGTGTGTGCGAGCGTATAATGACTCAGCTGTAGGGCATTGAAACTTGGCCATTCCACCAGGAAAAGTCAGTAAGTTACTGCACGAGACCAGCAGCATTCCACATGCAATATGCCACATACACATCAAGCTAGTTGGCATGTGTATGCTCTCTCTGCACTGATCATCCACACACAACATACAACATTTACAGAAATTATACACCCTTTAAATAGGGTTACATCTGTTTTAAGGCTCAAATGTTTGACCAGAGGACTGAAGAAGTCACAGACTATGGTGCTACCAAACACCACCACATCCTGCTGGGAAAACATGAAGCTGTTCAAACAATCTTAAAGGAATGCACCATCAGAAATTTGTTTTTGAGTATCAAGTCTTGCAAGCAGCTCAGAGAGGCACAGTGGGGCTTTGAGCTAAATGCTAATGTCATTTTTTTTTATTTGGCTTTTAGGCCACAAACGAGACACACACCATGATAAAGTTTTACAAAAATATACTTTATTAAACCACATCAAATCAAATTAGACCATTAAGGTGTGGGGTGGGGTTGTCAGTATAGTAAGTGGTATAAGTGTGCATTAGTGATGGATGTGTGCATGTGAGTGTAAAGTACAGACAAAGCATAAACATGAAATACACTAAAACTACATAACCAAACCAGAAGATAAAAAGAGAGAACTGAAACAGCAGCAACCACCAGGCATGCAGAGTGAGATCAGAGCGGCACGGCAGCCAGGCGAAAATAACCCGGGAACACTCAGGTGTTCCAGGTAACACTGACGATCCACCTGCAGCGTCAGCAGATAGACTCACACAGCAAACACAAGGCACCGCAGGGGTCGTCACAGTCCGCATGCTAACATACTCCCAATCAGTGGTGTCAGAAATATTCAGATCCTTTACTTCAGTAAAAGTACTAATACCACTCTGTAGAAATACTCTGTTACAAGTAAAAGTCCTGCCTTGAAAATGTTACTTAGGAAAAGTATGGCAGTATCATCAGGAAAATGTACTAAATTAATTAAAAGTATTAAAAGTAAAAGTACGCAATGCTGAAAAAAAAATGGAAATGATCAAAACAGTTCTGTCTGTCAACAAAGATTTAATCGTCTAATGGTTTTAGCTGTACTTGTAGGCCTATATATATTGTTGGGCAGGTTAATTTGAAAATAAAACATTGTATTTTTTAAACTACATGATTTATGTTTATGTGAATTTGTAAAGTAACTAGTAACTAACGCTGTCGGATGGATGTAGTAGATTAAAAAGTACAGTATTTCTCTCTGAAATGTAGTGGAGTAGAAGAAGAAAGTGGCATGAAAAGAAAAGACTGAAGTAAAGTACAAGTACTTCAAATTTGTACTTAAATGCAGTAAGTAAATGTACTTAGTTACATGGCACCACTGCTCCCAATAACATTACTAAAAGGCTGGAGCTTGTTTACCATGTTCCCAATCTAAGTTTAGCATGTTAGCATGCTAGCATTTGGTAATAAACCAAAGTAATAAATAAAAATCTAGACCAGATGATGGTGCTATATGTAAGTAAGTAAATAAGTAAATAAAGTAAGTAAAATGGTCACAGATAGAGATATGGAAAGTCAGGGTTAAGGGAAATATGAATACCTGTACCAAATTTCATAGCACAAGACTTCTCAATAGATCAACTTTTATCATTATGCAATGGCACAAGCTAAACATCCTTTAAAGGCAATGCAGATCATCAGCAAATAAGTTATATGCAGCTAAGGTGTATCTTACATCATGGTCTAGCAGTTTGGAGCCCACGTGATTGGATCATGGCAAGGTCTGAACATTTAATTTCTGGTAGGATACTTATTACAATGTGAAAACCATGACACACACACATACACACACATATTTGAAGAATGAGGAGTTGAATTGGTTGAGTTTGAAATCAAATGTTTCACTCGAGCTGTTCAGTTCCTGTTACCTGTGACTTGCAAACACATATAGGTGTTGAAAGGAACATTTGGGAATCAGCTTTTAAAACTGGACGCTACTGGCCATGGCAGGCCCTTCACTATCTCAAATGTCACTGCTATAAATACACACACACACACACACACACACACACAAAATCCAGGGTTGTTATTGTTAAACTCATAGACATGTAAAGACACAACGTGTATGAGTCCTCTCTTCTTGTTTGTGGCTTTCACATCCTGAAGAACTAAGTCTGGAGTAGCTTCATGTATGAGTGGAAAAAGGAATAGAATAATTTGTACATCAATATGTACAGCTACAGACAAGTTTAATCCTTCCAACTTAAAGCCGGTGCATGCTGAACATTTTGTCGTGTCAAGCACAGACGATGAATAACCCAAGATGTTCTGGAGAGCTGTGAGTGTGAGAAAGAATAATGGAATATAGTAGCTACCGAAAAAAAACTCAGGGCAGCTTTACTTGGCAGATCCATTTATTCTTAACCTCAAAATGAATTAGGTAAATAAAGAATGTTATGCCGAATCAGACGTAGGAAAAAATCTATTACATGGAAGTCATTGTAGGGAAAAAAGGATTCCTAAGGCATTCAGTGTGTATGTTGCTCCATTTTTGTGAACGAGTCAAGGCCAAGCCACAGCACACCGAGCAGCAGTCTAGCGGTAAGGGAGGCTGGGACAGCTTCCTGCTTCAATTAACATCAGAGAGAGAGAGAGAGAGAGAGAGAGAGAGAATGAATCATGGAAAGTTTGAGGTTTTCTCAGATGAGTCTCTTCCTGGTGACTGGTGATTAAAGTGGGAAGGGCGTAGAGAGTTTCCCCAACTTGTTTCAGTGAAAGGTGATTACCCCATCCGAGCCACTCCCATATGCTCACAGCACAGTGACATCACACCTACGTTTCCATTTAGTATGTCGTTTTACATTCTTGAAGTGACATTTCACTAGTTGTTCTGTGTGAGAGTGAGTTATGTTGGTAATAAGCTGGTAATAAGCACAAACACCTCAAAACTGTACTTAACTACTTAAATATAAATGCTCATAGTTTCCACCACTGGCACTATATGATTGATGGTTGTGGTATAATCAGGTTTTAGTGCAGTCAATGCAAACATGCAAAGTGGGTTCAGGTAGTGAGAAATCCAAACTATTTTACTGCACAAAAGGAACACATTTGGCTGACACTGAAAATGGTCCTGCCCAAAGAGACAGATAATCATCTGTGTATGTGAAGGAAATGTTATTCAGCTCTTTTGTATATGTTCATGTACTGTATGTATTGGGAATGTCAGGGCGTCGTTTTGTCTTGTGTCTGGATGAATGCAGCCTATGTTGGTTTAGCTTTTGTATGACCCCCAGATGTTGGTGTCTTTGCTGGTGTGTGTGTGTGTGTGTGTGTGTGTGTGTGTGTGTGTGTGTGTGTGTGTGTGTATGTGTGTGTGTCTCTTTTTACCAAGCATGAACGTATACACCATGTGTGTTCACTACCGTGTTTGGAAAACTCTGCCCACGTCTCTCTCTTCACTCTTGACCTGACATTCTTTCCTCCACTGTAGTTCACGTGCGGTTTCAAGATAAAGGCCTCCATTCATTAGTCTGACTGAGGGCCCAACCTAACGACAGGATACCCCACCCTTGTCTGGCAACAACCAGAGTCATATTTTATCCACTGCTGGTGGCCCTCACATTAAAAACAACCAGTGGTACCTGACATTTTCTGCAGTCTGTGTTTGTCTGTTTTTAGGTGCGCTGTAGTCTGTGTCCACAGTTTGTCTTGTACTTTCAGTATCAAAAACACCAGGAAGGCTCGGGGTTTTCCAGGTTTAATTACCCTTCACATGCTCGCTCTGTTCTTGCATGTACTTTTCTTCTCTTTCTATTTTATGCTATTTGACTTTTATCTCCTCTGCCGACCTGCCAAAACTCAACCACACACCCCTACACTCTGTCAGTAATGAGGCATTTGCCTGTTGTGTGTGTGCTACAGATGTGTGCTATCGTGCTTGCTTGCAAATCTCCAGCTTGCTGCTGCTGCACTCCCAGGAGGGAAATACTGCAGGAGAAATGGGGACAGAAGCTGACTTCCTTCAATTATTTGATGTTGTGAAACATCTCCACACGCTGCTGCCAACTTGCGTCACTTGAACATATTACGTTTAAAGTGATATTAAAAACCTTTTTTTTTGAGAATCAAACACTCAACTCATTTTAAAATATGCACAGAGGCTTCACTTCTTCTAAAAACATCCTGAAAATGCCCTTCTGGCCTCATCGTTTTCTTCAATTCTGTCTTGATTTCATGCAATTTAAAAAAAAACTATAAACAATTCCAGAAACTACATGAGCTTACAGAGTTGCAGGTGAGGATAATGATAAATGTGCAATTACTGTAGCCAAAGTTTAGCCAAAAATATCAATGTTTGGAGCATGCGACAACATACTGATGGAGAGAATAGAAGGGGATTCTTGCTAAAGGAGTTACTGAGAGGTTTGTGCAGCTGTTTTGAAACTTCATCTATTGTGAAACTTTCTTTTTGGTTTACATGAACGTTAGTAAATTAACTCCTAATAATAATAATGTAATAACAAAAAACATGATACAAAAGAACACCTTTTGGACATTCTCAAGTTGACTCAACTTGAATCATTGAACACAAGAGAGTTGATCCAAAGTGCTTAACAGCACAAGCAGCAAACAGACCAACAGAAAGGACACTAACAGTAGAAGAAACTACTAAATAAAATAAAGAAAAAATAATATTAGTTTGTGTTGACCAACACATGACTGAACCAATGCTATAACTTCATATGTCAGACTACTACTCACTTAACATTACACTGCATTGGTTCAGTGATACTTTGCCCGGGCTTGAAAATATTTCACTCCACTGCTTTAAATATTAGAAGAGGAATGTGTGAGGAGTAATGTGAAAAGTCACAGCTTACATGTGAACATCTCTACATAAACCTAAACAGATGGGATTTGTAGAAAATTAAATTCTGTAACTGTATTAATCCACATGTGCAAATGGGGTATTTGTTTTTAAATTTCAGTAAAGCAGAAATGTCCAAGCCTTCTGTAGCACACCGAAACTCTCCATTATTTCAGAAAATAGCACAGTGGTGCGTAACTGTGGGTGAAACTGTGACTATGAATGTTTGGTGTGGGGGTTAACACATGTGTGAACTTGCTTGTGATTTGAGGATTTTCCTGTGCACATGAGAGGACCTTTATTAAACATGACCAGCAAGTGAGTCAGTTTTTGTGGCAGTGGTTGAGACCAGTGAAGGGTGGGACACTAACACAAAATGTTACTAATGTTTTGCAGAATTACAAAACAATAATCCTATTTTAAAGAACCATTTATTATTTTTCTGTATTGGATAAAACACAAACTGAACCTAAGCAATGAACAAATCTTGGTATATTTCCTTTTATATTATGTGAATGCACTTTGTTGGAAATAAACATGCACTTTTAAATTAAAATAACAGTCCAATCATCATCTCATTATAAAAAAGAAAAGAAATCAACTATTTAGAATCAAAGCCAGAGGGATTTTATACAATAAAATGATGGACATATTTTCTTCTAAGAAATACCATCACAGTTTGAATATTTTACAGTCTGTTGACGGTTTTATCCAAATAAATGTTATAGTAACAACATGAATTTATAAATTCCAACTGCTAGTTGGACATTATTTGCCATATTTTCCATAGAAAAACCTACAGTGAAGTAGCAATCAAAAAGCACACTCTTATGCAACATGTCACTTTACTAATCAAGACTCAAAATACTCTCACGACAGTTGAGTGGTCAGAAAAGTAACAGCAGGTAAATAGGCCTACTGGGAAATATTGGAGTTGGCAGCACAATCACACTATGATGGTTATTGTGTGTGTTGCACATCCACACACATCTACATGACGTGTGCATTTATTTACACCTTTAAGTCAGTAATTGAGCCAATCAATGTGGTCCGCGTCTGTTTGATTACATCATGATTGGAGCGCTCAGCAGGTCATTGTGACTGTGTCTGCAACAACCAAAACACAGAGGCCTGTACTTTTCCACAGATTATAATGAGCACGTAAGGATTGGCCTCTCAAAAGAAAGGAGATTACACTGCTTCCTGGCACAATGTTACCTCCTCTGTGTTTAGCGTTGATCACACAAGATGTGCTTTTTCAGTTGATGGAGATGCTTCCTGTTTCATATGTGGCTAAACACCCATAGAGCACAAACACACACACAAACACACACACTGAGAAAGAGAGAAAGAAAGAAAGAACCTGACAATAAGGTGATATGAACTAAGGTAATGTAAATGGTTTCTCTCTTGCTTCCTATCTCTGTCTTACACACACACACACACACACGTTCTCTAACCTGCCCACCATGGCCTGACTGTAAAATAAGCAGCAATAAAATCATGAATATGATCCAAATTGAGATCTTACAGTGTAAATGTATACTATTTTTATTTCTTTAGTCCTAACAGTAAATATTGATTGTTTTCACCCACACAGTGTCATCAATGCATTATGATTATGGACAAGTGAAAGGGAAAAGGGAAAACTATGTATCTCCATATAGAAGGATTGGGGGGGGTGAAATTTCAACACTTGCTTAGCTAAATAAACTCCATTGGACTATTTGAAAAATAATGCGTCACAAAGCTAAAAAACAGGTCTTTCTTAGCTCATGAACAGTTGACGGTTTTAAGTTACATGTTTTTTAATGGCAGCAATGACAAGGAAGGCTATATAGATTTGATGTTATACTCACATGCCCCTCCACTGGATAACTCAGACTACATACTGAAGCACTACATGAGCTAAACGGTGCAATGTGTTTCTATTTTGGCTTCATTGTCCTTTATAAAACACAGTGGAGAACTGAGATGAAAAGGAGGAGAGACATGGTATGGGGGATGGCATGAAACAAAGGCAGCTGGTCAGCATGTTAAACTCCTATAGGCCACCAGGCGACGTGTTGGAATGCAGCTAGGTGAATGAAGGCTACTGCAACCAAAACCCTTCTTTCATGTGTAAAGTCAAGTGAACTCAATATTGGGGCATGTCTTATATTCTGGAAGTGTATTCAAGATCTGAGGTGCATAGTAACTATAGCCTATGTCGTTTCTCCATGTTTAGTTTGGTAGTTAGTTGTTTGTTAGTTAGCAGACTCACAATCACGGGCGAAAAGTAAACCAGAGATGCTCCTAAACCTTTGACAAAAATGGATTTTTGGCCAGGCAAATTCAATATTAGCATAGTTAAACTACATTTTCGGTCTCACGTTTTATTTTTTTGGTTACAGTTGGCAATAGAACATAAGATTAAAGTAGCATAGTTGTAGTTACTGCTCCAGCTTCCAACTTTCTTTGTTTTCGTTTGCATTTGTTTCCTCTTCTGTTTTTTTCTTTCTTCCTCCCATTTTTCCGACAGCCAGTGAACGCAGCGCGGTTTCATGCTGTGTACCTCTGTTTATTTTCAGAGCGGTGACGCGGATGCTGCACTCCTCCTATATGTGGCTCGTCAGACGGTGGCAGGCCCAGGATTGGTGAGCTGTTGTTGCTGTAGCAGCTTGTGTCGGCACTGTGGAGAAGGGGGGCGCTATAAAAACCCACTCCCCCACTCCAAGAGCTTCACTCTAGAGGTGGAAAGTGAGCACGGAGGGTTGGTCGACGTGGCACCAAGGGACCCAACCCCCCCTGTATTTACCAACAACAGGCGTCTACTTCCCAACACTGTACCGTCCTAACACACGGACTCGCTCAGAGAAAATCTCTCCTCTACCTCGACAAATAAATGCCAAGAGAAACAACACGAGAGCCAGCAGATAACGTAGCTCTGAAGAAGTGGAGCAAAAGACCAACAGTCGGACAAACACGTAGAGAAAAACCGCAAAAGCGAAAGGATCGTCGCCGTTGCCTTTCTCAATGCATACCCTTTGTGCCCGGGGAACGATGAAACCAGAGATCAACGCCGCCGTCGGATTTCTCTCGAGGTTTCTGCGGGTAAAAGGACACGTAAACGATCGACAGGTCCAAACATTCAACCAAAGCTTACAGGACATTTTGTCAGGTAAGGACATCAGAAAATGATCCATTCGAGCCCACAAAAATCACCACTGTAAAATACTTAATCTTTTAAAGTACAACATCACACGTTTTTATGTATTGTTATAGCATTAAATGCTTAAATTAGGCTTTTTATTGGGTCAATAACGATTCAGAAGAAGCCTTTCTTTGTTCTCGCGAGTATCACAATCGGCGCTACCAACGCGCACCACTGTTAGCGCAGCTCGAGGACAAAAAAACAAGCATAAACACAACGAGTGATAGCAGGACGGTTTGTCGACGAATAAATTGATACAATCGGATTTTCACCCACAAAGATACATAACGAGGCAGAGGGCTTAGTTACTTTGTTATGAAGGAGGGAAAAAAAGAGGAGGGGGGGGTGGAAAGAGGCTCGAACAAGGAAGTGCGCTTCGAAGAGAACTGAGCAAAACAGCCCCCACTGAGGCTGCTCCATTACGTAATGCGTTTGACGAAATGGGTTTATAATGTAAACACGGACAATGTCAAACCTTCAATCTAGTAGGCTACTGGAACAAATATAAGACTATTTTATATATGTAGTTAGTCTACCGATATCAAACGATACATTTAATACAAAAATCACAGTTTGCTACTGTTGTGCGTAAGCTAGTGATCTCGTTACACTCGTTTTGGCATTCTTTTTTAGGCTATAACCTACATTTTGACCATGCAGTTAAAATGGTGGAAACTATTTTTTTTCTCTCGGATTGATTCTGATGGATTTAACACAACATATTCACTATTTACAGTGAACTCAAATCACCCCTTTCTCGATTTATTTAGCAGGAAATTCTGCAGTAACATCCTGTTAGCTTTACGTACATGCTTGCTCTCTGAGTATTGTGGGTGTTTTTACCGTGCTGCGTGGGGATTGTGTCTCGTTTCCTCGTGTAAACACAATCCAGACAGAGCCCTAAAGCTGCTGTATCTGCCTCACTCATGTACTAAGCAGATGACCTACATAAGGACCTCGCATGTATAAAAACACATCTTACTTGGCTGGTTATTACATTAAAGTCCCTATCAAAAGCACCAACCAGCAGGACAAATAGCTTTCACTAGCAAAACAAAAGCACTTCATGGTAAAGATGAAAACACTTAACAGTAATATAATTGTTGAAGTAAATAGAAACATTTATATAACATAGATATAACTGATTTTTCTCCAAAAAAAAAAGAACTATACCATTTAGTGTAAAATTGCAATGCATTGTAGGGGGTCATACAATTGCTTGTGTTCAAAACTATGTTTTTTTTTTTTTTTTTTTTTGGAATTGGTTGAACCAAATCTTGAGAAACATTTCAACATTTTGCTTGTAAACAAGACAAAAGTTGGAGTTGAACGGAGTCAGTGAGTGAGGCCTATGTGTGGGGGAGGGGTGTTTTTTCTGGTGGTTGCCTATAGGAGGACATTAAAGGCAGAGGCAGCATCAGCAGGGAAATGGAGAGGGAAATCTTGTGTAACCCATCATTTACTGCACAAAAACATGAACTGTTCCAAAGTTATGTCAATTACAAGGTTTAATCAGTCACATGGAAGACTCATACAATTTCATAATCTTTTTAAACTGCTGTTTTTCAAATGTAAATTATGATGATCTAATTAATAGGAGGGAAAAAAATCACCGTCTCCTTTTTGAGCATGAGGCAGAAACAAAAGTGTGTGTGTGTGTGTGGTAGTATCCTGTTGTGGCTCGTTGCTACTAAACTAGGCCAGTCAGAGCTCTTTTGTGCCTGGAAGCATCACAATCACTCACTATTGTGTCTGCATGCAGGAAAGCTGGGTGCCTAGCTCTTGTTTGTGCTGAGCAAAGGGAAGTGGGGGAACTTAGTCCAAATGACCCGATTTTAAAATCACAACAGTTGTATAATTGTAGTCAGAAGAGCTTCAATTTCTTTTGATTTTCTTGTTTGTCAGCAGCATTGTGATTTGATGCTCAAACAGAATGGCTTTGAGTGGGAAAATTCCCAACAAGCTAGAAGAGCAGGCCAAAACACAGAATCTCCTAATGTTTTTCTTATGTTTGAGGTCAGCGCCAATGAATAAACAACCCACTTTCGTTGACGCTTTAGGTTAAGTGCTCATTGTCTTCTTACTTTTCTGTTTATTATTTCTACCATTTCATACCTCTTCCTCCCATGTTGCCTGGTTTTTATGAAGCTGAGCTACTTTCCCAGCTGCTCCAGGGTTTGAAAGTTGCTGCTTTTGTAGCTCTGTCGAGGTTGAAAGATCATCCAGCCCCTTGTGCTCTTTCATTTCAGCAGTATACAGCCTTCTGTGATGAGACACTGAGGGGGTTATTATCCCCTGGATGCATACAGGTGGCCTCCGAGCCCCCGGCCTGAATGCTGGCCTACTTCATTTACCCTGTTTTTCTTTGGCCACAATGAAGTTAGCATCAATGGGAATTCAATATGGATGAGCAATGTTTTGAGTAAATGGGGGTTAGGCTTGTTCCCTAAAATGGGGAGGTAAGGTAGTGGAAAAATCTGAACAAAAAAGATTTAAAACTATCTTAGAAAGAGAATTAGGAAGTCCTTTTTCATATGCCAAAAGTGAGCCAGATTTTACTTCCTCAAACACCCCAAACCAGACAGTCAACCGTCTAATTTTCCTCTCATAATCTTAACCACTAAAATGACTTCAGCACCGTTGAGGCGAAAGGGGGAGAAATACAGTCCTCTCCCTTTAAGAGGTGGGGCCCAGTGTCCCAGATGGCTGGCTGGGATTTAGACACTTTTGGTGTTTTTGTTCAGCCAGTCATGGGAGACTTTGTGACACTGACGACAGCCACGGGAGGGATTGTGCAATTCAATGGCCCTCGTTTTGTCACGTAGGCCCAGGGTGCTTTTGGCAGCCTGTTTATGGCTGCTTATCAGGCCTGTAACAGGTGCTGGTGTTTTTCTTTCCTTTCTTCTTTTACCACACTGAACTACACCCTGTACTTTACTGTAGATAAGAACTTTTATTTATTTATATATATATATATATATATATATAGATAAGAACTTTTATATATATATATATATATATATATATATATATATTCTCTATCTCTTGTATCCCTTATGTTACTTTTCTAACCATGTGTTCCTGTGGATGTTTTACATGGTGACAACATAAAATGGATTACAGTAATTATAATTTTCTTACAGTTCATGCGTATTGCTTAATATATTTTAAAATATCCTTTTTAAACCCCAAAAGCAACACATCTAGTCCCCTTAATCATTAGGCCGTGTTTTGTTTAACACATTTGATTTGGAAACTACCCAAATGTATACACTGAAAAATCAAAATGAACATTCGATAATCAAAAGCAGGATCTGCGGTTTCACCCAGTATGTTCCTGTCTCCATCTCTGCCTACTTGCTTATGTCCAAAGGAAAAAAAACAGTGTGCAGCTAAAGACGCAGCATACTGTTATCAAACCGGTGGCTCGCAGCCACACTTTTCCAAACAGCATTGCCACTGCCATATTCCGAGATTATGGAGAAACAACAGAACTGGAAAACCCTCCCGCTTTCCTAAAGTCACAGACAAAGCAACATTCAGCCTTCCCCTGAGTTCTGTAAACAAACACGCAACGGTAAAGAGTGTGGTCGCCATATGGACTTCTTGATGGATTCATGTGCATCTCCTTAAAGCTATAGTCCGTAGTTTCTGCCGCCCCCGTGAGGAATTTAAAGTAATGACAACCAAACTGTTGACACGTCCACATGATACAAGCCTACGGTGACCACGCAACTTATTTGGCAATGGCTCGAATGTAACAGACGTTCATTAATATCAAAAAGTTACACACTAAAGCTTTAAACTCGTGGTGCATTTAATTGCGCCTCGTAAACAGAATTTCAAACAGTTGTAAAGTACCCCTTCTGCCATCTGTTATTGCGATGGTGGCCAAAAAATGTTTCAATTAAATTTAATCTTAAAATTCAAAGAACTGTAACCTCCCCCAAATGTTTTTGTTTAAGATTGATAGAAAGATTTTAGTTAAAGCATATTCATATTATATAATATGAATCTATCACATTTAGGCCCACATTTAGGAGTTTTTATTTATTTTAAAGATTTTCCAGTTTCTACATAAACAGTTTTCCAGCCATGATATGTTTATGAAATCACATGGACTTATTTGCTCTAAGTTTAGTCTGTCTACTTTCTTTTTCGACCCTTTTGTTCAACCTCAGTTCACTGCAGATCTCAGCTTCACAGCCATGATTGACGTCTGTAGTCAGCAAACAGCAACAGCAAAGCTACACAGCACGTAATTCTTTCCTATTTTGCCTCCCTCTTCTGGGCCTTTTTTCTGAGCATATGACCTGCTTTTTGTCCACATTACATGTTATTACAAGCAGCCTGATGGTACTTGCTCCAAAGCGAAACGTTGGCTTCATCCTCTTTGTCTCTCCTCTTTCCTTGCAGAGCAATATAAGCACCACTGGTTCCCAGACAGGCCATGCAAGGGTTCAGGTTACAGATGCATCCGTATCAACCACAAGATGGACCCACTGGTGGGCCAGGCAGGCCAGCGCATCGGCTTGACCATCCAGCAACTCTACCTGCTGCTGCCCAGTGAGCTCACACTTTGGGTGGACCCCTTCGAGGTGTCCTACCGTATTGGCGAGGATGGCTCCATCTGCGTCCTGTACGAGTCGCAGCCCTGTCCCGTAGGAATGCCGTCAATGGCCACCACCAGTTCCCCCTCAGGAAACATCGGGTCAGGGGGCCCCATGGTGGACAGTCACATCAGCTGCAAGGAGGAACTGATGGTGCTGGGCAGATCCAGTCCCTCCAAAGCCTACAATATGATGACTGTGTCCAGTTAAAGAGGCCGCCGTCACCCCGGCCTGCTTTTGTTCAGGGTCACACCATGGCTGGTTGGGTCATATGACCAGATCAGGGTGTGCCTTTTGAAGCTAAGAATATGAAATGAAATAGTGAAAGAAGAAGAAGAAAAAAAAAAATGAAAAAAAAAAAACAGAGGATGTGGCCTATCGTCCAGGTGATGGAAACCTTTTTAGGTTTAATATTTTTTAACCTCCCCCCCCCCCCATATTATACTTCGTTTCTGTTGTGTCATTGGATCAGCTGGGCACTCATTTGGAGAGGCTTTGTGGGAATGGAACTTTTGGGGCAGCTAAACCAACCAACCAGGAGACTCCACCTACCCGCCCCCACCCACCTGTAAACAACATGGTGGTCATCATTGACTTTGCACTTTCTTACTTGTGATTACTATGGGTACATGTTCAAGACGCCACCACAAAAAAACAAAACCCAAATTTTCAGGATTTTTATTTATTAGGAACTACCCCCTTGAATTAAAAAAAAAAAAAATCCAGATGCTATTCAATTAGCTGTTTTCACTTATTTTGGAGGAAGTTGAGACTAAGCCTTTTACAATCCAAGCTCAAGGTAAAGAAACACCCAATGAGAGCATCTCTATTTTCTATAAGACCCCATTTTTTTGGACCACAGGGAATTAGTTTTCTTTATCTTGTAGCTGGGCGAAAAGGCTTTGGGTATTAATTTAGCCTCCCCCTTCTACCATCAGCACCAAGCCTCAGAAGTCCTAGATCTCAGCGTTTCTCTCGGCCTGTATGTAAGTGCAAGTGAAATGTGTTGTGACCCCTGCTACCTGTGGCTACCAGTGTGTCCTATTGCACTGTCGCCCTCCCAACACCCACATTTGTGTAGCTTTCTGGGGGGAGGGCTGGGGATCCGTCTCCTCCCCCCTCCCCCTAGTTAATGAATGTTGTTGAAAATCACAATCAAGTTCCTGTGTTGTTAATTTTGCTCCCTTTCCTTCCACCACTTTGTCATCTCCTACATTGCCAAAATTCAAAGTGTAGCAAAAAGGGGCCTATTTAACCCACATTTTGGTCATGTGGCCCTGTTGGAATAGACGTTGAATGCACTTTGACGTGAGATTGTGTGGGATGTGTACTTTGTAGAGAAAATCGCCTGCATTCCATCCATTCGAATGTCATCTTTTCACAACCTTGTTAATTGCCCTCCCCATTTTTAGCCATTTGTTCATACTGTAGGTCTCACGTTGGAATAGACTGTCTATTAAATCGGGAGGGTGCAACTCTGGATTTCAAAAACGTTCTTTACACTGTATTTGTGAACATTTCAGAGCTGTTGATTTTAGGTGGAGAGTATTTTGGGTGGTATATTAGAAACATTCTGTCATCCGTTCATATGGCACTGTTCGCTCTCAGCACATAAGCTGTCCCCCCCCCCCGACACACACAGATGGTGATTTGTGTTGCTAATAGAAAAAAAATGTTAGTCTGAAAGGTCTGGACTAAGTGATGACTGTGTGAGATTTTGGCCAAAGGGAGGTCTGGAGCACCGACTGTTTGAGAATTTATTTCAACTTCAGTTTAAAACAGGTTTTGTCAGCCTTCTATTTTTTATTAAAATTAGCTATTTCCAAGGTCTTGTAAAAAGGAGACTTATCCATATGTGTGCATTGAAGGTGCATTGCCTTACGAAGACCTCATTGTCATGAATTATGAGCCATTTTTAAAAACTAATATCGGGCTTATTTGAGCCAGCCTGGCTCATATGCTGCCTGGACCCTCACTAGAGGAGTCCATATTCCAGCCTGGTCGCTTCAAACCTCCCCCACTCCTCCTGGTGTGGGGGTTAGAGTGCCTCAATTGCCACATATCACCCCTCAGCTCAGACCTCCTGTTCAGCCAAGAGCAAGCTGCTAGCTGACCCCCCTATGGATGCAGGTAGACTTAATGTGACACATATCATCATCCATCACTGCGAGGAGCTGCGTATGGAAGGCAGGGATGGGGAGCTGGTGTGAGAGAGGGGGGGCCAGGGCCGGACTCTTTTTGTTCAGGGCAGCTAAAATCCCTCCAGCCCCCTCTCTGGACTTCTTCAACATCCCCCTACCAAGCCCTTGACTCTCCCTCAGCAGTGATGGATAAAAATAACCAGCACACGCGCTTGCCGTGCTTAAGCTGCACTAGGGGGGGCCTAGTGAGAGTGGAAACATGGATCAAAGATGAAGAATTGAGGGTACTAGGCCATTGTTTTCTGTTTTCATCTCACTGGATTGTGCTGCACTCGATTACTGAGTTTGAGTAGCAACTTTGTTTACATGCATATGAAAGGGTGTGATGGCTGTCTGATGTACTCCCACCTCACTCCTGGTTGTGGGGCTGAACGGTTACCGGCAAGCTGGAACAGATGCTGGGGGCGGCTACGAGCTGCGTTTGGGCTTTAGCTGCTGGCCGAATCTGTCACAGCAGGCTGGTTCCACCGCTCATCACCAGACCGACGGGTGTTAAAGCTCCGGTAAGCCCGAGAGGATCATGGGCTATAGCCTTTGACGCACTGCAACCCCCCATTCCCCTGCTCTCTGCTGAAGCTCCCTTTAGCAATCTGAAAAAGCAGTGATTCCATGTTGGCCAGATGGGAGAGGAGCTTTCCCACAGCTTTGGTTTCCATGATGGACACCAGCTTTAAATTCGCACTGCACCATTATAGCTTTTTTTATGTCATGTGACAAGGTGTTATGAGATTGGTCTATATTTCGAACACGAGATGATCGTCTCGTCTTCACTTTTCTCTAGATGTATTTTATGGTCACGCTGGTAGATATTTTTTTTCCCATCTTTCCACTCTACCATCCCCATTTTCTCCTCTTTATCTTTTTTAAGAGGATTTTTAGTCTGGTTATCTAACCCTCTTTTAACAGACCTTGTTTTTTTAGAGCTACAAAAAAAGCAAAAAAGAAATGAACCCAAATCCCCTTGGACACCTTCTCAACTGTACTACCACCACCCAAAATGGTTTTTAAGTCCTAGGTAATGATTATTTCAATGGCACCCATTCAGCTTGTGCGCACATAGGTTACAAAATTGTTGTGAGAGTGCTTTGAGTAGTCAGAGGTAAAATAGCACATAAAATGCACTAAATATGTCAAGTTGAAGTTGTGTGACATTTTTTTTTGAGACGCGAGGAGTCTCTCCTGGAATGTATTGCCAAACTCAGGCCTCGGACATTCAATAAATACCCTTGTGGAGAAGTTGTGCATGTTAAGACATGAAACAGGAAGGGAACAGCAGTTTTGTTGTATTTGTTGTCGTCAAAATTGTCATGGATTAGTTGAATTATTGCCACTTTCACATTTGAAGTGTTTTACATATTGTAGAATGTATTGTAACTGTACAACATATGGTAGAGTACATAACATTACACATGGGAAGTGCCAATAATTGCTATCCTAAGGTGTTTTTTTTTTTAGATTTATTCCTTTTTTGTATTTCATCTTTTAACATGGATAACGCTTTTCGTAAGTGAAGCCATTTGTGATGGGATGTGTTGGAAAGGACCAAAGTTGTTTTTGGTAAAAAAAATATTAGTTTCCATGATCTGTAATTGTAGACGTATCCTTTGTTTTTCTTTCCATTTTTTCCCTTTTTTTTTTTTTCTTTCTATTTACGTACAAAACCAGAAAATAGACAAAAAAATCTGAGCTTACCCAAGAAGAAAAGCGGTCTATCTTGTGATCTCATGTCAGTACATCTTTATCGTGTTCGGTTTCTTTTCCTTGGGTATGTTGTGATGAACTGCTGTAAATTTGTACAGTTCATGTAAATTGATTGTGCGGAAGTTGTACAGATTTCTATATTTTGGAAGAAAAGTTTTTTTTTCTCTGTAATAAAAGATTTCCTATCTTGGCATCATATCCCCTGTGAGCTGTCATTTTTTACTTGGTATTATTAAATGACTTTAGAATCAAAATTAAAGGCATGCATTAAACATTGAATTCAGTGGTAGATGCTTGTACTTTGCAATTTATGGTTTATCTGAAGGAGGATCTTGAACTATATCCCTTCTTCCTAGCGTACATATGTCCCTCTTTTGGGACCATAAACTGCACTTTGTATTAAAAGATTTTAGGTCACACATTCTATAAGCACATTATCCTACTACACAGCTGATACTGGCTCAGTTTCATTGAAAACAAAGTTAAGGCTCAAATTGTGGCATCATTTATGTTTAAACAAAATCTGATTGAACTGGATGACTGTAGCTCCATATTTTGAGAGTAACTTGAACATTTGTTAAGCCCTTCGCTGCATTCCCTTAAAAGGACTGTTGCTTGCCCTGATCACCAAAGCCAATCACTTCCTGTCCAAATGCACATGTTTTCAGACATTTGAAACCAAACTCAGCCCTCTATTCTCCGTCCAAATGAACCTGACAGTTCCTCCCCCTCTTCAATGATAGGATGTGACAGATGGTACCGTTGGCAAGGATTTTCTCAAAAATCTCAGGGAAAAAAGTGCTAACTCTGCCAGGGCACAGATATGCACAATAACGCTGCACACAAACCAGCTGACTCTGCAAAATACAGTTTGGATTTAGACTACAATCCTTTGCAGTACTTTGAGTCCCCCAGGGTGCCAAGCATCAGGAGAAAAAAAAACATTTGGCTCGTTTTGCCACACAGACAAAGGAAGGAACGAGAAGAGCTGGTTTAGCAGGAGGCGATGGTGTGGGGGGGAGGGAAGGTGGCTGGGCTTGTGTTTAAGTTGGGTTTTAACTCTTCAAACACTGGTACACATTAGGCCTCAGCAGCTGGTGAGTGTGGGTGTTGAGAGATAAATTAAAATCATGTTTTGGTGCAAATTCTCTGCTGCTTGCTGCTAAACTTCCCTCTTTGATCTCTGTGGAAGCAGGTCGAAGATTCCCTGTATGGTTCGGTGTGGTTTCTTTTGTTGAAAAATATCATCTGTGTGGGGGAAGTGAATGAAGAACTATCCAACATTAACACAAAGCACAAGTGATCCAGATTTAACAGGATTTTGCAATCCTCCCCAGGCATGATTTTGCAATGACTCATTTGAGCAAGATGTTTTGACATGTTATTCATCTCTGAAAAAAACAGAAGTGGACTGCAGTGGGTGTGCTTGTGTCGAAACATATCATTTTGATATAATAAATATTTAATAGCTTTTGGAACATGTGAGGGGATTTTTAACAAATAAGTGAAGAGACAAATCTGTTTTTATTATGCAAAATAAATCGCTGTTCACTTTATTCAAATTCTATTGCAGCATATGTCAGAATGTCATCAAATTGCATTGGAGTTTTAGCTTGGCACTGATGAAACATCAGTGTAATAATGTCTGCCCTTCCCTCCCACTCACATAGCAACAGAGGTCAGAGGTAGAACGTTCTGGAAGGTGTGGCTGATTACCATGCAAAGATAACTGATGCTACAGCAATGGCATGGAATGATAAATAAACCCAGGCCACCTTAGTCTGTGTAAAGTTACTGACCTTAACATTAACTGATTTTTTCCCTTAATCATTTAATATAAAAATTTGACAAGCACCAACTAGTCAGCTCACTCCGTACTCTGTCCTGTACCAAAGTTCTGTCCTCTGAGTCTGTGGCAACATTTATTTACACTGAGTCTGAACGTTGTGCACAAGCAATATGTTGCTGTCTGAGAACAAAGGCCGGGTAAGGGACAGTGTGAGCTTGGTGTGTCTGCTAACTGGGGGAGGCAGACATCTGGGACCCGCTTTATTGCCAGCAAGATGACAGGGTAGCCCTCCTGCAGAGAGTGTGTGTGTTTATGCTCCTCTGTCTAAAGGACAAAAGCTATGCCACAGCTGCATAAGTCACACAGCCCTTTTTGTGAATCCACCTCACACTGTGGACTTTGTGTATAATTCACTACTTCACTACTTGTCAAATTCAGGTGTAGGGCTGAAGAGGGCTGCCAAGCACAAAGAAAACTACTTTGAATTAGTTAGTACATTATAAACTATTGAATGCAGAAACACAAAAATCAACACCACACTTTTTCTGGTATCTGGTACAGACTCTTATCAAATGTGTATCCATACAACAAAACTGTCTGCGCAGCCACATGCTACAAGCCTTCTGTAAGTGCGCACCACCCCTCCTCCACACAGTTGCTAGTAGCCAAGGAGGACATAGAGGATTAAAAAAACATGATGGTTTCTTCAGAAGAAGTAATTATCTTCATTTGATTTTTCTGCACGTGAAAGTCGCTGGACAACACCAGTTTCTGAACATAATCATAATGAGGAATACAGAGAGAGTTGGGTGGAGTTGATATAGCCAAATATGTTATGATCTGTTCAACTGGTGCTGATATAGCCAAATATGTTATGATCTGTTCAACTGAAAACCACAGCTGTGCAGTACTCAAGTGTATTTTTTCACATGGTTTCCACTTTATTAGTATCCTTAATAGTGTGTGTGTCATTCAGAAAGCCAAGGACAAGTGGATTCCTCTCTAAAACAGATCCCTGCCCTGCCTTTGTGGGTCTCCAGAGTATGGAGGCTGTACCAGCTCTCTCCTTCCCCTCAGGGCACTATTCATCCTTAGCCCCGACATCTGCAATACCCCGCTGCACACACCCTTCCCGCCAGCATCCATACAGGGACAATAAAGAAAACAGAAGACAGTGGGAACAAAGACGTCCAGCTTGGGCTGACCACGTCACTAATGATGGGTGGATTGACGGAGGGAGGGGTCTTTAGGAAAGAGGTTTACTATAGTGTGACGGTGCAAAATAACTGGGAATGGAGATCTAAGAGTCCAAAATGGGGAGGAGGTTATTGTATTATTATCATCATCACCATCTGTGTTTTACCCTCCCCCCTACTCTGCTGGAGTACAAACAGCTCCACAAAAAGGGCATAGTTGACAGATGTTTATAGACAGGAGTCGATGGTACAAAAACATCTTTGGAATAAGTAAGTTCAATTTATTCCAAATTCGTATTAAATTTTTCACAGACATAAGTCACAAAGGGCCTTTTGGGCATAACACAAAATACAAGACAGATATAATAGAAGATAACATCTCTATATGTTTATAAAGTAAATAATTCATTACATTTAAATAGCGCTTCATCATAAACACTCAAAGTGCTTCAGGGGAGGAATACGCTCCAACATCACCAATGTGTAGCGCCCACCTGGGTGATGCACGGCAGCCTAACGACGCCAGACGTTCACCACACATCAGCTTGGTAGAGTGGGAGGGGAACATTTTATAGTGTATAATCAGAGTACCCCCTCACACACGCAAACTCCACAAAGAAAGGCCCTGGAAGACCAGGGTTGGAATCCTGTACCATCTTGCTGTGAGGCCACAGCCCTAACAATTGGGCCACCATGCTGCCCGTAAGAAGTAGAAAACTAAGAAAACAATATATCATGAGAATACACAATTCAAATTACACAATAGTACATACAGTCACCAACTAGCCATTTGAGTAAGCCCTACTTTACTAAACCTTGATGCATTGCTCAGGAAGTGATACAATCTGCATTTCTGGGCCCACCTCAATCCTCTGAGAATTACTCACAAGAACGCTGCTAAGAATTAACAAAATTTCTTGACTCAAAGCGGCACTTAAAAGTTAGTTATCAAGCATCTCAGTCATAATTTAAGTGAAGTGTAGGACTATATCTTAAAGCCTCTGAACACCCACACATGTGATTTCAGTTATTCCGGCTGATTAGACTTCAGTTCAGGTTGAAGGTGGGTGTCGGTACCAGATCTGTGCTGCCTGCATGATCCGTCATGTGCATGCTCATTTCAATACCTGTCTTTACAGTTATTAGTTTAGCCTTAATTTAGCTGTAGCCTACTTTTCCCAGTTTTAGTTTGAGTTAACGTTATTTTAGACTGAATCAAGCTGTCAGCTAGCGTTTAGCCGAATTAGCTGTTAGCTAAACTAACTTAGCTTCCCGGTGGAGGCTAATGGCAGACCGCTACTAACTACGACCGGAAGCGTGGAACAGATCGTGGAGTTCCGTAAATCCTTGTAAAACAGGATTATCATCTGCGCATGCGCAAACTTCATGCTCATGATGGATCGTGCAGGCAGCACAGATCGGGTACCGACAGTGGGCCGGACTTTGATGGAAACTTATGTCACAAATTCTTTATACTAATAGGGATGATAAAAGGTCATTTGTTCCACCCTTACATGTGCAACAACACTAACAGTGGACTCAGGAAGATGTCAATCACTCAGTCTAACCCCACCCACCCACTCCTGGAAAAGGTCCAATCAGCCACATTAACTGTAAACACCTGTGTGGGTGTTCAGGGCCTTTAAGCGTCAGCCTTAGAGATGATTAAGACCAGTTTTCTGTGCCACAAAAGGGATTTTGAATGATGACATATGCATGTACCAATCACTGAATAGATTTCCTTATTTAAGAATATTCTCAGAAAAATTCACAAGAAATTCGTAAGATGAGTTTACATTCAACACACATTTGACAGTCAAGTATTAATAAGAGAGTACATTATGATATACACATTGGAAATGAAAGATTTTCCACCATGTCTTAATTATACATTTGAAACCGGTGTGCTGTTAACTGACCTGCCTATACGTAGCCTGGATTTTATATTTTATGCCTGCTCTGTCCAAATGATACCGTTTCGATTAACTTCCTTTCTCCTCAGTGCCATCACAAGCCCCTACTGGCAACTCTTAACCACTTGGAAGACCTCTGGAGCTCTCTAGGAGAGAAATGATTCTTAGCTTTAAGAAACTGGATAACTTGCTTTTATACTTAAGTTTGAAGTAAATTTCATGAATTCTCAGCACTATCAACAGAAAAAGCCAGTTTAAAGGAAATTTGAATGACTAGTGATCTTTGGAGACAAAGATGCTGTGTGTGTTGCAAGTTGCCTCTCTGAATTATGTTCTGCATAATGCATGCAAAATAGGCATTGTCTTTTGCTGCCTTGTATTTAGAGTAAAGATGTATTTTTTGAGAAAGAAGTAAAGGTAGAGCATGATTTGATTTGTGTCTGTGCAAGGTCTATCTTCAGAAAACTTCCTCATGCTCTCTCCTTTCTTTCAACAAAAATAGATCATCTCGTTACTCACCCTCTTTATCTCTTTATGTCTTCTCCCCAGATTCCTCTCATATCTTCACCCTCTCCATTCCTTCCCTCCTTCATATCCTCTCCACCAGCCCACCCTCTGTCTATCTTTATCCCTCCTTTTCCAAGCTGCTGGTGTCACCTATCAGCGCACTTAGAGTGCCAATCAGAGGAATTCATTCCAGAGTCTGGCATCGGGCCTTTTTGGGGTAAGGTGAGGGGTCTCAGTGAGAATCATGTGGTAGAGTGTCTCTATATGGACAGAACCCTTGTGTTTTCATGGCTTATGTGTTAGTGTTTCTTTGAGAAAGTTATGTAGTAGTTCTGTTTGTTTACTGCATAGACAGTGTTACATAAGTGAATAATTGATGGAGCACTTCCACAATGTTATCCCAAATTAGTTGACTTTACTAAAAAATAGCTTGGGAACCTATTGCCTTAAACCGCTATTAACACAGAGCTGTAAGTTGATGCAGTAGACAAATCAAGTTTACATAAGTAGTCATTACTAAAAATCATTTGTAAACTTATTTTTTCTATTATGTCTAAAATAAGAATGTTAAGGTAAAGCTTTAGTGCATAACATTTTTAAATTAATGAATGTCTGTTACATTCAAGCCATTGCCAAATGAGTTGATAGAAGAAATGACAATAACAAATAATTTGTTGATATAAACATTGTTTATATCCCTTTACAACTGTATAACTTTAAGAATAATGTAATACATTCATGTATTCCAATAAAACAAGGATAACAATACACATGCAACATTGTAATTTTCCATTGTATTTTACAGCATGGGAAGTTTAAATCAGGTGACTTCCCATCTGTGAATATAGCACTGAAAACCTTCTCACTGCCCCAGAAGTCACCGTGGCTCCCAAATGCCTTAATGAGCATTTTGGTAAGAAACAAGCTGCTTTGTACAAACTGAATAAAACGTTAAAACGCAATTTAAGTCAGTTCACTTTCAGATGGGTCAATTTTGGAGGAATTCAGTGATAATGGTGAGCAGTTTTCAGACATTTTCATTTTGTTACAGCTCTGATTCACACTTTTGATTGGCTTCTTTCTCCATAGCAGCTGCAGCTGATGCTTAAAGGGATCATAGTGGTTAAAACCATCACCCATACCAAACATGATTTCTCAGAAATCAAGCTGAAATAATTCCAACAAACACCAACTCAAATCTGTTGTTTTGTTAAAGCAGTATTCTTTTATTAGGGTGCTCGGAGGCTGCAGAACAATCAGTGAACACAACATATTATGTCCTCATACTGTAAAATTGCTACGGCTCACATATTAGCAAGTACTTGATTTTTTTACACATCCAGCACACACAGAGCAACATTAACATTTATTTGTTAGTCGTGTTTATGGCCTCCAGATGAATGCAAGTCCAATATTCACTATTCTTTTATCTCTGCTTTGGTCTCCACCAACTCCTCAGGGAAATATCTGGATTTGAGGGCCATAAAACCAAAATAATTAGATTAAAGATGTTAAAATGCTCCATAGATCTGAGGAGAATGGCAGAGTTGGGCCATGATTCTCTGTGGGTTCATCACTGCGACAGATCCCTCTCATGTTATATTTAGTAATTTAATCACTGGTTAGTAAAACAAATATTGATTAGGGTAGCTTTAAATGATCCAAGAGACACCTATGTTTCTGTGTAGATTAACATTGATAATACCATTAAAAGAAAGGGCAATTAACAGTGGTAGATTGTACATCTGAACCAGCAGCTACTCCCCCTTCCCAACTCTTTTAGAGAAACAAATTGAAACTGTGTTTATGTTTTTAGAGTCTGTCCCACATCATGTGTCTGACCAGGAGCAGTGTTATCAACAAGCTCTGCGTCCTAACGATAAACCAACAGGCTGACCACCACTGATGTCTTCATGCATTTGTATTCTCCCACATATGGTTATCTGAAAGTCAGCGGTCAGACATGGAGGCAACATATTCCTGTGGTCGGCCTCTCCCAACCAGTAGGCAACGCTCTCAGTGGGAGAGAAAAGAGAGAAACCCAACCAGCTAAATATAGCAGAGCATTAGGGCTCACCAAGAGGCCCTCTGCATGAGGTCTGGCCACACACACACACACACAGAGGTGCGAGTATGTATACATGCACATGCACGCACGTACAACACACACATGCCCAACTTGATTTATTTTATTTAAAGCCTGTGTTAAGGTGACAGTGGCACTCACTATCAATCACAAGCTCTTTATAGTGTGTATACAGTTAATTCAAACACACAAGTCTGGATTGAAGGTCACTTGTATCATTGGTCATTGGCTTTCTTCTGACGAGAAGAAAATTCGACAGTGAGAGGCGTTGGGACAGCAGCCATTTGACAAACACCAGAACACGAGGTTCACGTCCTCAAATTCTAAACAATGTTTGACGTCAAGCTGCTTCTACATTACAGTGGGATGGGCCAAAATGCTTGGCATGACACAGAAATAAAATTAAACTAAAACTACAGAGCAGAGATCCATTTTTGAAGACTGCAATTCTGATGTAATCTTCAGAATTACGATATCTCAGATTTCTCAGCCCAGCCAAAATATAATATAATGAGAAATAAACAAAACAATTATTTGCGTCTTTTACTCAAAAGCACGTGTTCATTTAAAGCCTCTGCTGCTTGTAAACACGACGCAGCCGGCTAACCTCCAACCACATGATCAGCCTGCTGTGTGTTCTGTTGGTTTGGTTTAGTTTTCTCAGAAACTAACAGGAAAAAGACAAGAGAAAACAACGCTTCAGCTGTTTCCTGTTTATGTTAATTGTAAGATCTAATTTGTTTGCAATAGGCAACACCAAGAGAACAGGCAATACAATGAGGAGATAAAGCTGGTGGTTTAGCAGAGGGAATTGGGAAGGATGAGATCAGGAATTAGAGTAAATTAGAGATTAGACACAGAAATAAATTGGAAGATCGAGAAACCATGAAACCAAAAAGATGGATAAAAATATGGCGTGAATAACAGAAAGAGTGTGTGAAAGAGAATATTATTATTTATTTAAAGAGAAAGAGTTTGATTGAGAACTGAGTGGAAATATACTGAGACTGCAAGAAATAAAACAGCTGACAGGAAGATCTGTGCCTCTTATCTTCACCACTATGAAAACAGCTGTGTGAGAACACACACAAACACACACACACACACGTTGTCAAATGGCATCAAAACACCCACAGTAAAGACTAAACAGTCAACGGCATCCACGTGTTAGTGCAAACACACAGGCATAAAATGTACAGTAGGCCTACAGATCGTACCATGCCCAGGTGAAAAAAGGAACAAAACGTAATTTGGCACAGATCATAAGCATGCACAAAGGCACGTACACACCAATTTGGATAAACACACACACACACACACACACTGGCCTTGCAGCTGTACCACAACAAGGACACAATCAAATCACACTTGAGCTTATGAAGAGACCTTTAGTCAAAACACTCATAACTCACACAAGAACTCACACACTGATAACATCTTATCATTTTATTCCATTTTCAAAGTGGGATTTTACCAAATAATGATAAGCCTTTATGAGCATGAGGCTTTAAATAGAAACTGTTTCCAGAAGTGATGCCAGAAGCAGGACTAATTTGTTTACTACAAACATTGCTAAGTTTAACCAGTACACACTGAGTAGGCTTGTGTCTCCGGGTGATACACTGACTGCTGTGGCAGTGAGATATGGATGATAAAGCAGCAGCAAAACATTTAACGTGCAAAAACAGCCATGACCTACATAAGACCTGCAGCTTAATGAGTAACTGTATCAGACCAATTTCCCTACGGGACTAATATGTTACTCATTACACATAAAACCCTTCACCATGAAAGAAACACAACATGGAATTGGATTATTAATTATGGTTATGCATGGTAAACCTAATTCTATGAGCACAAGTGGAGCCCTGTTTAGAGCTCTGAACTTTGTATGCACTTTTTAAGCCAATCAGGATGTCCTTTACCCCCTTTTTGCCAAGGGTGATTTATTAAGTATGATCTAATCCACACCATTGGCTACTAATGACGCCCAATTCACGTCTCATCTTTTAAAATAGCCTTTGCATTACTAGCCAACAAACATTCAACGTTTTTTTTTTCTCATATAGATGGACTCTTTCATTGGTCTTCAGAAAAGATCAGCAGCTTTGAGTGTCAATTTAATGTGATACATCCCAACATATGAAACTCTATCGGCAAGACGGTGTGGCTAGCACCCCTGTTAGTCTAGTTGTACTGTCAACCTTTCTCTGGTGATGGTTTTCTTTTGGACTATCGTCTTGTCCCTACCTTAAACAGCCCTGAGTTAAAGCAACACAAGAGGCTTCTTTGGTGGGGTGGGGTGTTGCTTCAGGCACCATTGAGACAATGAAATTCTATCCAGGAAGTCCAGTTTGAGTAACAGATCCATGTACTTGAAAGCTCTTCAGATGCCTAAACAGATTTGAGTTCATTTTAGATTAATCACGGCAATGATTGTATCTACTGTTAACAGTTAAACAGTTAAAATATGATGTTGAATCCACCATGAGTGTGCACTTGCATGTATTTGATTGACCACCGCAGGATTTTGCTGGATGACGTCACGCTCATTGAAATGAATGAGGCTGCATTTTTACATGCAGGGCTCCTATCAGTTTGAATGTGGCTTTAACCACAGAAGCCCTGTCAAAGCCTTGTATAGTTCATGAAAACAATCGGTTGTTTATCCTTTTGTTCTCGGATATTACTCACTTTGAGCAGTTATGCAGCTTAGAATATGGTTGGGTGATCCCCTGGTGTTGGGTTTTCAGCTTTTCAGCAAAAAAAGTCATATACATGTATGAGAAATTACATAGAGCAATGAAGCCTATGTATAGAGCCTGCGTGGGTGGTATTGCCTATGTGGAGAGTATATCTGGGATATTGTCCAGTTGTATATGGGACAGCATGAAGGATGCAGAGAGTGGGTTGATAAAAGGGAAGGTTTAAATGTGCCATGGTCAGATAGAAAGAAGTATATTTCATGTTGTTGTATTCATTATCAGCTCCTCCTGCTACTTTGGACTCTCAGCAGGGACCGTAAACCATTTGAGGGGTTGCCAGTTTAGAGTTATTGAGCTTTTCAGAGGTATGAGACAGACAGAGTAGCTGGAGGACACTGGCTGCAAATCAGAGCCCGGCAGAGAGAAAAGAAAGACAGTGTGGGAATAAATGATGATAAAGTAAGACAGGGAGAAGCCACAGGAAATGAGTTTTGTCGTTATTCATTATAACAGTAGGAAATATTGGAGACACCCACTTGTTTAACTGATGTGCACTGATGAGGTGAATCCATAGCTCTTATTGATTTTACTTATTAAAATGATACACCAGATGAGGGAGATGCAGACAAAGAGAAGAGAAAATAGAATAGGACTAATATTGTAAGGTTAGAAACAAGTAATATGTGGAACCGCAGCTCACTTAATGTGTCTTCTAACTTTTAATACAATCCAAAAAAGAGAGAGTGGAGAAAGGAAAGGAAAGTGGGTGATAGAGACACAAAGATATAGACAATATATCAGTCATTAGAGGGCTGTGGAAGACGCAAACACACACACACACACACACACACCCACACCACCCACAGCAGCTGTTTGGGTGTGATGGAAGGAGATATGTGCTTGAATCAGTTCTAGTAGGATTTAGTGCAGGTTCGGCTGGAATGGGTTGGACCCATGCCACTCATTCCAGTGCCAACTGTTGGTCTATACTTGTGTCGGGGGAAAGCACGTACAGTACACCCACACGCTGAATCTCACACAATTTCACAGCGAAGGAGGAAGCCATCTTGTTGTTTCTTGCTCAGACAGTAAATAAAGACTTGAGAAGAGCACATGGTGAAAATGCACGTAGGCGAGTGCATGCATGCGGGCATGCCCACATCACATGCACTCACAAGCTGCTTTACTCTTAAAAGGCTAAATAAGCTTTGTGTTGATTTGTACATGCAGGTACATGTGGATAGATCACACACACTGAGATAAATATATGCTGATTTGCACACATGCATGCTCCCGTAATGTAAGTCAACCCAGTTCACAGTGTGCTCCACTACTCTGTGTCACAGAAGGAATTTAGAGTGTGTGGGTAGTGGGATTCAACTCACCCCCTCATAAGGGAAACATCTGCTACGCTTTGTATTCAAGTCCTCTCTTCTTTTTTAAAATCTCCCTCCCTATCGCTCCTGTGCTCTCCTCTCTGTGAAGTTGTGTCTCTCCTTTCCTCTCATCTCTTTCCTTTCTTCTTTGTCCTCTCTCTCAGTATGCCAACAGCTTTCAGCTCCTCGATGACTCCCCGCCACAGCTTGTTGTACCGTTGAGTGCATCAGCGCCCGACAACAACTGGGCCGCATTTCTGTGAAAAGCCACTCCACTCCCTGCAAAGAAGGCTGACCTCTCTTCTTGTTTCTCTCTGTTTCTTCCCCGCATATTTCTATTTCTACATGACTGTTGGTACTGACATTGACAATGGGCTTTAACAGTTGTTGTTCACATGCCACATCCTCCCACAGCTCACTTTGCCAAAACACAGAACTCCAGGGCGCACCCAAATGACCCCAGAATGGACACAACAGAGTTTAGTTTTCTTGGTAATGTCAAATACAGGTAACTGTGGCTACCTGAGAGAGCTGATGTAAACAACAAGCTACTAGAAAAATGACAAAATAAGGTAACAAGAGAATTTATATTTGTCCAGATTTTTTACAGATTTATATACTAATCAAATGCCCTTTCTGTTTTCTTTTCTATCTACTCATTATTTTGATCATAAAGGACATTCTGGATCAATGACAATTATTAAATTATCCAATAAAAATAACTGTGCACACTGGCTTAGTCCGCCATTTGAGGCAGAATATAAAAGCTCTTCTTACAGTTGGTACTTTATTTCTGTTTGTCTCCATTCCCCGCTCTTCCTCCTTCCTTTCTTAGGATTAAAATAAAAACATTACACTGTGTGGATCCACCATGTGGCATGCTGCGACATGAAGCAGTCTTTGACTGTGGCTGCATATGCTTGGCCTACTTTTTGATTCCATTAAATTATTGGGTGGGTGGGAGCAAACGCTGCCCTATCTTTTAAGTATTTGCAAACTGGATTTCAGATGGTGTATATGAGTGTGTATTTATATATATATATGTGTGTATGTGTGTGTGTGTGTGGGTCTTGCACATGCTTGATTACAGGACTCTGTGTGTGTGTGTGCAATAGCATAATATGTATTTATCATTGATTTCACGTAGTACTTGCTTGTTTCCAAAACATCCACATGCATCACTATGATGATATGTGATAAATAAAACTGAGTAAAGCATGAAAAAGAATCAAGATAAGTTATTTGAAGCAGTGAAACATGTCAGGATAGAGCGAGTGACAGTGACTGTGGACTCTACGGCGTTGTTTGATTTTGCTCTTTGTGGCAATTGCCATTCAGTGTATTTGTATTCTGTGAGCGCTCCTTTATTAGCACATTTCCGCTGGTACGCCAACAGGACATGTTGCATGTTAAAATCAGAAGAGAAGAATCAGTGGCTTGTTAGCCACTGGCTACTGGCTAACTGATGGATTACTTGTTTTATTTTATAAAAAAACACTCAAAGGTTTGGTTTAAACATGCTGAATATTTGCTCCATTTCTTTTTTGTAAAAATAATGTATAATTCAGTGTTTGTTATCAGAACACATTGTGTTTATCCTTGTAAAAGTGTCAAATTCATTTCCTTCCTCACAACACATCCACGTTTGGTTGGTTTAGAGTCTTCTTTTTCACTGCCTTCGGTTGTGTTAAAAACTCTCTTGTTCTGACACATTTAACAAAACAGACGCAAAATAAATATCCAAAATATTTTTTGTTGTGGCGTATGTGAATAAGTAAAAGCCCTTATATCATCACTTAAAGGCACATTTTTGGAAGATGAATGAAATGTAATCTTTTCTTAGTTGTGTCTGGAAATGAAGAGGAAGGTGAGTAACAGTAAAATAGAAAGGGCATGAACAGTTGGTTTGTGTTGTGGAACTGAGTGAAGTTTTCCCCTTTCATGATGAAAAAGACCTTTTTGTGTTGGAAAATAAGATCAGCAACAGCTACTCATGCTTTCATTCAGACGACCTGTCTGTCAGGAGAGATGTAACGTGACCAAGAGCATGATTCTCTTCAAATGTTCAATGCCTTGTGTCCTTCACAATGAGCTTGTGTGACTAAGAGAGAGTTTGTGTGTACATGCCAAGCATCACGTTTGATGTGTTTGGGTGTGTGCGCACATCTCCTTCTCCTGGGAACCAGAGTGTGCAGTTAACCAAGCATTTGCCAGCATGGAACAAACCTGCTCAACTAATTTCAGCCGAGGTATGAGGATGTTTTTACAAGATTGTTTTTTTCCCCCATATTTCAATATGAGAGCCAAACAAAGGAAGGCCCACATGGTTCCTGCCAACAATAAAACCTGTTCAAAGAGAAATACTAAACCTTCCCCCTGAATCCTGCATCCCCACACCTCAGCAAGGACATCTTTGATGTAATCCAAAACAATGTTTATCTTGTCTCTGTGTACCACAGGTTTGTGCATGTGTTATCCCTATACACTGATAGGTGTCTGTGTGTTGTTGCTGGGTGTGGGCCACAGGGAAGGGAGGAGACAGCAGACAACAGCAAATAATACTGTATACATTGATGTGTGTTTAGTAGATCTATATTATTCAGATATTTCTTTAAACACCAAATAAGGACATTAAGGCCCCAAACAGCATGTGTTTCCGATTTACAGTGCCAGCAGATGTTCACATTATGCATGAGTGTATACATTGCAGACAAGCAGGCAACTGTGTACATATGTGTGTCGTGCATGTGAACAATGCCACCAGTTGCTATGGGGTGAATAAGCTCCCTGGTCGTCTGCCAGCTTGCAGGGAGGGACTGACCACGGTACAATGGAGGGTGTGAGCTGACCAAGGTGGCGGGGGGGAGGGAAGCACAGGAGGAGACGGAGGAAGAGAAGGAGGAGGTGGCAAGGCTAAGGGGGTTGGTAAGTAGAGATAAACCCAGACAGATGGGGCAGACAATGAGGCATAGACACCCACCAACCCATGTCAACAACACCCCTCGGCCTCCTGCAAACTTGCTATTCCTTTTTCTCCCCATGTGCCAAAGTTTCTTAACTTTATCACTTTTGTCTGTTTTGCTCCATTTCACAGCTTAAGGTTGATCAAAAATAGCAAGTAGTTCTGCATTTTTGCCACAAGGATTTTTTTGTTCACATGCAGACAAATCAAACTTTCTTCCTCTTTCTGTTTGGTCACTGACCCTCCTCCTTTTCCTCTCTTCTTCTTTATTGTTCCCTGATCTGATAAGAAGAAACCTCCATACAGCTGCACGGAGGGAGGGGGGGATACGGCCAGGCATAGCTGTCACCTGTTGTGCTGAAACCCCCTTGTTTGGAAAGCTGATCCCATCTCCCGTTTCTCGGGTTTCTACAAACAACCTCAGCTGTCAGAGAGTTGTGAAGCTCTCTGTCTCCTTCCATCCATCTCTCATCCATCTCTCACGGCTCTCGATCACAAAGAAAGGTCGGCTTTCATCAGTTTGTTCTCTGTTAAGGCCTCAGTGGCTTTTGAACACCTCTTTGGAGAACGTTTTAGTTTAGACATCTGCACGAAAATGGACAGGATTTGCCAACAAACAAATGTTACACCCTTTTCTTATTAAACCCCAGCAGAATAATTGTATTTGTGGGTTGCAGTTACATAACAACTCACCAGATTACTTTTATCCCCCTGAAATGAGCTTTAAAATGTTTTCTCCTTTCAATCAATCAACACAAATGCGTGACAGGACTGAAGATAAGTGATTTGTTGTTCTTTGCTTTCCAGTGTTTGTGAGGTTTATTTTGGCTATGGTTGCTGAGGCCTTCATTCAAATAATAATAATAATAATAAAAAAAAAGAACATACTGCAATAAAGATCCAACACGACAATGGCAAGTGATTGACAGTAATTTCCAAATCCCACCCATAGCAATTGAGAATCTCATAATCATGTGCAATCATCTCTCAGGCAATGTTTTGTAACACATGCAGGAGGCATGAACGTGCACATCTACAACCATGTGAGAATGAGAACACTGTCACATCTGTGGAAAGGTCACACACACACACACACACACAGAGTGATTCTTTGAGGATGAGTTGGTGAGCAGACAGGAAGCCCACACGCTACCATTCCACATGAATAGAACAGTGCTCCCAGAGCAGAGAAAGAATGAGGGCTTTATATATAACTGTGACCTCTGACCTGCCAGTTTACCAGTGGAAAAAGCAGCTGTATCAGTGTGTTGCAAAAATGACACAACAGAAACAACAGAATAATGTCCCATGGGAAATGAATGGAGGGGTATTTACCATAAAAAAATAATTACACAACTGAGGAATAATACACTTTGGACATAAATATTATAGATTATGGTCTGATCTACATGGTTTTGTTATTTTTTCTTCCTACTTAAATTAATAACATGTTTGAAAAAAAAAAAAAAAGGAAGAAAATAACCTTTACATTAAAAAATATAAACACTTTTCAGAATGAGTGAAAGTTCATTTTGGAAATAGTAGTTTGACAAAATAATCTTAACTTGAGGTCCACTTAGGTCCACTAAGTAGCATTTTCCAAAGATTTCAACCCTCCCTGTGGAAGGAGATTACTCAGACTCCAGAAATTGACAATGAAGTCTGTTAACTGTGGTTGAAATCTCCCTAAAAAGTGGACCATGCGTTAAGATTATTTTGTCAGAGTTTCCCGGCATATGCAGTACATACATACATTTGACGTCATTTTAAGTTTGCTGTTTGTTCCTTCTATTTATTGTCATGACAACTGATTTCACTTCCAACCTGCTGTCATCATGCAGCCATCACATTGGATGTGACTAATGTCCAGTCATATCCTGCTGACAACCACTCACAGTGTAGTCAGTTGTTGGAGGTTTAGAATACAATGTATTTTATATCATTTGTACACACTTTACATTTATTTTATACCTGCAGTCTGGTGTTGGAAAATGTATGAATCTAAATACAGATGACTAAATTCTGATATAACCCGCCAAACACCTGTCCATTATTCTTTGTATGTGTATTTGGGGTGTGTAGCTGAATGGTTATGCATGATGCAACATCTGTATCCTGTACTATATTGTATAATGGCAAAGTTAACGATGATAGTGAGGTTTCCCAGCGTGCCCTAGAATGGCCTCCCCACAGCAACAGGTGCTTGTATGTGTGACAGTGTCCAACAGGTGCTTGTATGTGTGACAGTGTCTACTTCTGTGTTGATGTGTTTGTGTGTATGTGCTCCCGTAGAACTCTAATCATATATTTCCATGATATACTGCCATAAAAATAGAGCCAATGGTGTTGGCCATATATGGAATATTGCCATATCCCCATGTAAGGGCAAACTTGTTTACAGATTTCTCACTAGATTTATATTTAGTCACATTTCATTAAGTTTAATTGTGCATCTGTAGTCATTATCTTACTCAAACAACTTGTAGGCCATGTAGTAACATAAAAAGCTCCCCTAGTGTATCAGTGTGTCATGACCAGGGTCTGAAATTAACTTTTCTACTTAATTAACTTAACTTTTTCACATTATGTGATTCAATTAATGTTCTAAATATATAAATTTGGACACAAAAAACATTACATGCATTGTTAATTCACAGTGAAGGGTTTGTAACTAGAACAGTTTGAGTTTCTCAGAGAGTTGGATCTGAAAGCACCATCAGTTTACAAGGTGCACCTGAATGAACCATAAAGTCCAGTTGTTGCCCAAACACTGTTATCATTCCTTTCTTCCTTGCTTACATAAGACACAGAGAAGGCCAAATGTTGCCTGTTCTGTTGTTTCTCAGTCATCTCTGACTCTGGCAGTGGCCATAAGGTCTGGAAAAGTGCAGCTGCCGGCTACCGGTGAGCTAACATTACTCTATGTCATTAGCTGCGTACCTTCCGTTAGTGGGTTGTTTTTTTCTTCGGCCATGCCATGCAAGTTAGCAGGGGTGGTGAGTCACTGTCAATCAAAATTAAAAACGTTTTGTGTCTAACAGATGCAGATTTAGACAACTTTATTCATCCAGAGAAGGGCAATAACATTGCCTTTATACAGCAGTTCCAAGCAGCTTTTGAAATAGCTCTATCAAATCAAATGTCTTTCTGTTGTGCATTTTTCCTGTTCACCAAAGTGGCAGATGGCCTGGCGATTTTACCCGCCACTGCCAACAATTTACCTGCATTTAGCAAGTTCCGGATGCTAATTTTAGATCTCTGTTATGGATCCAATGAGCTCTTATATGAGCTTATACTCTTTCAATGTCTCCAATTGCTATTAGTGTTAGGTCTTTTTTTGGCTTCAGGAATTGAACACAATTTTGAAAAACCTTTATTACAGTTGTGCGAAGAAAAACATCATTCTTTTTTTGTGATAAAGGTCAATTTCGCTTCAGTTCTCAAGTCAATACTTTGCAGCTTAGTGATATTTGATGTGGGATGAGGCCTTCCAGAAAAGTTGTGGAACAAGTTTGGAGCATTTAAGGAGAGCTTCTGTTTTTACAGCTAATACTGCAGTAGAAGTGCTACAAATCAATTCTGACAGCGAAGCAGGGCACTCCCTGGAATGAAAAAGGCAAATAACCAGAGGGTAGGAGAGTAAGGAGAGAATGTCAGTGTCTGTACATGTGTAAATGTGTGTTTAGTAAGAGAGTGAGGCTTCCTTGAAGTAAGGGAAGTTAAAGTGGCCTCACCCAATGGTAACCATAGATTGGATCTACCATGGGACACACATACTCACACAAATTCCTCCTCATTCTTCCTCAGTAATCAGTGCACTTCCCACTCCATAATGAACACTTAATGATAGCTTTAAAATGTGTTTCTCAGTGACAGATATTGTGCGACTGACCTAATAATTCAGCAGCTTGTAGCTACTTGTAATCACGGTTGAGCTATAATCGCTGACCATTTGGCATGCGTTGCCGACATTTCTTCACCACTGTATTTTTCTTTCTCTTTACAAATGCCAGGGGGATTATCTTTCATTACAGCCCAAGAAGAAATATGCATCAGGCCTAATTAGTCTTTAAGGTCATGGTCACTTGCTTTCTTGTTGCTTATCGAAAAAAAGAATGGAGGAGGAGGGTAAATGTCTCTCTCTCTCATCTCGCTTTCCAAGCCAGTTAACAGCGGGCCAATCAGAAGGCTAAGCTTTAGGTTTCAAGACAAAGATCAAAACGTTAGGCTACCAAAAAGTAGGCAGACACTTGACACATGTCTAAATGTGTTTAGACCTCCGGTGTCAATGCAGATGTGACTGAACAGTTGGGCCTAGCCTGATAAAAGAGGGTTTCGAAGCAAGATTTGTGTGTGTGTGTGTGTGTGTGTGTGTGTACCATGTTTGTGTGTTGTGTGTGTGTGTGTGTGTGTGTGTGTGTACCATGTTTAACTACATTTGTGGGGACCAAAATTTGGAAATACAGTATACTTATGGGGTCCTGACAGCTTTGTGGGGACAAAATGCTGGTCCCCATAACGTTAAAGGGCTGTTTGAGGGTTAAGACTTGGTTTTAGGATCAGGGTTAGAATTAGGTTATGGTTAGGGTTAGGGTAAGGGTTAAGGTTAGGCATTTAGATTTGATGGTTAAGGTTAGGGGTAAGGGGCTAGGGAATGCATTATGTCAATGACTTGTCCCCATAAAGATAGTGAGACAAGACTGAGTGTGTGTGTGTGTGTGTGTCAGTGTTGATGCAACCTTGTCCTGAGCTCTAGCTATAGCAGGAAAATAGATTCTCTGAAAAGAATTGGAGGAAATGCACAATACACTCCCCACACACACACACACACACACACACACACACACACACAGATACGCTGTGAAAGGATTATACATTCACACAGTACATGGCCCTACACAGGCTGAACACAAGCAACTCACAAAGCTCTGTATGCCTGTTACAACTTGAATCATCTTGCTTGTCATTCAGAAACAGAACATACACACACGCAAACACACAATAATGTGGAAACTGGAGTTCCAGCTGTCCAAAGTAGGGCACCGCAGTGCCCATCACTCAAGGGCGTCACAGCAGGAGAGCTTTCATTGAAAAGTGCTGTGCAATTACCGTCAAAGAAGTCGCTGTCCACTTCTGTGTTTCTGAGCGAGGCCAGCTTCCCAGACACATTGAAGTGTCATTATATGTGCATGAATGGAGATGACGCTTAATGGACACATTATATTACATATTTTGTTCTGTGGAAAACGGGCCAATTTGTGATGGATTTATTGGGTTCAGAGGTGGACATTTGAAACGCTGATGGTTATTTTTGGTTCGGTTGATTGATAACGAGAAATGGTCCTTAAAATATTTGGATATTATTATATATTTTCACTAGTTTTGCTAAGTTTGCATGTGCAGATAGGTTGCTGTGTGGATGACAATGTCAGTTTGGCAGTCAGTCGGTACACCACTTTGGCCCAAACTTAAATCTCTCAATAACTTTTGGATGACATTTGATTCAGGCTTCCATGTTCCCCTCAAGATGAATTGTAATCACTTTGGTGATCCTCTGACTTTACCTCTATAGCACCATCATCAGGTAAAAATGTAGTTTGTCTAATACCTGCAAAACCTATTTGTGTTGTACTTTGTGTTTAGTGCTGATTAGCAAATGCTAAACTAAGAGGATGAACATTGTAAACATTATACGTGCTAAACATCAGCATGCTAGCATTGTGATTGCTGATGTTAGCTCAAAGCAGCACTGTGCCTCACAGAGCTGCTAGCATGGCTTCAGACTCTTAAAATATATGAATGACTGTGAGAAATACAAAACACAGTACATTGAATAAACCATGTCTGAACACCAGTTACCTTTATACAGTACCATCTACAAAGCATGAAGATGAGAGGAAGAGAGAAGCAGATGACTTTTATACTCACTAACCTTCCCCACATATAACTCATTTCAGCTATTTTAATTGCGGCTGGCGCCACACACTTGAATGCTGTTGATGAGACACGTGAGCATGTTAATGTGAGAGGCAGGTTTTGTTTTCTCAAGTTTGGCTTCAGACACAAGGTTTTCAGTCTGTCAAAGAGAGAAGTTAAATACAGCAAAACAATGACAAAAGAGAAGTAATAGTGTGAGGGAGGATACAAACACCTGCGTCTCTGAACCTTTGGAAAGTACCCCCCTCCTACACACACAGAAACACACACTCCTGTGAAGAAAAATGTTCTCTTTTATCACCATAGATACTCAGTTGAAGTTCTCCAAAGGGCCCTTGCAACCCACAAAGTAGCCAGTCTTTACCATTCCGCGTAACCGCCGGCAACAATACATACACTTGTTTGGCCGATTCGTTTTGTAGGTCTCCTTTGTGTATTAGCATGAAAAGGGAGAGTAGGGCTGAGGCGGGACTCAAGGGGGTCTTGGGTGTTTTCTATGCTGGGTTTGGACACTTTCTCGGGGCAGCGTGGGCAAAAACGGAGGGGCACATCTGAAGCTCAGCCAGAAAGAGGCCTAAAGCGACAGTCAGTGTGTGTGTGTGTGTGTGTTTGTGTGTGTGTGTGTGTGTGTGGGTGGGTGAGTGGGTGGGTGCGTCTTGGCATATCTCTATGTCTGTACACGTTTCTCTGGGTTGATAATCAGAGCCTGTTCTTTCATTTTGAACCTCTCGATTTTCCTCTAAATCCAATCCCATGTCTTTGTCTCTTTGAGCTGACCTATAATCCCCTATCCTTCAATACCCCACAAGCCCATTGTTCCCAGACAAACTGAATACCACACACACACACACACACACACACACACACAGTGCTAGATCCCCTTATTTGACCTAGCCATTGGCCATTAACTGTCTGTCTTGCAGCCTCCATTGTCCTGCCTCTACTGGCCTGTCCTAATGCTGTATTGGACTCATGCCCATGTAAACAGGCTTCCTGTCTGCTTGTCTGTCTGTCTTTCTGCATCCATTCATGTCACTGTGATCACTCTTTTCACTTTATTATGCCACTCTCCATCTTTCCTTCTCCTCAGTCTGTATGCCCGACTTTTCTCTCACTCCTCTCTCCGTTCATGCTCTTGTGCTCTCTAAGCTGGGCTGAGCAATTAGTCAATGTACCCTCCACCCCAGGGGTGATTCTGGCACAGCCAACTGACCGAGTGCTGGTCTGCGTCTGTGACTGTGTGTGGCTTTGGCACCACTGAGCTACTGAGTAGCGTTGCTGTGCTAACAGCGGCCCATCAAGAGTGTTTTGGCACTGGCAGCATTTTGGACAGCCCTCACGTCTTCTCTCTGCACATCCACTCAACCATAGTAGCCAGGTCTCTCTGTCTGGGGCTCTAGTAAACAGCCTTTTAATTACCATAGGGAAAGCCCCAAACGCCTAAGAGATCCACAGTGATACACATTTTTGGTCTGTACTGATTGATTGTACTGTGCATTTTTGGCTGTTTGTAAAACATTGTAGCCCAGTAAATGGCTATTTATTTACTTTTGTTTATGTATCCTAGTTGTGTTGGGGAAAATAAAAAAAAAAAAAATGCATGATCTGACCAGATTCATAGTTGCAACTACCAGTGTTGTGTAAACAAGTTTTCCCTAATTCAGAGATTACCATTATTTTAAGGGCCATTCCAACATCACTTATAGACATACTATATAAGTAAAGTAACATGCAGAGACAAGCTGTGTATGTCCTCTCTACTTACTGTGTAGTCTGTAAACTCTAAACTACCTAAAGCTTCTTTGCAAAACGTGAATGTATGCATTTCATTTCATTTCTTGATGTTCCTTGATACTCTGTTGCTTTTTACTTTTTAGGTCTTGGTATTTGTCATTATACTACTGCTTATAATTCCTTTGTTGAAGTACTTATCTGAATCAAGGGTCCTGTCGTAATGTCACATGTTCACATCTCGTAAGCCTCCTTGTTATTTTGAGTTTGGTGTTTCCTAATGCGTCACATAATAAGCGTTTATAAAAAGAATATTCTCAAATTCTGTGTGGTGCAGTTTAATCTCAGCCCCTTTTGTGTCTTTCAAGCCATGTTTGGTCCTGTGAGGGTGTAAAGGGCAGGTGGGTGCGTCACTGGAGACCTCTACTTCTTTAAAGTCCAGCATGTATATCCACTCAGTACAAACAACAAAGGGAAAGGCTGCGTCACAAAGGGACACCAGCGTGGAAGAGATGGAGCTCGCTGTGAGGGGGGGGGCACAAGTGGAAGTGCGTGTGAGTCTCTGTTTGTATGTGTGCACATGATTAATTCAGTCAGGTGACCAATAAGAGCATCTTGGAGTTATCGGATGTAACCAATTCAATATATTTCCAGTTTAGTATAATAACTTTTGGGGTTTTTGGTTTGCATTGACGGCATTAGGTCATGGCCACGCACAATACATGTAGACAGTTAATGGCCAATGGCTAGGTCAAATAGGGGGATATAGCACTGTGCATGCGTGCGTGCATATTTGTCTGAAATGTAATGCAACCGGGCATTGCCAGAAGGCCAAAAAGCCGAGACAACAACTCAACATATTCACCTTCCCAACCCCCATTCTCACACACAAACACACACAGAGCTAAATGTTTTCTTGCCAATGCATTTCTAACTCCTCCATGTAATAAAAAAGAAAATGGATGTTCATGTCCTGAAAACAGCGATGTGTACTCCAAGCCCGTCACTGTGTAATTACATTTGTGCATACAGACGGTAGAAGGATATATTTATTTTTTCTGTTGTTATTCTCCTGTCCCATAGAGAGATGACCCACTTCCACTGCTCAGTCTGTATGTCTGTCGAAGCACACTTGGTTGGTTCTTTGGTAGTGTGAGCTCAACATGGATATTTCACAGTGTGTTTGTGTGGCGTAGATTGTCGAGACACATAAATCCAGACACAGTCAGTCTCCTCCTTGTTAGTGGGTCTGTCTTCTCACCATTTGCAAACCATTGTGCACTTTTGTAGCTTTTCAGTAGATGTGCATGTGTGCGGTGTTGAGTGTGTTTACTGCATATGACTATCTACTATCATCTTCAGTTGCTTATTCTATTCTAGAATATACTTATTCTATTTTTGCCAATAAAATGTTAATCCAATTTTACATTGACATTTAATTTATATTTTTGAAAGATTTTTGGGGGCCATTTTAGTCCTTTATTTGTATTGGACATCTGAAGATATGAAGGGGGAGAGAAAGGGGAAACAACCTGCAGCAAAGGTCGGAGTCAAACCAGCGGCTGCTGCATCAAGGAGTAAACCTCTCTATATGGGTGCATGCTCTACCAAATGAGCTACCCATCCACTCTTAATTTATATTTAATTGTATTTTATTTATTGATATTGAGGATGTGAGGATTCACACACTTATCTATAACACAACTAATATTCATTAGCTTATCATGTACCTTGTATATATGTACAGTCTATGATTTTGTGTGTGCATATGTACATGATTATTTCCATGTGGCTGTAACAGGACTGCTAGCCTGCGTGTCAGCAGTCTGCAGCCTGTCCGAACCATTTTGAATACAGCTATACAGGGGTTCAGCTTGTTTCTAAGGAAAATACAATCATGACTTCTGCAAAAGTGTTATTATTTTGATACCTGCAACTGTGATCATTTTGCTTTTCTCTAGTACTCAGTGTCATGTGCTACAGCTTTGCAAAAGATACTCTTCTAAAGAAAGGGTGTTTTAAATATACTAACTAAAGCAATCAGATAAATAAAAAAGTAAAAGTTAATTTGACTCTCTAATGTATTGGAGCAAAAGTGAAGCAGTAAAGCAGACACATGATTAAAATATGAGTACTTGAAAATAATATTTCAGCACAGTAGTGGAATAAGGACAGTGTTTTGTTCCATGTCTGAGTGCATTGACCTGCTGCAGAAAAAATAAATGGTTGCTTCAAAAAAATACATATTTTATTGTCTCCAGGATCCCAAATTGTATTAGAAAAACTGAGGTAGATCACCATATTGTAACTGTACGTGTATGAATGTAAAGCCTGAGTGAGTGAGTATGACCCTGGCTGCCTTGTATCATGCATAATGCATATGTGTTTTTCTCCGTCCGTGCCGATGTGGCACCTGCTGTGGTCCAGGAGGTAGCAGCAACCTGAGCCAGGCTGGCTGATGACAGTCTCTGTATCCATATGCTTGTTCCGAGGACACACACTATCCTGGCAGGACACTCTCACACACATTGGACTCTTCGGTGTACACCCCCCCACACACACACACACACACACACACACACAAGGTAGTGGTGCGTGCCCTGCCAAATCACCACAAAATGGACTGTTCCGGGACCATCTAACCTGCCGACCATATGCGCTCAACACATCAGTGAAGTTAAAGAGCCAACACACAAATAACATACAAGTACATACAGACATGTGTAAAGACAAGTGCATTTTACCACTTTACAGTATAGCATAAGCATGAAGTCACACTTAATATAGTAAAGCTTTCGTAATTGTTATGAAGTAATTTTCATTATTTTTAATGCAGTTGCAGCTGGTCATATTTAAAATTTTTCTTATTGTCAAAAAACAAAAATCTAAAGACCTAAACCAACTACTAGCAACCATTGTCTGTGTATAACTTAATCCTCTGTGCCATGGAGCTCCATTCTTGTCCAAAAACTAAAAACCTAAAACACACCAATGAACCACACTGTTGCACTTGGTGTCTGACTGTTCATTACTATAAACATTATAAACAACAACACAAACAACAACACTGTAGTTTATTTTGAGTGAATTCCACGTACATTATCCTGGGGCCATAAATCCTCCCTAAATATGTATTAATCCGCAACTGAAAATAGTCCCAACCAAACACACTATTTACTCTTATTGTGTAAGATTTGGTAAATACTACAGTACCCAGCTGTTTTAGGAAAATATTTGGCCTGTTTTTTAAATGAAAGGCTAAAAAAATTGACTTTTTATGTGTTTTTATATTTGTTGACCACAAAAATACAGAATATCAGCAGCCTTGTCCTTTAAATATGTATTGCATGTGGTTTTAAAAAGAAAAACAAGGACATAACCACATAGTGACATATGCTCGGTCACGGTGGGGCCAAAAGCTTGGTAGTGTAGTGACTAACTGCTGTAGCTGCCAAGCTACCTTTAATCTCTCTAGTAGCAATAGCTCCCAGAGCGTCATTTTAAGTTCTCTCTACTGTTTTGTGTAGCATGGCATTTTGTTCCCCATTAAAATTAAGAAATGAAGCTCTCCGTGCTACTGAGCATGGTATCTTATCTTGGTTGCTAACAGGTATAATGAGGTCTGTGGGGTAACAGTATTTTTATCGGTCACTTAGAATCATGACTGTAAACAAGGTTTTCATTTTTTTATTTACTTATGTTGTAATCATAATTCTCTATATTATGTAAATAGGACTTTCTGATGCTGAAAACTGTTACTGAACTTTGCTAAATGACTTGATCTTACAACATGTACTCAAGTGTTGCAGTTCTTTACATCAGCTGAGTCATTTCTTGTGGTGCACAATTTTCTGGATGCACATTACAGCAGAAACAGGTGTTCCAACCACTGTCCTTTCATCGCTGACAGCCTTTGTTCTACGGGTGGTATCATCTGTGGAGTGAGAGTTGCATCTCCTTGTAATGTTTTTCATAAGCTACAGCTGTATCGGACGCTCTCCATTGATGTGAAAATGAGGGTCGTCAAGTCGCCAAGTAGCTCCTTCATCCATATTAGTGAGACAGAGAGGAGGAGCGCTGCTCATTATTCTGGCTCAGGTGGGGGAGCCTGTGTGTGTGTGTGTGTGTGTGTGTGGGTCAGAGATCGCAAAGCATGAAGTTTTTCCCCCAAGTCCCACTATAAGGATTGATGGCCCCATTATGGAAGGTTTTAACCCCTGACAGTGATTGAACCATCACAGTGCAAAATTGACATAGCGACATAAGAAAATACTTGTCATCGGTGCAGAGATTGCATTGTGGTTAGAAAAAATCTGTAATATGTAAACAAATATATATTTTTAGCCGCGCTAGTGGTGGCAACGTCAGTCGGTCCAGCACTTTGGTCCAGTCCGAAATATCTCAACAATCACTGGATGGAGTGCCATGAAGTTTTGTACAGGTCATCATGGGTCCCAAACAATGAAACAATCAGAGACAAGTCTATGTAAATGTATTGTTTACTGGGCCAAAAACAGCACATGTTCATTTAATCTGTACAAAAGCTCTACTCTAATGCTTGTGCTGACTTTCCTAAGCTGGGTATTCTGACAAAAATAGTATTCATGCATAAATAAACTTTTCTGCTGCACCCTTCCTCTATTTTAGATCTGGCAAGTTGCTGCAAACACAACTACTCCAGGTGTTTTAAAAAAAATCTATACACTTATAAAGTGCTCATATTATGAAAGAAATTACGTTTTTTTGTGATTTGGGGTGTTATTTTGTGTCTCTGGTGCTTCCACACGAATACAAACTTGGAAAAAAAACATCCATGCTGTTTTGAGTGAGTGAATGTTCTGCAGATATTCCACACATGGAATGTTTGTTGTTTAGAAGAAGTCTCCCAGCTAATCCTGCCTTGTACTGACCAAAGGTGGAGAAAGGTATCTAGCTGATGTGATCTTACCTAGCTACTGCGTATGTGCGACTCCCAAAAAAGATAGTATAGAAGTGAGATGTCTCACTCTGTAGCTAAGACAGAGACCTAAACACACAGGGTGAAAAAAGGAGCTGCAGCAATGTAAAATGAAACCATGTAAATCTATTTTGGTACAACCTCAAAATACAATTATGAACCTGAAAATGAGGATAATATGGGCGCTTTAAGATTGAATGAGATGATATTATTATTATAAATATTATATTATTATTAAAATATACTTAGATGATACTTAGATGTTTTGTTTTGTTACCAGCAGCTCCTCCTTTGTCTTCATATTCCTCATCTTGTAGACAAACCGGCCTTAACAGCTCACTGTATTTCTTTAAAGGACACAAGCCTTTTTTGTGCATTTCTGAACTTGTGTTTTAGAGCACTTATACAATGCAGGACGACAGGACTGTGCTATAGATCTTTAGTAGTAATGTTTCCACATGTCAAATGACTATTTGTATTCTGATGCGTTTGACGTTCAACCTTATTTTCAGTTTACATAATTCTTGAATTCCTCTGACTGTTGGAATGTGCTGAGGTTTACAAATAGAAACAAGAGATGGAATTTAAATGTCCTCTATACGTAATCATAAAGCAGATTGAAGTGTGCCTACTCCTAACTGGTTGGATCTAGTTTGTTCTTTTCATGCGCTGACAATGCAAAAGAACAAATCCTTCAAGTGAAGCAAAAAATGAATTCTGTGGAAGGGAGTAGAAAGCCAAATGATGGAATATTATAAATCCTTAGTTATTCTGTGTCACCTTTTGATAATGGATGCTGCTGAGGTTTGCAACTTTGATTTTGGGTTTGTTCTGGATATTCAAATGTTTTGGGCGATGGGAATTTTCTGTGTGTGTTCATGAGCAGCCGTAAACACTTGTGAAATTGTCTATTTGCTGGCATGTGTGTGTCCTCACCATACATCCTTCACCCCCTATAGAGATATAAATCTTTCATAAGCACCTTCGCCTCGGCACATATAGCACACACCCCCACAAGCCGCACACATGAACCGTAACATTTTATCTTAATGGCATGGTATGATTGATGATTAGTGCATCCTTTAATTATTCTGTCCTCCTATAATTACTCTCTCAGTGGTTACAGTTATACCTCTCATAAATCTCGGCGCATGTTGCACCCAATGCTAGGAGGCAGTGGAATACAGGGAATACACTCTAGTTGGCACATTAAATAAAACTAAGGGATATAAAACTAAGAACAAGCAAGAGTACTATTTTACTGTAACTGTAGTCAAACATGTCGTGTGGTTTGTAAGTATCAAATTTAAACCCAAGGTAAACAAAAGCCCCTTCAACAAACAAGCAAATTATAGGAAAATGCAGCTGCTAAATGGACCTTGTGGTAAGTGGATGTTCTCAACTGCTGTTTCTATGGTCAAAAATTAAGTTTGACCTTAAGCTTTTAAGCCAGAATGGACAATGGGTTGTGCAAGGGCGTTCTGGGAAACACAAAATTTTAACATTTACAATTCTAACATCTTGGGAGTGGAATCACATCACAAAAACAGCCATTGCCCAAAGGGAGGAAGCGGGGTCTTGTGAATCACATTAAAAAGTGGATAAGTGCCATAGGCAAGAAGTCACTATTCAAGGTATAATAGCTGAGGGAAACAAAAAGCAGGGGGGGGCACACCCTCTCAAATGGACTCTTTCATGTGCTAATAGTACAGCATTAGAGCCTCGGGGGGGATTCAGTATTAGATGCATTTACAGTTGAAAAACACCAACCAGACTCATTAGTGATTGGATTGTTTCTAATAGTGTAAACACAACATGGACATATTATCAACTTACAAATGGTGTCTGCCAACTCCTGAGGGAAATATCTGGCTCTTTCGGGTGCATGCTGTTTAACAGTTATAGTTGCTGGCTTTGTCTGGTGGTAGCAGAGAGGATACACTGGTTTTATCAGAGCTCTTCTGCATAAAAATGACACCATCTAGAAATGCGGTGTACATAGTAATTTAATAATTGGTTAGAGCAGCTTTAAGGGTTTTCTTTGTAGACTCTAAACTGGACAACATTCAGTAAGCTGCTGCAAACCTGTTCAGTTTATATTCCTACGATCTCTCAGATTAATGCTTAGCTGTTATTTACAGTTCAAAGCAACTGCTCCTGTGCTCAGCATTATGTAATGGCTCAAGTGAAGGCTGCCGTTTGATAGACTTATGTAAACAGCTCTCCTACCGTTCTCTGGGTGACTCATTCCTGCTTAAACATGTGCTTTGTGGGTGGCAGTGTGTTATTTAGTGTGTTCTTATGTCATGAGTGCACCGACGACCTCGGATGATGCTCAAGAAAATCACTGCACCGTTGTCTGCACCCATGTAACCATAAATGACAAACGTACACATGCAGACGGAGACCCTTGGCATGTGGTGTAATTGGTTTTCCAGAGGCGAAAGATAAACTGAAGAGCAAGACAAGGTTTCCTTAAATTCACTTTTAGAAACAAAGACAGTTAGAACCTGATTCAGGATTCTATTCTGCATCCATCTCCTCTCTCCTCGTCTTTGTCCCTCAGCCTGTGCTAATGTAAGTCTGTCCTCTGACCATGTTCTCATTCATGAGGAGAAGAGACGTGACCATTTAAAGATGTAAAGTGGGTGTACAGCTTGTTCAGCTGCTCCCAACTGGCAAAAAACTCAATTAATGCAGGTTTATGGTCATACATGGTCATACAATGGCTTAAAGGCTGTAACTCTAATAATAATAATAATAATAATAATAATAATAATAATAATAATAATAATAATGTAAGAATAATTGCCAAAATTGCAAACATAAGAGCCAACATTTTCCTTTAAGTTCTTGTTTAACAATCTGACAACATCTTTGCCAGCTGGGGCCTCTATATTGTATGGATAAGAGATGGATTTATTCCTTTCCCCTTGTTTATTAAAACTTAGACCTGCCCAACATTTAACTACAACAGCATCCATCTTATGGCCTGATTTCCCTTAATGTCAGCAGCCATTTTATAGATGCGGCTGTTTGTAACAGATGTCACTGTTGTGTTAATTGCTTTAATTTTTATCTGCCACACAATCGCACACACACTGTAACAGTGTGTTTACAGTGTGTGTGTGCGGTTGTGTGGCAGATAAAAATGTGAGTTGTGGTTCATCCATATTACTGAGACCTAATGGATTTTCTTGCCATCTTTAATCTCTCTGTCTCTCTCTCTCTATGAACACACACACGCATGCCATCACCTAAAGTGTGTATCTGACAGCCCTGCGATTACAGCACATTGCATCAGACGGCTGTTTGTGCCACGCTCTGTAATTCTCCTCCCTCTCTCTGCCACCCTGATACTGAATTGCTCCAAAATAATCGCCAACATTCGCAGTCAGTCAATCAATCTAATAATAACATGTATGTTATGTGGGAAAGCACTTCGGAATAAATCATAACAAAGCATTGTACATGCCATCTTTAATATGCAGTCAGTTTATGTGATGCTTACTTAAGCAGAGAGATCCATCATTGGGACAAAGTGACATCAAGTCTGATAATATGATTGGTAAGCTAAAATAGATGTGATGAAGGTCTGTAAACTATGTTTGATTGCCAAAATGGTCTACCAGATAAGCTCCTCAATGTTTTACAGATATATGCAAGAATGAGATTTTATCTAATTTTGTGTAGTTCAGTTAAAGGAGTAGTTCGACTCGAGGCTTTTGGACCACAAAGCAGAGAATGGTAATGTAATGGAATGGAAGGTAAGTAAAAAAGAGTTTATTCAAACAAAAACAACTCAAGCAAGAGCAGGGGTGGCAGGGAGCTGGCCGGCTGGAGATGTCCTCATAGGCAGAGTGGAAAAACAGGCGTGGGAACTCAGGAACAGGATTGGCAGTGTGGCACACCAAAACATCCACAGGTAAATTGACAAAGGACAAAGGCTGAGATAAGAGAGTGTGCGAGAAAACTCAGATTGGACAGATAGTCTAGCTAGCTGTCTGGATCTACCCTGCAGAGATCTGAGGAGCAGTTAACCATAGTCCTCATAAATCACAAACACAAAAAGCCAATAACAAAACCAGAACCAAAACACTGAATCATAGCATTTGCTTTCTTACCAAATGGTAGATGTAAAGATGCCACTCTCATACAGTATATATACACACTCAATATGAAGCTGGAGCCAGAAGACATTTAACTTAGCTTAGCATAAAGACTAAACAGTGAGAACCAGAGGCCATCTTGCAATGGGGTGGGGGGGTCTGTCTCTGCATCCAGACTTGGCAGTTTGTAAAAAAAAAAATCAACATTTGGCTAAGGAGTCTAAAGGTAAACCGGGAAGATGACGGGAAGGTGTATTTACCAGTTTTTAGTGAAATTACCTTAAAAAAATAATAATAATCACTTCACGTGAAGGGGAGTTTTGTATTGTGTACTCCTATATTTTTGTCCCCTTTACCCTTAAGTAGTGAGCAGACAGACAGACGGAGAACTCAGAGTGGTAGTGGCTGATCATTGCATTATTCATGCTCATGCAATGGCCTCAAGCTCAGTCCGTATGGTGAGCTAGACCATGCAGCACAGTAGGGTAACGTAAGCCATAATAAAGAAGCAAACAACAAGCACTCATCTCAAATAGCAGTATGAGAAAGTCTCTCTCCAGACACATGTCCCTGCACCTAAACAAGTGCATTGAGACACAGGAAAGCACGTGCACACTCTCTTTTACTGTCAGCGTCAATTCAGAAACACTCGCAGTCTAACATCTCCACATCCCACTCATGACCCCCCCCCCCTTTTTTCCCCTTCACTCTACTGAGCTTTTAAAGCACTTTCTCTTTTCATTCCTACTCCTAGCTCTAAAAGGTTGGTCTGTGACTGAGCTTGTTGCGTCTTTTATCGGCGTCTCGCAGCCGCCCGGGGGACAAAGGGCAGCTGAAATGCCACAACGTCTCAATATTCTGCCTGTGCGCAGATGCAAACGCATGAAAAGAAGAGTGACATTCAATCATTTTTGCTGAAAAGCTGAAATAGAGTAGAGGATGGAGGCAGACAAGGAGGATGAGGATGAAGGAGAGGGGGATGGAGGATGGGGGCTAATTCTGTAATTGATTATGCTAAATCCCAAACTAAAGGAGAGGCTAGACAGCAGATTACCAGGGGAGAGACAAAAACCTCTGTGGAGGGTTTCACCATCTGATCTCGATTTGTTTTTCATTTGTTTTTTTCCTTTCACATGCATCTTTCAATTTGCAATTTTACTCAGTCCTTTGTGTGCTTCAGATGCAATCATGCCTCAGCCTAAAGGGCAAAGGTCAGTTAGACGGCACCTCTTAATTCCACTGTGTGTGTTTCAGTAGGTGTGTGTGTGTATGTGACAGTGTATATTAATCCTGTATCCATATCTACTAATCTGTCTCTGCTGCCTGTCTGATCCCTGACTCCCCACACAGCTAATCTCAAAATCCTTCTGCCACTCTGCTACTGTGTGTGTGTGTATGTTTGTTTGTTTGTTGGTGTGCGTGTGTGCTTTCAGGATTAACATGTGAAATTCTTGTAGAGATTAATCAGTTCCATATACTAAATGAAAGTCTCTCATTTCATTACCATTCACAAGGGATATCTGGTAAACTACCTCTCCCAGCTCTGAAAGGGTTACAGTAGGATCCTTTTAAAACACAAATCAAAGCACCAATGAGCCTTTGAGGACATTTCACAATTACTGTGCCTCACCATCAGTAACGACCTCTATTTCTTTGAGAAATTAAAAAAAAAAAAAAATGTTTTATACACCAATGAAGGCCACTTTTAAAATCGATAAACTATTTCTGTCTTGACTCATGGGAATACTTAACTGGTATTTTGTAAAAGTAAAAACTAAGAGTCTACAGATATGCTGCAGTTCTGTGAGGCTATATTTAGGCACTTTAGGTGATTTGAGCTGAATGCTAACACGGTAAAGATGAAAATGCTAACATTCGGATGTTTAGTAGGCATAATGTTAACCATGTTGACCATCTTGGTTTAGTGTGTTAGCATGCTAACATTTGCAAAATAGCACTGAACACAACTGATGGGAATGCTGCAGGTTTGTTTGTAAATCAGTGGTGTAGTCTAATGCATTGTGGTGGGTATATATACAGTATATACACACAGTATATACAGAGATCACTGTAAAATATTTACCTTTTGATCAATTCATCTTCCATCTGTTTTTCCAGCCAAACTCATTTACAATTCCCATTTTAGTTATAAAGAAAGACATTGCCTTGCTTCTCCCCAATTGGAAGAGGGGGTGTTTTGAATAAATGTGGGACACAAAATCAATGGAGCCTAGATCAGGCCGCTGCTCTAGCTTCGGTAAATGTTAATGTCACACGACTGGCCCGCTTGCTGCTATGGAAACAAAAGGGCGTCCGAAGGTCGCCTCACTTCAAGAAAGCACTAATACATGCATGAAATGGGCTGTTGTAGGCCCACCTGGAGATGAAAGGATGCAAACTGCAAACAGGGGAGAAGATAGAGATGGGGGGGGGTGATAGGGCAGATGGATGCGGTACGCTTACTCGCACAATATCCCAAGAGAGCTCACAGCATCACAGACTGCGTTTTTGTGGATTCACTGAGCGTGTCCTAAAAGACAATCCCATCTTTAGCCAGACTGCACACCCACACCTCTGCTCATCCTCTGTCTGGAGCAAAAGAAGATTGGAATATTCTCAACTCAGCATGTTGGGATTTTGTTTCTTAATACCGCTGCCCATGGCAGAGAAGCTAGAGAACCTGGATCAGCTCATGGAGTGCAATAAAATGTTAGTCTGAGCCAAGAGTTGGACTGCAGACAGCATTATACAAGACACAGAGCAATTCTTAGAGTTTCATTACAAAAAAATGATGTCAGAAAAACAACTAAAACAAAATCAATATAAATCAATACACATGCATTGCAGTATTGAAGGAAACATCTGAGTTGGAAATTGGAGTCACAAAATAATGGCTTGGCTCCAACACATTTAATAGTGTGTGTGTGTGTGTGTGTGTGTGCGTGTATGTTTTTAACTCAGGCCCTTTTGACCCTTTCTATTTGCATCACCATGAATATAGAAGATGAACAGAAGCAATCTGCCCATTCAATATAGAAATTTACAGTGGCATGTGCACTTTATTAAGAGGTATTGGTTGCCGTCTGTGTGTGTAAGTGTGTGTATGCTGTTGTGGGCTCATGCTGTAGATACTGTACCTTTACTGTTATTTATGCATGTATGAGAGCACTAAATCAATCAATCTGCATTATGTCGTGTATAAATGTGTTGTAAAATTAAAATGGATCTGACACTGAGGTCTAACGTCCCAGTGCTGTCTTTACATGCCCTTGACTAAAATGGTTCACTAAATCACAAGCAGAGACACACTAATTCACCCAGAGAGAGAAAGAAGAGAGAGAGAGAGAGAGAGAGAGAGAGAGAGGGAACGTTTAACTGTGTTTCCATCCAACTGTCACTGTAAAAGAATAAAATACAATACAATGTTTCCATCAGATAGGAGGCTTCCTGAATAAATAAAAATATTTTTTTATTTCAAATTTATTGGGAAAGTAAGGATTGTTTTGTAATGTTGGTACTGCTTTGTCTTTGTCTACTCATTCATTATGTCTTACATAATAAACACATAATAAATATATTACTTATATATTATTTTTGGAATCAGTGACATTATTTTGAGCCATTACTGACAGGTCCAAATGAGTTAGAGAGTAGCATAATCTAAAACTATGTTGTATAGAATTGACGTGCTCACTGTCTTTTGCAGGGGTTTTGCTCTCAATATGAATGGCAAGCTAACTTTACCGTAAGGCAGTGGCATTTCACAAAGGCAACAAGCAGCCTTGCCTTTAAAATTAGATTTTTTCATTTCTGTTAGGCAATCCAACGACCCTTCACATTACTTCCCAGATGCTTTGGTGTCGTAATCATTGGCTAGTTTTCTCCATTATGCATTACCAAAGAGAACAACGTTAGGCTAGTTTACTGAGGTCAGCAGGACATTGCATTTCAGGAAAAGAAACCTTGAAGTACAATACACCTTTTACATAAGCTGCTACTACTAACCCTTGATGGTCTGAAGTGCACTTAATTTACCCTAAGAATTTTGCAAATGAAAAGCACTGGATAGAAAATAGGATGCGACTTTGGAGGTAGCATTTTTGTGACGCAATACTATTCTAGCCTATGTCTCTCGTTACTTCCATGTCATTTATTATGATATGGTCTCTATTGTCAGTTTGATAAACTGTGGTAATGGCCCATGTAGGTGCATACTGTTATATTTCTTGTGATAGAGATGGGAAAAACGTCTTCCTTCCATGCAGTTTACATTTATCACATAAACGGATGGAAACCTACATAATGACAATCAGACAGTTTTCCTTCAGCCGGTTGTCCTCTTAGCTCTGTCTGTGAATCCTCTCACAACACCCATAAGACCCATACACTTTGCGTCACTGTCTTTAATTACTTATTAATTTGTCTTTTTGTCTCTTAGTCTCGGAACAACTATCCTCATCCTCCCGACTCTGCTCCAGCAGACAAGGACGGGTGAGGACGATGGGATCCTGTGGTCCGCACAGGGATTTCATTATGGCTTCCTTCCAAAGGAATAAAACAGCAGATAACAAGGACTTACACAAGGACAAACAGCATTACAGGCTGTGCTGGAGCATTTCACGCTGGATTTTGTTTGGGGGGGTGACAATATTACACACGCTGGCGTGCCTGGATGGAGGTGGATACTGTGTGCTGTGAAACACCTTATAGAGTATAATGTGTGCGCGTGTGTGTTATTATGTTGGTCGTGTGGGACCCCAGCTCCATCACTAATGCATGCCTGTCTGCAACCTCCCCCACTTCAGACACACACACACACACAAAACACACACTTACACACACACTCACACTGAAATGAGGTCAGTTAGTGTCATGAACGTCTCTGCTGTGTGTCCTCTAGCACTTCATGCCGTACTCTGTGAATGTTTGTGTGTGTGTGTTTGTGTGGGTGTGTCCTATGCATTCTGACTAAGTGTGGACATGGGCATCAGTGTGTGCGCAACTGCGTGTGTTGGTGAGGTTACTGTCAGGGCATGGGTGGTCACCGCAGTGTGTTGTCTGATTGGCTAATTGGAGGAGTTGTTTTTGTTGTATCGCTGTGCCCAGTGAAGAGGAACAGACCCCCTTCAGACTGTAGCCTCCACACCAGACAGTCATCACACACTAATGCACACACCAACACAAACACACACACACACACACACACACACCGCTATTCCCCATGCTTTGGCAGGCCTTGTTACTATGCAGACACACTCCCACTCTCCTACTTTGGCGGGCTCACTTCTAGGACAGAAGTATGGTGTTCTTAACAAGTTGACAGATGTAGGGCATGAAGGGGGCATCTGACTAAACAAGCTGATCTATTATGCCAATACTTTTACGGAGGTTTTGCATCATGCTCATCAGTTTAAAAAATAACTGACCTGTATAGCTCTTCCATTCTCTTTTTAGCTTTCAGGCTCTCAAAAAGCTACTTTTTGTTTCAATGATTTACATTTGTTTGTAACATCTCAGCAATGCCATAGACCTTGCCAGCAATATTTATACGTACCTTGAATAAAACAAACTTTGACAAAATGTAAATCGAGTAGCAGAAAAACATGAGCCATCAAACAAAATCACTCTTTAGCCATCTAGGGAAACACAGAAAGACAGCAAAGGATGGATGCATAAAAAAGAAAGATGCGTGAATAATCTTGTTTGCGGACCAAATTATGATCATTATACACTATGTGGGCAGAAAAGTGTGTGTGTACTTGTGTGGACAGTGGGTGTGTATCTATGCTCTTGCATGCACGCATGCAAATCATATTGCACCTGTGAATACAAGAGAAGACTGCTTTGCATGCTAAAGTGTCAGGCTATGATGCTAATATGATGCTATGATCATTCATGCATAACATATTTTGAATCTCACTATGTGGTAATGTTGTGGATTTTAGTCGTGGAAATTGTGTACATTTCTGTGTCTCCATCTGAGGATGAGCATTACCTTCCCTCAGTGGCCAGGATGATTACGGCTTTCTATAGATGCCGTGTATCGGCATGCACATTTAAGATAAATGCCTCTTATTTGTAATAAATAATAATTTGTAATAAAGTGTTAACTGGGTATGTCCCCTAGGCAACAGTGTAATTGCCAAATTTCCCAGGATGTACAACAAATTGAAAAAAATTATAATAAAAAAGTTTTATTATAAGTTTTTATTTTAAATCAATTTAAATCTGAAATTAAATTAGTGATTGAGGCTTTACTTTATTGAATAAATATGATTTCATTTCTGTTGACTTGTATTGTTTAGTTCAAACCGTAGATAATAGGATATGCAAGGTCAAGGTCGGTTTTGAATGATTGAAATCGGCCTTGATTACTGGCTGTAAATTATTTAATGCAGTTCCCATTTTCAATGTAGCTTCAAGCAACCTCCTGTCGGCTTTACACGGAAACCATTCTCCACTGATGAGTACGTGGAAAAATAATATTCCATTATCGTCACCCTCTTCCAGCTCAAAACGGCAATTCACTACTGCTCCACTACCTATTCCTGGAAAGAAAAACTAAAAGACAATACAAGTAGCACTGAGTAACAAAACCCATTGTTGGAGTGAAACATTGGCTGAAAAACATGTAAGACATTTCATAAATGTTGGCCGGGTCAGATGGTCATTGCTCCGGTTTTCTCTCACATCCATATCCACCTCGCAGCTTTGACAGCAGTGCTGTCAGCATGAGTGCATGGAATCTTCCACTCATCTCCGCAGACTCAGAGAGCGGTCTCTGTAGCAACGCCACTTAAACTCTGGTGTTTCCACCTAGATTCTACCCACCGGGATGTAGGAGTCACAGTCCAGTTGTCTGCTTCGAAATATGACAGACGAAAAATGGTAGAGCAACAAAGTAGGCTGTTGGGATTGTCTCAGGGACAGAGATAGGTTTTGGGTCCATGACTAAATCTGTTGTTTAGGCATTAGGAAACCTAGAGTTATGTTTTCCCACTGCTAGTATTTTATAGGTCCTACCGTTGCCACATTATGTCTCTATCACTTACTGGTACTGTGTTTTTCACCCTCCCAATCAGTCATTCACCGGCTTAAACTTGCACACCGGGAAGCATAAACACAAACATGCACTGAACACTTCAACAATTAAGGTCCTTCAGAGAAACAGATTGTTTTCCAGTTCAAACAGCATATGCTCCTTTAATATTGCTGAATCAGACTTTCATGCAAGAGGCCACCCAGCCCAGACATATTAGTGTTTCCATAGTAACCCTCACCTTGGTGCAATGTTCCATAATTTAAAAAGTGATGTAACAGCCTCAATTGTTCGCTTAACCTTGTTGATCCAGCTTGCTATTTAGCAGTTGTTCATTGACATGTTAAGTAAGCCTCTTTCCTGGAAAAACGGACAAAGGGTTGTAAGTTTTACTGACCACAGGTTGGAGATTTCTCAGATTTACAGCTGTCCTTGAGGCTAAAGTAGAACTTTAGCATTTGCCACATCAGCCAAGAGCTATGCATCTATAACATCAACCTTTTTCTTACCTACCTTTATGGTAACATGCAGTGAGTGGGGGTTGCACAGTGTCCTTTATACAAAATACAGCTGAGACTGATTGTCATTAGTTTTGCAGTTAATTGGTCATAAATGGAAGTTTTGACCTGTTGATGAGTTAGCCTTTTTTTCAATTGTTCTCAATGAGAAATGAGTGTATGCGGCCGCAGGTGACCGGCTAGAGTGCGCTGCCTTTTTGTGCGGCTGCACCGAGCTCTTCCTGTTGAAAAACTCCAAACTGTTCAGAAAAGTGCTGGTGTTGTCAAAGAAAAATAAAAAGCCATTTGTGGGAGCAAATCGACACTGAATGTTGATGGTGAGTGAGCTTTTATCACAATATATGTTGTGATTACCTAGCTTATGTGAATGTCATTGTCATAGAAACAAAACCCACCCATGGGATGAAGCGCTCCCCAACACCCTGCCAGCGCTTTTTTGCAAGAGAAAAATAAAGGCCCTTAGGGAATCACCAAAGTTATTACAATACATCCTGAGGGGGACATGATTGTCAGAACTAATAATTGTCAAGACATTTCACACAAGTCTTTATGTTGGCAATGGAGGAAAAGTTAGGGGATCACTTGTCTCGTTTTGGAAGACCATCCTCCACAGCGCTGGGGAGGAGGGTTCGACTAGTACACACAGCATTCCAGGACGAGACAAAAACATTGTTAGCTTCGAGGACTTGAGTGGAAAAAATTACTCACGGACACAAGACTTGGTTTTCTTTGGCAAAAGGCAATAAAACTGAAATGCATTCAGCAGTCAAAAATGTATTCCCTGCTCGGCCGTTTTATTAAGTGGGTGTATACAGAAAGTTGATTTACATAATGGGTGTAGTATATACTTATTTTACATAAAAGTGGGCTAAAGCATCATTGTTTTACATTTTAATATAAAAAAAAAACAGTTTAATAGTTGTAGTTGACAGGACCAAAGTAGTGGACCGGCATATCAACATTACTAGCATGGCCAAACAAAATGTAATGAAGAAAAAAATAAAAAAAAGTAGAAAAAGAAGAATTTAAGCATTTTATGACAAAAATTAAGCTGAAGCCCAGTCCCAGGCTAAAGACTTGGGTGATCCTAAGCAGGAATATGTGTGTCCCCAAAATCATAACCACATACCACCTCCACAGTCCCACTCCACCATTGCTAAAAAAAAATATATTATGTGGCCATAATCTTTATAGATTGATGTTGATAGCATTTACTGGCCACAAAATGTCATAAAATCTCAAACTCTAACCCTGGTCTCTTCTTGAACAAGAAAGTAAGTAAGTAAGTAAGTAAGTATGTAAGTAAAGTTTATCTGTTTAGCACCTTCTACAGATAAAAATCACAAAGTGCTTCACAATACAATCTGATACAATACAACCATTTCAAATACAAGAACACAAGATAGAAAACACAACAACCATCAAAAACCCTTGACTAACTAAAAGCCTGCTTGAACAGCAGAGTCTTCAATTGCTTTTTAAAAGATTCGACAGAATTCACTCAACGTAGAGAGGAAGGAGAGTCTTTCCACAGCCTAGGAGTCACTGCTTGGAATGATCAATCCCCTCTGGTTTTAATATGAGTGCGGGGGACCACTAAAAGCCTCTCACTTAATGACCTCAGCAACCACCATGTCTTTCTTTGTGGACTAAGGTGTAGGTGCTAACTCAACCTCATACCTAGTTGCCATAGTAGCGCTGTTCTTCCAAGGTGAAAGCCATGACCCACGAAATGCTTCAGTGGAGTCGGCTGCAGAGCTGCAAATGAACTTGAGGACTCTGCCAGTGTGAGCCAGAGTGTGTTCATCATGGTACCGTAGGAGAGAGAACGAGGGAAGAATTAGAGGAGGGTGGGAAAGACAACAGGAAAGGGGAAGTACAACAGGGACTTACACTGAAGTCACCACAGGGGAAGAAGGATAGCGGATGGAGATAATGAGTGAGGAGGCAGGGGAAAAAGTAGTAAGCAGTGAGTGACAAATGAAATGAGGACAAGAACAGCCTAGCAATCAGACTGTTGGAAATATAAGCGGATGGGAAATTGGTGCGAGCAGGAACCATTGAACAGATTAATGGAGAGAAGGTCATGGCTTGAAATTGTACATAAACATGAAAATCAAATGTAAAGAAATAAAAAATGGGGATGGAGGAAAAATTGGTGCAGCAAGGGAGATGGGGAAAGGAGTTTAAAGCAGAAGAAGGGTGGGGAAAAGGATACCAAATCCTAAGGATTAGTTCCACACATTCTCGGCATCCGTAGTCTCGGCGGCACCCGAGGCTGGTGCGGGGATGGCATTTGCATTCACTGATTAGGTCTGAGTCCTCCTGTCGTGTTTCAGAACTTCTTGGGTCTGTTTTGCTTCTTGCATGCCCCCTCTCCTCTTCTCATTTCCCTAAAGAAAGTGGGGGGGATTAGCCTGCAAAGGCCTGCGAGATAGTACTTGCATTGTCAGAAATAATATATTAAGTCAAAATAAAATGATGAAAATAAGTTACATGAGAAATCTACCTTTTTCTATGGTTGCAGACTCAAAAGCTGACTTACAGATCAACACAATTAGGTATTTAATATCTAGAAGGGTGCAGCTAGTAGCTGTATGGCATCAAATATTAAATATAAATATATTTCACTTTATGTTTGTACTTGTTGTGATTTCAACAAGAGGTCCGTTGTTTAAAAAAAATAATCCTTTAAAGTGTATTTCTATTAACAATCTATGTGGTGTTTCTGAAAAATTAACCTGGCCTTGGTCTCACATTTTCACTGATGATGATGATGATGTTGTAAGTCATTAAATACTATAAATCACTCTAAATAGTAAACACAAATGTAGTAAAAAGAAATGCTCGTGCTACACAAATCAGGGAAACTCAAGGCTATTTTTGCATTAAATATTTAATGTAAATCTTTTCATGCAAAGTATTTCATTGTTTGTGGTGACCTTTGGGACTTTTTTTTTTAACATTATTGTAAATATCGGCACTACTATATGCTGCTACCTACACATGCTACACTAAAAAAACGCTCTGCGCTGGCTGTGCAATTGTTTTCCTATAGGAATGAGTGCTGTGTTTAAAGTTCAAATTATTTCAACTTTGACCAGTTTGCCGCTGACCTTTCAAGGCGCAACCAAAACAGGCAGAAACCAACCGTAATCCCTCCCCTGTAAAAGATGAGCTGGGTGATGGATTCTAGAAATGTAGTTGAAGGTTTAAATATTCTTAATACATTTGTTGAATTTGGCGCCATAGAAATAGAACAAGAGCAGATTGGACACTCCCATTCAACTCAACATATAAGGATGGTCGATCAGCAGCCATTTTCATGTGTATACTTGCCATTGCAAAGAATTGTGGCCATAGAAGTGGGCTAAACAATTCTTATTTCTATGGCCAATGCACAGTGATGAGTGCCATTTTCTCTTGAACTAGTAAAATAACCATGGCAAACAGTCAACATCTGTTGATGATCAACAGGATTGGCGCCTACCTGGCCTAATTTGTTTTTAAGGTTTTACCTCTAATCCCCTCAGCTAAATCTGTCTGGTACAAACAACTGAATGCATCCAATCGTGCCAAAATTGAGGGCCGGTTGGCCAAGACAACAGCTGATTACAGCAAGAGATTGTGTTTAGTTTGTTAAAGAATTATGGAATGTTGTTTTATTCAAAATTAAATAAATGAATACATACATACATAAATGAATACATACATGAATAAATAAATAAATATGCCTTTGAAATACGTCATGAAATAAATAAATGAGGCAATAAATGTACCACATGGGCAAACTATTTATTTCTCATAGGAACTTCAAGGCAGTAGACACAATGTAGGCTTTGTGGGGAGTCAAGATATGGTGGACACTTGTTATTGAGTCAACTTCATATGAAACCAATTGAACATGCATTACCCCAGGAATGCCTTGACGAAAAGGACTTAAATAAACATGGCAATGTTTTGTTTGAAAGGGCAGAAGAAAATGTAAAGAAGTCAAATGAGGAAGAGCACAGAAGTCAGTCCGAGCCGAGCCTTCATGTCTTGGCCTCCTTATCTGTAGTTTGAATCTACACTGCAAAATAAGGATGTAAATAAGGACCTTTTTCATTTCTCTGTCTGCAGTCATGGGTTACAATACATATTGGTAAAACAAGCAGACCTGTGTGTGTGTGTGTTCTAGCGCAAACAAAAGTACCAAATGCAAAGATGTCTTATTTGTAGGACATTTCAGGAAAACAGTATCCAGCCTCAGTGCTCCCATTTTTGTTACATCCAATCCATCCATTATCCATAAAACTCAGACTTACAGTAGATCAAACTGTAAACTGAATTTTAATAAGAGAATTATTCTTTCAGAGGTTCTCATGCCTTTCTCTTGTTTCTTGTAATGTATTATTGTTGTCTTCTTCTTCATTTCTGTTCGTCAACAATGCTTTGGGCACTTCCATGCTTTCTTATAATACAAGTTGTGTTTTTTTAGTTTTTGTGCATAGAAGAAAAAAACACCAGTTAGCTTTCTTGGAAAGAATCACTGCCACAGCACATGTTCAAATCCTTAGTGAGAACTAAAAACACAACACCAGCGGGGGTCCAGTAAATCTATTATCCTGCCGAGAAGAGTCATGTGGCTGCAAACTTGGGCGGGTCAATGCTTCTCAAAGGTGGTGGTCCTGCACAGATTACTATGACAACCGCCTGACAGTGGTTGCATAACAGCCAATCAAACCCATTCTATCCCACTGAGGGCTTTAACAATGTTGTCAAAAGGTGCGTCACACTGTTTTCACAGGCAGTGTGCTGCATTTAACTTCCCTGCCTTTTCCTCCTGTACCGCTGTATTTTTTTTAATCCAATGCTCCCTTTTCCTTTGTTGAATCAGCTCTGGAAAAAAACTATCTTCCTTTTTCACAATAAAAGCATTTGATATAAATCCTGTTCTTTATGCTGAGTGTATAGAACTCCTGTGGGACAGTGTGTGAATATTTAAATCCATGAAGAGGTGTCTCCCCTTATTACACACTCTGTATCATAAGATGTCTGCGTATCTGGCTCTAGCTTCATGAAACACAGAACACATATACATTCTATTAAAATCTTTAGGATCTATGGAAACACATTGTCATCCTAAAATATATATAAAATACCCGCATATATATAAGCACCCACAGTCACATTTGCAATCAGTCTTGTGTTCAAGATCAGTCATCATGTGCCACTGTTTTCCTATTTTCCTTTTTTCTTCCCAAAGGTCCCTTAATGCTATAACTCAGTTCCCCAGCTTTATGGCCTCTTTTAGGGCATTGAAATGGGTTTATGCAACACTTTTCTCATCTCATTTCCATACCTCTCCCATTATGAAATATTTACTGACAGAATCCAAGAGATTTGTCAGGAGAGATCTGAAAACTCCTGCAATGATGGATCGAGAATGTTTTTGACGACACAAAGTTGGACTGAAAGCCACTCAATCTGTCATCAGCTGCTGTGGGGATGCACACAGATTGGCTACCTGACAGCACTCTGTTGTAATGTTGTTCAATCATTCAGTATGTTTTCATGAAAGTTTATTATTATTATTATTATCATCTCCCTTTTATCTTGGATAAAATGTGCTCACGTCTGTGTATGTCTTTGAATGTGCGTCTTTTATTCCCAAGTGTGTTTCTGTCAACAGGCTGAACTCCCATTCTCGCTTCAAACGCTGCAGAATCCTTTTGTGGATTCCAGATGTCATGGCAACAGCATGACAGCAGCCTCAATCCCACGCAGCACTCGTCACTGATTAGGTAAACATGCTATACTGCAGCACACGTCACACTGTCTTTCTACACCACAAAATGACATAACTGTCCTGGTGGTAATGTGTCGCTGGCATGGAATAACTTTCAAAAAGAATGCTTTCGAGACAGAGTGGTGACAGGTGTCCTTTTTGTGAAGCATAAACCTGTGGCGAGGCAGATGACACCGATTGCCCAGGGACAGAAATAAAAAGAAAGGTCGAGACATAAAAGGCTCACAGATGCATCCATGGATTATTTTAAGTGTTCCCTCCCGACTTGTGAAATGACAGTAATCATTTTGCAAAGCTACTCAGATCCTCACTGGAAGTGCTCACTCCTCTGAAATGAACCACCTTATAATGACAATTCCAAAAACCACTGGAATGGAATATGAAAATACATCATTGATAATGTGTTAAAACAAAAACTGCGGCAGCAGAAACAGTTCACATTGATGCTTTGGGCGCAGACAGACAGATAATATGGACAGCTGGTGAGATTTGTGAGGTGTCCTCAAGCGTGGTTCTCCGCCCGGGAGGCCGTGTCTCTGGATGGATTCACAGAAAATTGCTGGCTCCCTGTTGACAGTCACATCCACGGTCACATGTTGATGAAGCTACAATTGCTAAGGTCAAACATATAAAAATCAAATGTCACTTGCGCACCAAAAGAAAAACTTTGCCTGGATGCAATCCATTTTTTAAACATTTGTTTGAATTGGCACACACACACACACACAAACTAAGACACAGACAGCTGGCGGTAGACTGCCTGTGGAACATGGTAACCTCCTGCATGGCTGGTTGTGTAATCTGTGATTACGCACAGACCCAAGAGGACAAGAGCGCCTATTTGTGCCTGTGGGGTTATACATATGTATGCCAGATAAGATCATGGGGTCAATTGTGAAGTTTGCTTATTTATAAATATTAAATATTTAACAAAAATAAGGCTTTTGGCTTTTATCAATTTTACTGAAAAATATGTTGTTTTTAAACATCTGTTTATTTTCATTGTAAATCATCATTATCATATGTCCCCTAAATACCTGAAACACACCAAAAACGTTGATGTTTTCCTGTAAAATTGAAGACAACCGTCACAGAGGTTTCAAAAATCCACTTATGTGAAATGAAAAACAACAAGCAGAAATGGTTTTTATTGCAAACACTGGTGTTGGAAATTACATTTTTTAAATCGGATTTTCTCATTTTCAATATTCAAAATAAACACCAGTTATTTCCTAGATGTTTCAATGTTAACACTAAACTCTGAAGCTTAAAAGGAAGGAAATAAGGCTAAGTATGGTAGAATAAAAAGCAAATAAAACAAAGATAAAGATAACTCAAAGATGAGTTCTCACCCACTGCAACTCCAGTGAGAGCTACCAAAAGGATTTACTAAAAACTTCAAGTCATGATACAACATTCACATTTCAAAATAATTGTGTTTTTTCCTGAGGTCATTTGGATTACTTTTTTTGTTGTTTCACTCCACAAAATATTCTGGGAATACATTTAATGCTTTTTAGGAAGCATCTTAGCACCATCCATCCATCCATCCATCCATCCGGCATCGGGTCGCTGGGGCAGCAGCTCCAGCAGGGGACCCCAAACTTCCGTTTCCCGAGCCACATCAACCAATCTTAGCATGGTTAATGTACGTAATTCATGCCTGTAGCTCCATTATTATTCAGCTGTGTGGGAAGTAGGCAGCAATGTCCAAGATACACATGGTTTTAAAAATGGTGGCTGAGTGGGTTATGCAATAACAAACACACACGTGAACGGGACTATTGATGACACAACTGACGCATGTCTGTCCCCACAGTAATTGCACAGTCAGGCTCTCTCTATCATCCTTTGATAAAATGTATGTGTCTGTTCTCCTCACTATCTCAGATAAGTGTTTGAGGATTGTCTATCCATGCTCAAATAGTAATGCTGGCATTAACAACCGTTACCTAAAGGCAGCATAATTCCTTAGGTCAGCACATTCAGTCTGTCATAGTCAACTCAGAATATGAAAGTCAGTGAAGCATAAAAAGCTAGCAGGGATGAAAGACTCATGGGCTATGATATGTTTGTAACAACACACACACACACACACACACACAAAACACACACACACACACACAAAATGAATAGAAATTTAAGGTGAAACTTAACAGGTCAGGTTGTACAGTATTAACACAAAGACAAATCAAGTTTACATTGGTAGTCATTACTAAAAGTCACTAGTAAACTTAAATAATTTTTTTCTGGATTCATGTTGTCTAAAATAAGCACGTTAGGCTATGTTCAAATGTCTTTTAAGCTGCCAGCATACATTTTATATTATAAGCCTATGGAATAAAATTCGTAAGCGTTTTTTAAAACACCACCGCCAATTTTTTTTCTGCTGCTCAGGGCATCTTTTTGAAGTTGAAAAAATTTCAATTATACTAAAAAATGGTCTACGTCAAGCACTTTTTTGACAGTCAACCAATGACAAGCGGAGTAGGGAGACTTGTCGTTTTAATAACAAGAAAAAATTGAATGGGAGCACAGTGAGTTATATGACCGAGTACTCCTTGTACACGCAACTCACTTTGTTTTATGTAACGTTATTAGAACTGCTCTCTCTCTCTCTGTTTTTTTTTATAGCTCGCTTCAGTGCTTTGTTTTATCCAACATTAGCAACCTTCCACATAGTGCTCTAGGATACTGTAGCCGTAGCTGTTGTTATAGCAACAAAAGATGCTCTCAGCTGCTTTTTGGAACCAAAAACTTTTACTAAAAAAGCGCCCTGGTCAACTTTTTTTTTAAAAAAAGACACCAAGTGTGAACATAGGTGCAGTAAAGCGATGTTGCGCGAAGATTGTTGATAATTGAACTCAACTGCCAAAAAAACACATCCCCCACCCCTTCTGAATCTCCACCCCCCAGATTCATGGACATGCATTGCCATAGCAACACTTAGTGTCTCTGCTGACTAAAAGATATACAGTATGGCAGAGTCAATATTAGCCATAGATAGTTAAAGAAATGGACCAACAGATTCCGTTGTTCCGTTTGTCTATTAGAAGCACTTTTCCGGTGATAGCTGAGCGTTACTGCGTAGCCTCCAACTGAGCTTGGCGACGTAGATGTGACGTGAGCAACGTGTCTGAAAGTTGTAAGTCTTCTGGTAGCTGTGCCAAGAGAAATCTCAATCATTCCAATCTTGCAGAGACAGAGAGCGTAGGTATATGGAGATAAGGAGATAACATAGACACAGGCTAATTACTGCTAACTAAAATGCGAGTTAACATTAGTAATTAAACCTAAACAGCTAATGTAAGTCCAAACTGTCTGCGAGCTTACCCTGTACTATACGGTGATTCCTCACTGTGAGACAGTAAGTTGCGTGGTTATGACACAACCGTTAGTTAACGTGATCTACAAGGTAATGGAGCCTTTTATACATTGTCGTGTTTCTTTAGAAATAAACAGTGGACAACTTAAGTTTTCAAATGATTCAGAGTTTCAAGTTATTCGCTGTCAAAGTGACGTCTCGGCCCATTATGACATTTTCAAGGTGTAGTGCAGGGAAAAATGATCCGCCGTGAGCAGGGTTTATTTTATTTTGAAAATTAACCGGATGTGTTATTTTTTCTGTGCTAGACTTCCTGTCCCACACCAATCTGCCCTGTGCTGAATTTCTGCAGAGCTCCCCAGCAACCGGCAAAAATGGAAGTTCTGCATACCTGTTCCGGAGGGCTGTGCCGTTCCGGGTTATTTCTGCTTAATAAGATCTGTGCATTGCATACTTACCCTGATTATTACAAACAACTAATGTTATTTAGTAATTAATAAGGTTTTTAACAAAACAAGACTAGGTAGTGACCACTAAAATGTTTAATTACAACTAAATATGGTTTTACATTGCATGTGTAGGTTTTCCATGTGTGTATACCACTCTCGCTAAGTTATTCTAATTCTTTGCACCCATGGTCTGTTACATCTTTAAAAAAAAAAAAGGAGTTGTCTTTTACGGAGCTGGTAGAACAAACAACTCTACGTGTGCAATTAAAGAGGCCCTTTAATAATGGAAGCCACAGTTCCATACAATATTATCTATTATCTAGAGTGCAGTAACATATGCTGTTTATACAGCAGGCAAACACTAATGTTCCAGCATTTAGTCAGTGAAGCCTGCCAGTGTTCATCTATCACTTCAGCTCTTTGTTTGCTGTTCATCACAAGTTACGTGATTGCACTGACGCAAGCGCGCACACACAAACTGTGTCTGTCAGCCTTGTTGCTATCTGCCACACACACACACACACACGATTCAGATATGAGAACAGGATGTTCTGGCTCCGCGTTTATCTAATACATGATTTAATGTAGTGTCTCTGAGGCTGCATGTACTGTGAAAGCCACAACCAGACAGAACAAACTTGTTTTTCTTCTTCATTACTCCCTTTTTTGAAGTAGAGTGCAAATGTGCATGTGTGTGTGTGAATTGGGTTGGTTGCACCTGTTGCATCCAGCAGCACTACATAATATCTGTATCTTACAAACAACCAAAAACGTCAGTGACAAAGCTTATCAAAAGGTGGATAAAGCATAAGACAGTTAGTAAAAAGTACCAAATGTCATATATTTACATTTATGTATTTGTATCCACTTACTTATCATGGTAATTTTTACCCAGCAATAGCCATTCCATGTTACTTTCTATATAGTAGTTTGTATTGTTCATGGCGGAATCCGCCATTCCTCCAATTGATTAAAATTGCAATTACATGCATAAGGGATTCACAGGAAACAAAACTCCGCCTTTACTTTTATCATTTCTATATTTTTTACTTTTTTCTAATGTTGTGTGAAAGAAAACTCAGCATGAAATCAGGTCACGATTGCAGTTGGTATTGGCTGACTTTATAAATAAAACAAGTTGGTTTGGTTGCACTGTAAATAGAAATGTCAATGGCTCTTCTTTTGTATTTGTGAAAAAGTAGCTTCTCAGGGAGTGTTTGCTGTTGTATTAAACCACACTTGCTGTTCCCACGGTAACCATGAATTGCTCAGGTTATTCTAGGTTATAGTACATGTTATTGCTTTGCAGTTATTATCAGTCTTTTCAGATGACTTCCTCTTTGCTTATTTACTCTTCAAACAAGACAATCTTTCATTAAAAAGTTACTTGAGTTCCACCAAATGTTCGTGCTCTACACTCCCACTCACTCATACACACGGACACACACACATGGTTCACAGTGAAATTTCATGCAGATGAAAGTTGTGGACACACACATACACACACACACACACACACACACACGCTATCTCCCCACACAGAGCAGTTGGAGTAGCAAGAAGCCCTGCTGATGCACTCTGCTTCTCCATAATCTGTGATCCATGTTGGTGTTGTTCATACACACACCTCTCCAAACACCCAGAGATTGTTTATTCCCCTATCTCTGCACTTTGCATATGCAAATAGCCCCTGAAAGAGCTTTTTGCTTGTGAATTAGTTACTAAGTAACCAGAAATAACAGGTAAATTTCCATACACAATTCGAAAACCTTTTCCTTTATACTGTATGTTCAGACAACTCCCTTTCAAGAGAATGTTTTACAATGTGTCCACATGTGCATTACATTTCCATATGGCAAATTACATGAAATAATCCCTTTGTTAAGAATTAATCTTCACTAAAGATTACTTTATTGCATTTCTGGTGGCATGTTATGACTGATATGAAGAATAGGGAAAGACACTTTTTTTACATATACGGTTTCTATAGAAACTTCGTACATTACTGGTTCTACTGTAGTAGAAAGGGGGGAATACAGATTAATTGTACTGGTTCTTGTTTCTATTCTACAAATGTGTTTCATGGCGTGTTTGTGTGTGTCTCTGTGATCCATTATGGAGAACATGACAATATAAGAACTGTGTGTGGGAGGCCATTGGAGGGAAAAAAACACCAAACAGAGTGAAATACACAAGCAAACACAAAAAGTGATATAAATCATCTTTGGTACTTGTCACGAAGTGGGTTTGCTCACCACTTGTCCCATACAGGTCTTAAGCTATAGTAAGTAGACACACAGTCATACGTTAGTTTCAGTTCCATTTTATTAGTTTAGCAAGTTTAAACGTGGTTTAATGGTTTTCTTGTGTTAAATTACAATGGTTTGTTCCTTTGCTCAGTTCCACCATGCAGGAAAATTGTTTGGAGAGGGGCTAGCCTAAGCATTTCCTGTTTTATAGGAATAGGATGGTCAGGGATGACATCACCGGGCCAAACCAAGTTAAAAATTAAAAAAAGGAGGTGAGGCTGTGCTGCTAGGAACACATGGCTTTTGTTAGTGCTGCTACCAGTTTAATGTGTTAGTTTTTTTACTAGTTATTGTTTACTTATCCGTGTAGACTTAGACTTGCTAAAACTGCTGCTGGAATTTTCAATTTCCTCACCGCAGTCATCCCAAAAGGATCAACAAAGAGAAGTCTAAGTCTAATACAGAGCATGTATGTTTAGTGCATGGGAGTACCAAGTACATATCGAACATGGTAGTAAAACAAAAGCATTAAATTGTCATAGTCATGTAAGACAGATGAAATTAGCATTTTCATGAGATTTTCTTAGGTGACCTATTTGCATATCATGTTATCTCTGAGTCTGTTGACTTCCCTGACACCGTGACAGAATACACACAAAAAACAGTAACAGCTTATTGCTATATAATACCAGAAAGCAGAGGCATGAGTTAGCTTCTCTCTGTCGGTACCTGAATAGCTTATGTATACATTAATAACATACTGTATCAGCTCTGTTTGCTAGTCTTGCAGAGACCATACCACCAATATCATGTCAATATTTAGCCAGGATTATACTGTGGTCAACTAGTGCGCAGTCTGTAAGTAGTATAATTCCAAACTATAGAAACTTTCACCCCTATAGCAAAGCATACACCTCCACAGCTTGAAAATAATGTGTAATTTAACACAAATGACTCTGAAGGCATGTACATGTTCCCAACAGTGTTTGTTAACTCTGCTTCAAAAGACCAACCCTTAACATCTCCAACCTCCTCAAGTCGCACCAACTTTTTACACACCAGAGTTTTAACTCTGACAGTAATTGGCTGAGATTTGCTCTTAAACTATCTGGTAAACAAGGCCTCGTTCTCTGAGGCTCAGAAGGTTGGCACTCAAACGCTGTGCATGCAATAAGTGCAGCCTCTCTTAAGAAAAACATGCATTTTTTTTCATTAGGATCAGCATTAGCTCCCATCAACACTCATCCTACTCCAGTTCACGTCTATAGGAGGACAGGGTTTCTCCTGCGTAAAATTCTAATTTACAAACATCCACATTTCCACAGACACACCTCATTATTTTCCACGGGCCATTTCTATTGAAGTCTAATTATAAAATATATTGCCCTTTAATGTCCATTGCCTGCAGAGGTATGCAGAAGCCTATAGACTGGGGGGGGGGGGAGGGGGAGCCAGCTTCTGAGCAGGGAATGGGTCTGGACCACTGAGTCTTTAACCAGGGATGTAAATCACAGTTTAAGTCTGGATCATTTACACTAAACCACTCATCATCCGCTTCTACAGAGGGCTGTGCTCAGAGATAATGGCAAAAAAAAAAAAATTTAAATTACACAAATAAAAAAAGGAGTACAAACGCCAGGAGGAAAACTGGAGAAGGAAAGGAGGGTTTTATGTTTTGGAATGTCCGCTGCACTTGTTGGATGACTGTACAATTTTACATTTAAGGGTGTTAAAGCAGATGCTTTTAGAGCCCTCATATGCCAGGCACAATAGGACTGAAAAACACCAAAGCCTTGAATATTTTCGAAGTTAAGGAATCTTCTTGGCACGGGTCACTGTTACAGGCTGGGTTTCCTCTATTTTGATACACCCGCTATCAAACAAAATCATTATCTAGTCAGGTACCGTTCACACCCTCTGCAAATCTGATACCATGTATATTCTCCCTGCTGCTTCTATTTTCAAGGTTGTCAATATGCTCAGCTATGCTTTGCATCTCCTTCTCTAGCAATTCTTTCATCAGCCTCACTGTCGCTCTGTTTGGTTTTCAGCTTTTTCCATGAGCCTGAAGCGGCTGGGACAACAGGCTCCAAATTTCATTGATGACTTGCAATATATTCTCCAAACAAAGGACGCGAGACAGGATGTGGTGCACCGGTCTCTAGCAGCTGCTAGTTCCTCTGCATCTGCTGGAAGACCAATTGAACTCTTTGTTTTGGTATCCTTTGAAGGCATGACGTCAGAACAACTCAAAATGTTCTCAGAAAGTTCATGCTACTATGGCACTTGGAACTTTCAGAGCTCTGAACCTGCCAGCTAGGCCACCATTTTGAAAACCAAGCACATACTTTTTGCTTAGAAGCAACTGCTTGATTGAACCTATGACCTTCTCATAGCTGGGGGGTGGTCTCTTTACACTGCAAAGCTACTGATTTACCCTTTTACCGTGTGATTGTGAGCACGCACTTGGGCTTTGATGTGCATCAACTAGCAAAGTTTAATAACTGGCACCATGCACATGAATGTTTCTCACCTGCATTTATATTCACTTGCAACACACTTCCATTCACTCTTTCTATTTCAAAGTCTCTACATGAGCTCTTCTAAAATCTTTCCTGTTGCTGTCGAAAAGAGAATAAAGCTGGTGGAAAAGGGGGATGCATGTGTACAGAGACCACATTAGCATGTTTTTGTTTGTTTGGATTGAGAGGAGCAAAATTAGACAAACGGAGAGATCACACGGCTAATGAAAGTTCTGCTGGGGCCGCTGGTGCTTCAAAGTCACTGAAACATCTGCTTATATTATAACTTTCATCTAGATTGTCCCATTAAGAAGCATTGAGACACATGCTGAAAGAACTTCACACAAACATGCACAGAAAACATTCTCAAACACAAACACACACACACACACACACACACACACACACACACTGTCTTCATGTACAGATGTTTAACACATTTAAAAGAGTCCCCCCCCCCCCCCCGGTTTACGTACTTGCTCTTATAATTATTCAAAAACGCATTAACACCTTCTCCTGCAGAATTCATCTTTGATCTGTTGGAGCTTGAATTCCCAAGCCTGCAATAACATATCCACCAAGAATTAGGTATTCCTGTCACTATGGCAACATGTTCCAATATATATCAAACAAAACAAATCTGCATTTAAGAGTTGCCATGTAGTTCCCACTCACGCCAGATAAAAAGGAATCTGGCCAAAAGCTTTGTTTGTGTTGTGTAAAGATGATTCTCTAAAATCTACTCCACCACTCCATCTAATCTGGCAGGTGTAATCTTTGTTTTCAGGAAAACAGAAAGATGTACAGGTTTTATGCTGGGAGTCTGTCTCTGTCTGTGTGTGTGTGTGTGTGTGTGTGTGTGTGTGTTCATATAATACTGTCTAATTTCCAAAATGCAGAAATGGGTGGAGCAGACATGGTAATCCAGTCGTGGACTCCATGGATTATGTTTGGATTGTCTGGGCATCCCAGTGGGGGGGGTTAAAGCTGTTTTCTCACACACGTAGCCTCGGAAAGAGCTTGGGTCATTATTGATTTGAACTGTGATTGGTCAGTTTTGGTGAACTCCTCTCAGATGTTTGTGGGGGTAGTTTGGGGTTAATATCCTGTGGATGCCCCTGAGATTCCAGACTACACATACAGTATGTGGTCTGAAAAAACAAAGTAATCTCTAAAACTATGCCAACTGCTAGTTTATTCTGATATGTACAGACTATTTTTGCACACCCAATCCCTTAAGGTTTTTGGAACAAGTGTGCAGCCAATATAAGCAAACAAAATCCCAGATCAGATTCTAACATTGATTATATACAGTATATCTGTTAAAGTGTGTGTACGCACATCTACCCTCTGCTAGATCTTTCTGGCAGGGTTAAACTGTTAGGAATCTTTAATCTTTGATTTAATATTTTGGTCCCACAACTTTAATCCAAAAAAATTAGGTTTAAGTTAGTGGTAGCACTTAGCAAACACTGATGGCGCTAAGCAAAAACTGTGACCTTACTGACAATACCTCGCTGAAAGGGCTAATGTAAAGCACTAAGGTGAAGTGGACTAGCTAACACTTCTAGATCTTTTAACTAGCACAACAAATCTTTCCAGAAATATGTCCTGGTGGTTACTCCACTGAACTCATTTTGAGCTGTTTTTATTGGAACTATTACATCCTACTTAGGAAATTGCCCCAAACTCTGTGGATTACACTTTGACATTTGGGTGAACAGATCTTCTCAATGTAAAATGAATAAGTTGTTCATCATATATCAGTCTGTACTTTCTTCATGCCTTATTTCTTAAATTTGCATACATTTGTTTGCATTGATTACAATTTGTTGCAAATGTGTACAGCTAACACTGAGCCATATTGTTGCTCAGGGGCCACAGTACAGGGACATCATCAAAACATTAACACTGGCAGAAAGGAAGCAAGAAAGAACAGCAACACTAGCCATACAGCAGACAACGTCCCTGGTGAGTGAACACCAGCATTACCAGTTTTTATAGCAACTTGTCAGCACTTGTCGTCTCCCTCTTCAACAGCTGTGGTGACTTTACAGTTTGGGCTAGTTGGAGCCTCAGGCTACAGTCGCTGTCATTTTCAAAACAGCTAATTAAGATGGATGATAAGTGTTGGACTGTGTCCTTGTGGGAGGGCAGGACCACAAAACACTTTGCCAACTTGATGCAAGAAGTAAATAACAAAATGTAACTTTCAAAACGGTATTTTATTAAGAATCAAACAGTAGTTAATCCTTAAAAGATGGTAAGTCTAAATTAAATTGTAATTGCCCATGTGCTGAAAAGCCCACTTTTTTCATCATTTATTATAAGCAGGAAAGGAATTGAAGGATTTTCAGCTGAGGCCCTGCAGGCCTGAGGTTTCATTAGTCCGCAATCATACGCTGACCAGTGGGATACATTTTGGTGTACTTCAATGTTAAAATTACTCTCCACAGGCAATCTGCCTAAAACTGCCATCCCTGGTTAGAAAGGGAATACTTTAGTTAGTAGTTTCAATGCATAATATGGCAAGAACTTTCTGTGATCAGTGATCATGTAATCAGAAAGCACTCAATTACAGTACAACAATACAATATTTTGTACATTATTTCTTGGATAATATGAATCTAATGTTTAAACTTATTTTGCGTAGTTTCTGCCTATTTGTATTTGTAGCCAAGGAGGACATGGAGGATTCAAAAAACGCTTGAATTGCCGGACGACACCATTTTCTAAACAGTCATACTGAGAAATACAGAAAGACTTTTGTGGAGCTGATAGCCTTAAATTAGCTTTCTATCAACTAATTTGGCAATGGCTTGAATGTAACAGACATTCATTATTATAAAAAAGGTTAAGCAGTAAAACTTTAATCTGTTTATTATCAAAAATATAAGATGACATCTTTGCTTTTTGTGTATTTACAATAAAATTAAATTTTCACATTTTAGCAGATGGAAACCGTACAAATTTGGCAATTTTGACAGATGACTGACTTAACCATGGCTCAATTATCAAAATAGTTGTCAATCTAATCTGCTAACCTCTTCAGCACCAATATTTACAAGATAAAATTGTGAAAATGTTGTTGCTACTTATTTGTACAGCAAATCAAGGTGTCTTGCATAATCTGTGTGGCATGTAGTTACGTACTATACTGTGTGTACTATGAGCTGTGTGAACTGTGTCAGCTTTATCATCAAGCTGTTGCTGCTGGTGGTTACCATATACACTGACTCAGAAATGCCCAGCACTTTGCTGCCATGTCAGCATATTGTCCTGTCTCTATATTTTACACTGGGACAAATGATGGTGGGTTTCAACCCTGTTAATGTTTATGTGTGCGTGTTGGGTTTGCATATTTGTGTTTATCTGCAGTTAGGAGCGTTTGAGTAGTGTTTCTTTTAAGTAAGCAGACTTATGCAGTTTATATCCTTCTTTGTTACCACATCACACAGGCCACCTCGCTTCTTGTTCATGCCTTTGTTTGCTTGCAGGTCTAGATGGTTTTTGAGAGAAATTGCAATTGAGATTTCGTAGGAAGTGTGACCTCCTAGGGAGAGAAGAGCTGTGTGTCACGTTGAATGTTCTCACAAAGATCTGCAAGCCGCTTTGACTGGTAAAAACACAAAACCACACACACACACACAAATGCATGCCATATACTGCTCCCCCACAAAGGATGCATAAAGGTGACACACTGAAAGGTTTGTCTGTGTGCACACACACTCTTGTTTATCACTAACAAAAGCCCCCCAACTTCTTGTCTGCCAACCTCACATCTAGAAACCGCATGCGTCACAGCTACTGTAAAACAAACACTTATTATCCCCAAGAGATGCGTCTCAAATCCTCCAGTAAGCCCACTCAAAGCCCTGGAAACGCAGGTCTTGCAGTGGCATGCCTCAGCCTGCCAAACATAGCCGACGACATCAATAGAGAAGTCACTTCCCTGTTGAGTCGTTGTTGCTCATAGTATCCCAAGAAATGTGTCCATATGGGTCATATTGTTAAAACACGCCTACACGTGGGGGGTTATGTCTGTTTTTGGAACATCTTTTCATGTCTTCCATCTCTGATTGGTCTTTTTTGTGATTATTGTCAAAACTGATTTTAGAAAACATCCTTACAAATTAAACGGTTAAATGTAAAAATTAAAAGTAACTCTCGCCAAAATGCAACCTAGGGTCTTTTTGTGAATGCACCCAAGTCAAACTTTTGTTTAAAAGCATAATTATGACAAAAGCGCCACTTTTAAGATTTACCGTATTTTAGTTTACGGTCAAATGGCCTTTTGAATGGGAGTGCTAGGGGCACTTCTATGATCGCATCAAAATCATAATTTTTAATACACTAAGAAGGCTCGACACAACATGAAACTTTGCTCAAAGTATCACCAGGGGCTCTACACATGAACTCGAGCATTGAGAACATTGTGTACACAAAAACCTCTCTTTTTACTAAACTCTGTGTACACAAACAATGTTCTCAATGCTCAAGTTCATGTGTAGAGCTCCTGGTGATACTACAAAGTTCATGTTGAGTCGTGCCTTCTTAGTGTTTACAAAATAGTAATTAATATGATCATAGTAGTGTCCCTAACACTCCCATTCAAAAGGCCATTTGACCAAAAAATGAAAATACATTCAATCTTAGGTGGCACTTCTGTTGTAATTATGCTTTTAAACAAAAGTTTCACTCACAAAAAGACCCTAGGTTGCATATTGGCAAGAGTTAATATTTAACAAAAGATTGACAACAATTACCATGTAGATTTGTTCCCTTTCAGATTTGTTCCATAGTATTTAAACATGACAAAGCTAATAGGGCAGAATGCGGACATTTTCCATTGCCGTGATTTGAGAAACATTAAAAGCTTTTTGTGTAAATCTGTCTGGAAAGAAGTAAAGCTTTTTAAAAAGTGCTTCTCCTTTCTAAGTATGATTATCTCTATGCTCTCAGTCTTCTTTCTCAATCGTATCACTGCCTGTTGGAAACATGAGCTGATCTCTCTCCTCAACTCCTTCCATGTTTTTTCACCCACAAACTATCTCACAATACTCTCTCTTTCTCTCTCTCTCTCTCTCTTTTTCTCCCCTATTCACTTCCTCATAGCATGGCCTGTGCAATTGGTCAGAGGAGGTGGAAAGTTGACCAATGGGAGGGCAGTTGTCAAGCAGCCTGTGCCTTGTTCAGAAGTAGCTCGAGGTTCGCACAGCTGTTCCATTGAAAAGCAGCAGGACATAATAACAAGGGCCCCTTGCCATGCATACACACACACACACACACACTTCACACACACAAACAAAAGTAGGCTGATTTGGATTATATGGTTAACAAAGAAACTCATCTGCACTAGTTCTTTTTGTTGGCATTTTTTTAAACACCCAAAAAATGTGTATGTTTTTTAATATCCTGTATGTTTTCTCATAATTTGTATTCAGGGTGTGTTCTTTGTCTTTTCATATTTCATTTGTTTATGGTAGAGAATTAGGTAAGAGGACAAAAAGTATCATTGGGACTTTTTGGGACTTTCTGCTTTTCTCACTTCTCGTTTTTCTATGTCGGGAAAGAAGAGAAGAGCCAGCCAGATAAGTTGACCTTATAAATGTTCATACACTTTGTTAAAAGCAAAAATAGTATTTTTTTAAAGTCTGCCCAATCGTGAATATTATCAAAAAGATGTATGTTTAAAGGTTTTTAAAGGAAATTTTGTTTGTGAACTTTTAAACTGCATTACCTTGGGAACCAAGCAGTAAATACTGATATGACCTTTTATGTGGATAAGGTGGCTTGCAGTTGCCTATTTACACATCCAGAAGATACAAGGCAACATTAATATTCATTTAGAGTCCCGTTTCTGGCCACCTGGCAAATGCAAGTCCAATATTATCCATATCGTTCTTTTCACCTTTTAAATGCTCCATAATGTTCGCCAGCTAGTTAATAACTTTGTCAGTCTGGGGCTGGGCTGTTAGCGTACAGTGTTTTTTAATAGCTTTCTTTGCTGAAGAAATGCCTGAAAATGAAGATAAGAGGATTGAGAATGAACCAATTCAGTAAAGTTGAGGGCAGGAAAACCATAACAATGAGCTATCATATGCTAAAATACTCCATAGAGCTGATGTGAACTGTAGAGCGGGATGATAATTCTCTGTAAATTGATCATGAGTTGACACATTTCACATTGCAAATTGTCATTTGATCCACTATTTATATGAAACTATTAATTAAAGCACATTTAATTCCTTTCAAAACAACATATTGTTAAAGTATGTGATAGAACATTCAGTTCATTTGTCACGCTGTACTGAAAGAGGAAACCACAAGTGAGAGAAAGAAAACATCTCCAGCTCTGACCTTGTTCGTCAGTCCACATCCTTTGTTTTGCAGTGTGACAGATTGCTTAATAGCACTGGAGAATTGTTAACCAGGCCAAATGACCCACATCACCCACCAAACATTGTTTGTCCATCTGCCCCGGTGTCCTGCTGAAACAATACAACCTCCTATACACATCCTGGACATTTTTCCACACACATTTTTCACACTTGTTGCTAGAATGCAAGTGGAAGTTTAACAGTGCAGACTAGTTCATCTACTGGGATGTACTGGTCTGACACATGCGCCATTGTAGCATATGGGGAGCCTTTCTTGGCTGATAGAATAGTCGGCTAAGCGTGAGCACACACACACACACACACACACACACACACACGAGTATCATCATCATGCTCTAAATGGAGATATTTCAGCAACATATGTGTCACTCTGGAGGAACAATGGAGAAATTGAAAGGACAAAAAGGAGCCACTCCGCTACAGCGCTTCACTTCTGCTCCTTCTTCAGAGCAATGTGTGGCAGCTAAATGTCAAAGCTTCCTACAATTGGTGCTTTTACAAAAAGAACCATTTTTTTCCCATCCCGGAATGCTGTAAGGACTCGCCAGACCCTCCTGCGCAGCGCAGCGGTGGATGAAGGTCTAGCAAAGCAAGACTAACCTCACAGTAGTCTGGCCAAATGGATGTACATTGCTGGAATATGTCCCTTCACTCTTGCTGTCTCCGCTATTTGGGCTTAACACCTAGGACGGTTGGGATTGCTTTAAAAAAATACAAACAAGCCAGAGTGTTTTTTCCCCTATCCCAGAATAGATAGGCGGTGTAGCCAGACCATACTCCAGTGCTGACACAGCACTGTGGAGATAAGCCTAGCAATGAACCAATAGAGTTGTTTATGAGTTGCTTGCTAGTGGAGGGTGAACGACATGAACCGGTTTACTTAAAAGAAGTGGCTTCTAATCACCACCTCACTTAGACTTTAAAGTTGAGTGTAAAAAGAGCCTGAAAGCTGAAAACTATGGGGGGTGTTGCTTGAAATTTCACATTTCTCCTCATTCTCCAGCTCTCCTCCTTTTTTCTCCAATGCTTCTCACAGTGTTGAATTGTGCACACAAGAACTCCGTACTAAAACCAAAACTCAGGTTTAATTTGGTAGAGCTAAACCAGGCAGGGTTACGTCAACAGTGATGTGGGGCCTCTGGTCATGATGACTCCCACCCTCTTTGAAGAAAATATTTGGATTGTCTTAGAAAGAGAAGTCTGCAAGTATTTCATACAGAACAGAAATTAACTGACTTATGTTTTTTTTTTTCAATTAAGCTCATCTTGACATTAGGACAACTTTGGTCAAGAGAGCACAGTCTGACATTTTCTAAAGAACAGAACATTTTGGATGTTCATTAACATTCAATCAATCGGACAAAAATATTAACTGTCCTGGACAGTACAAAGTCTCTAGTCTGCTGCTAAATAACTGAACTGTAACAGTCAATGTTTGTTAATGTACTTTATCCTCACATACCTGATATAAGAACTATTTATACGTCAAGTGACAACTATTAAAGAAATTAATAAAGCACAGACGGACAGTAGTAATATGTCCCTATAGCAGAAGGATGAAAGTCCACTTCCATTGTGTGCTGTTTGTCCAGTGAGTCACGCACTACACACAAATGTGCGTCTGACGCTCATAGCCAAATTGATCACAGTCTGTGACCTTTGCCCATGTTAACAACCCCCCCACCCCCCCACCCCTGATACTGCCAGCAGTCAGGCCAGGAGCAGATGGGATAGTGTGGGGGAGGGTTTATTTTTACACAGCCATGTTGTCACTCAAGCCTTCTCTTTCTATTGCCTGTATTTCCCACTACCTCATTTTACTTATTTTCTCCTGGATATATGCCCCTGGATGTTTCATTTTGATGTATGGTGTGTTTAACAGCCTAAATAAGATATTGTGTTCATAAAGCAAAACCAAAAAAACAGGGCATTACTAACATTGATACACACCAGAAGCTCTATGGTGCCCTGCACACATAACTGAAATCACACACTCATATTGTACAATTACTCATTCTTACTAGCCAGTAGACACACAAACATATACCCATTCACATCATAACCTCACGCAAATTCCACACTTACCTGTCCTGACCTCGGTTTTTTTGGTGACAAACTCATGACACATACCTCACTTTAGGTTTGTTCCTCAACACTGAGGTCAGTATTTGTCCAGTGAGGCCAGGGGACAGGCTGCAAATATGTAGTTTTCTATTATGTCAAAGCCGCAAAACCCAGAACTAAAATTAACTTTTAAGGCAAAATTGACAACACAGACCCTAGCTTATCTGTAAATGCCTAGTTGGAAAAGATTGATTTTTTTGATTGTTTAAAGAGATTTGGGGGCAATGCCAGAGAGTTAACAATAAAACAACCTAAGGGCAACAGGTGGGATTGCTAGGTCAGGTAATTTTGATGCACAGGGGAACAAATATTCAACTGTAGAAGTGATTCAGTTAGCAGGTGAAAGTCCAAACAGACAGATTTTATATCATGAACTTTGTCTGTAAAATTAACTTTACAGACAATGCTTCTTTTTATGAATTTGAAGCTGTAGATTAGGTATCAAAGCCTAAAAGACAGATAACGTGTTTTGCTGAGAGTAGTAAAAAAAGCAATGTTCTCTATCAAATTTCAGGAGATGTGTCATTATTTGTGATAGAAAAGGGTAGAAAATTCACCAATATACATCCCTCAGAATCAACACATAGTGGGCCTGCATACATACACTGACAAACACTGTGGTATTATTACAGTAAAACAGGTGCAGGTCTAATTAGAAACATCCCCCACTTCTCTGTTTCTCCCATTATTGCTGCTTTTCACACCACCTCTCCTATACATTACGTCACCTTCGACAGGAAATGAGATGCCACAGCTCAAGGTGTTAAGAGACGTTTTCTTGTGGGCTTTTATTTCAATCAGTATCCTTTTTCCTGCCATTCAGTATTCATATGTATGAGACTTTTCCCTTTATTGTCCAGAAGAACAGAATCGATTTGGACACACAGACAAAGAAAAACCTTAAAACGATGTGCCTTATTTCCCCATATAATCTTATGCAATATGAGGCTCTCTCAAGGCAACACATGCAGTTGTGTGTGGGTATATGCTGCCTCTCTGTGGTCTTTAAAATCATAGTTCTGTTTCTTTCTTGTTTTCTACACTAGATGTCAGCAGTTAGTGTATGTGTGTTGATGTGCGTGAAAGGACAGCTCTCGGTTTCAACAAGCAGCTGTTTTAGGTTTTACTCAGCAAAGTTATAACTCAGTTAACCTGCTCCCTGGATCAAAGTCCTGTTCTCATAAATAAATGAGCACATATCCAGCTCAAAACAACCTCATTTTACAAACCAATGTCACAAAGTCACCTTCTACAGTTACATACTTAAAAACTCTGGGGATAGAAATGAGTTTATGCAAGTTAACAGTTTCTGTTGGTTCTGTTTATCTATGTGATACAGATATGCATTCCCATGCAAAATGACAGCATTTTTTTGAGCTTGGGACAGTCCAAAGTGAATGCTTGGCCCTGTGTATGAGCTTGATAGTCTGAGAAGAGAAGAAGAGTGTCTGATTGCTGGAACTAGATGTACACTTTTTCTGACCACATAAATATAGATAGCACAGTTGAGAAGAAAAGAAAGCATGTGTTTGAAAACTGACATCGGCGGTGTCACATAAATTAGATGTTTTTTCTTGGTATAAATTGGAAAACAGTATAAATATCAAATCTAAACTGAAGAGAAAAACACAATGTATATGATGTATATAATTGTAAATTGAAGATATTGGGGGAGGTTTACACTGTTCGCCAGACAAAATGAGACATTTACAGATGTCACCTTTAGCATGATGGGTCTTTTTCATTATTTTTGAACATCCACCTTTAAAAGACCTTATAGTAAGTCAAATCTGTGACCAAGTTTAAAAAATGATCATTCGAGATTGACATTTTTACCTTTTACCCCACACTAAGAAAAAAAATCCATAGAAAAACGAATAATGTCCTGGCAGAAAATTACCAGTACCTTTTCTGTTTACAGTTTACAGACATTTGTTAATAAAAAAAATATATAAATATGGAAACACCTTTTCCTTCATATTAACACAGTACATTAGCCTGTGTTTCTACAAACTCTTCTAACAGTGCAGTAGACCAGTCATAATAGACTAAATGTATTTTTTTTCTCCCATTCCCACATTAAGCTCATTCAAGTAGTTGGGATAAAACACAAATAAATCTCCCATTACATATTTAGGAATAGAAAATAACAAAATGCAACCAAACCTTAACTACAAAAAACATATTTCTATAAAGTCGTTCATTAGCATCAGCAGTCCCGAGACTTCCTGACATACAGCCGAATATTAGCATATGGGTCAAAGGCCAAGCAGTTTCCAGGACCTACTTGTCACCCCCATGCAACCACTGGGATGTTAATGTCTCCCCACAGCGGCGCAAACAGTAGCCACTGTAAAAATTAACCATCACCTCTGACCCCTCTTCCCTTAAAGTTGCCCTTCTTTCCCGCTATTGATCCTTCAGATTCCTATGACGTTGAGGGTAAGTGTGAAAATCCCCTTCCAGATAAAGGCATTTGAGGAGTCATTACCTGCATGTGTGAAAGCTCTCCATACGGAGTGGGCCACTATCATTAAAGTCAAATGTGTGCGGTTTAAAGGTTGCAACCATACACAGAGATGTCAGTGTAGAGTCAACTGGATAAATGCAGGAACTCATAAGCTTTGACACCTAAGGAGGCAGCATACACACCAGGTAAGCACCACTCATAAATCAAGCTTAACAATGTATTATGTGAAACTTCTTTTAGTTTGGGCTGCCTTGTCTTTCAGCCCTTATTTTTTGTTGGACATTTGATGTACTTTCCACACACCCAATTGCTGTATATTTACAGATAATTGCAAAAATCCATCTTTTTCTTCTTTTCCAATATGCACTGTAGGTAAATAGTGACGCAAACTGAGCTTGCTCATTTGAGGAAGTTGACAAAATACAGAGCTATAAAGCATTGTCATTACATCAAATAAGGATAGGCTATATTTCATGTTACATGTTATCTGGGCTTTGTCCAACAAAGTCCAACAACTCCAAATAGATTCGAATTTTATTGATTTATTTCAAGCAGTGGTCTTTGAGACTCTGAACAGAAGTAATGTACATTAGTGGAATTCTGAAACATGTCATCAATTCAAAATCATGTTTACCCCCCCCCACCATGTCTTTCAACAGATACAATGGAAGTGCTCACACTGCTGCTTTTGTTCCTCACAGTTTCTGGATATTCCCATGTTTTACAACCCGGTAAGTATAACATAAGGCCAATGTACCATTTCAACTATGCAACTAAATCTATTTTAGTAACGGTTTTGAATTTAAAAATCTTATAATCTCTTACTTATTATCACAGTCTTTAAAAAAAGTAATGTCATAAACACTTCAATGCTAATTATGTCATCCTTTCAAAGGGAATTCTAACTGTTGCAACGCTAACATGTCACTTGTTTGCAACTTGTTTTGGTTGCTTAGATCCTTTTTACAGTTTTAAACTGCAGGACAAAAATTATTTTACTGTCATTTGCCCAGATAATCCTAGAATCTGGGCTGGAAACAGGACTGATCACCAGTCTGGGCAAGAGAGAGTCTGACAAGAGGAGCGAGAAGCTGAGAGATGTTTCCATGTCAGTGGAGGAGAAAGAAAATGCTGCAGAATCCACTGAGGGAAAGAAAACAGTGGAGGAACAGAGGAGGGAAGGATTGACTCAAACAAAAACAGAGGAATTCTCTGTTGCTGACATAGTGACAGATTTAGATACACATAGAGAAGTGGGGAGGAGAGAACATGGACTCGATCTTTTCACAGAATCACAGAAAACAGACTTAAATGAGGAGACAGTGAAAGCAATCCTGACAGGTAACACAAAAACATGGGAGGCGATAAAAACAGATGACGAGACAGATGAGCAGTTTAAAAGAAAGCAAGAAATAGTGGAAGAGGAAAGAGAGAGCAAACTGGTTGCAGGGATTAATCTTCCTAAAGGGACTAGAGGGGAAAAAATGTTAACTGTAAATCAAGAAAATGTGGAAGAGAAAAGAGGAAATGAGGAAAGAGAGAAAATAGCAGAAGAGGATGAGATGATAAAAAATGCAAACCACAGAAAATTAGTAAGAGAAAAGGAAGATCACAAGGTAGTTAGCAAGCTCACACCTCCTTTAATCACATCCTCTATCATTCAGTCTCAAATTCCTTCTGGGTTTCCTCATCCTGTTCATCATCATAATGTCCCTCCATCACCTACACAAGTCTCCTCTCACCCTCCCACTCCTCAAGAAAAAGTCAGTCCTCACTTCTCAACGTCTGTCACTCTTCCCAATCCCACAATCAATCCCATCTCAGTCTCAACAGGGCTTCCTAGCGAGGGCAGGTCTGTCTTGCTGCTTGAGGATTTCCTCACTGAGGTGTTGCAGAGTCCTGAACATCTTCTCGAGCAAAGTGAACTGGCAGGTAGCCCACATTTAGAGGATGTAATGCTCAGAAATGTATTATTTAAACCTGCAAGGAAGGAGCAACAAACCAGTGTTCAACCAAAATATATGACTGAATTTATCCCCAAGGTGCAAGCAGCAACACCTAAACCCAAAGAAGCAAAGTTTATAACCAAAGATTTAAAAGAACCAAATCCTACATTGAAATCAAATGAAAATGTTCCCACGGTTGAGCTCAAACCAAACCTGACACAGCCCACGGGGGAGCCCAAAACATTTAAACTGATGGAAAAAGACACCAAACCTGCAGTGAAGCAAAATAAAGCAGCTCCCCCTCAACCACAACAGACCAAACCCTCAGCAAGACCGCACCTGTCATCTGCCAAAACACCTTTAATGAAGCCAATGAAAATCAATAGAAGTAGTAAAAATAAGAAAAATAAGAAGTCCAAGGAAAAGAAAAGGAAAAAGGACAATAAGACCCAAAAGCCATCAGAGAAGAAGAAGAAGATTAAGGGCATCACGCCAACACAATTTCCGTACTTCAAGGATGATTACTGTCCTCCTGAGTGTGTTTGCTATGGAAGGTGAGACAACGATATTGAATTATGTAATTTAATACTTTAGACTTATAAGTAATCTGTTAGTCTGCCTAGAGATTCACTGCATCTACACTGAGCAAAATTATACAGTTTTGTTTTTGCCCCCATTTTTCATGAGCTGAATTCAAAGATCTAAGACTTTTTCTATGTACACAAAAGGCTTATTTCTCTCAAATACTGTTAACCAATCTGTCTAAATCTGTGTTAGTGAGCACTTCTCCGTTGCCGAGATAATCCATCCACCTTACAGGTGTGGCATATCAAGACGCTAATTAGACAGCGTGATTATTCCACAGGTGTGTTTTGTTCAGTATAGTGTGAGTTATATATTTTTAAATCAATGTTTGTGTGTTTTAGACAGAACTTATTCGTTGGTAAAACAGAAGTAGATACTTAAAGATGTCATTTTAAGCTCTAGGAAATTATGTGCATTTCTCACTACTTTAATAGAATCAAATATTAACTAATTAATTGAAAAAAACTCAAGAATCATTGAAAGAATAGTTTGGCCTTTTGGGAAATATTTTTTGTTTTCTTACAGAAAGTTAGAGTAGAAGATTGATACCACTCTCATATTACAGTAAATATGAAGCTACATACAGCTAGCTTAGCACAAAAGACTGAAAACAAGGAGAAACTTCTAGCCTGGCTCCATCCAAAAGTAACAAAAGTTTAATTTGTACAAAAGCCAAAGTGTACAATTGACAACTAAGCATTTTCCAACTATCAAACTTGTCATGGAATGGTTATAGCCCAAATGTTTTATGTTGTTATGGTGTGTGATTGGGAGCATTGGTTTCAGAAATGTCAGACCATTAGCTTATTCACATTACAGTATGTATTGTTTTCCAGAGTGGTCCAGTGCTCAGACAAAGGCGTGGACAAGGTTCCTTATGGTATTCCCTATAATGCCCGCTACATCCTCCTCATGAATAACCACATCAACAGCATCCAGCTCGACCTACTCAATGAATATGTCTCTATGGAGTTCCTTGTGTTGAGCAACAATCGGCTCACAAATGGCGCCATAGAGGGAGCCTTTGAGGAGGTCCCGTCTCTGAAGCGCCTCTACCTGGATAGGAACCTCCTAGACAGCGTGCCAACTGATCTTCCAGTGTCTCTTGAAGAACTTTGTTTGGACAATAACCATCTGAGTGCAATGTCTGAGGCAGCCTGGGCCCGATGCCCCCACCTCTTGGTTTTGAGCCTTAGAAATAACAGCCTAGGGAATGGATCTGAATCTCTGCCTAATGCAGTACTCTCTCCTCTGTGCAACCTGCGCACTCTAAACCTGGATCACAACCAGTTAACATCGGTACCTCTTGGCTTACCACTGTCCATCAAGGAGCTCTACCTCAAAGGGAACCTCATTGAGCATTTCCATGGAGAAGCCCTCAATGGGGTATCAGAGCTGTTGCGGTTAGATCTGAGCGCAAACAGACTGACAAACAAGGGTCTTCTCAGGGAGTCCCTTCGCAATGCAACTCACTTGGAAAGCCTTAACTTAGAGGGGAACAGACTAACACAAGTGCCACGACACCTTCCCTTGTCACTTAAAACTCTAAATCTGGAAGGCAACCTCATAACTTCCATAAAGAAAGTGGATTTTGGTATCTTGAAAAACCTGGAACACTTGGGTTTAGCAAGGAATAAAATCTTCAAAGTGGCACCGGGGGCCTTCAGGACATTACCCCTCCTGCACCAGTTAGACCTGTGCCACAACACCTTGCACCAGGTGCCCAGACTGTTGCCGGATGCTCTGCATTCAGTAGCACTCAACCACAACAAGATTCAAACAGTGCCTCGTGATGCTTTCTGCTGGGGTAATAAAAGTGTGAGTCTCAGCAGGCTTGTACGAGTGCATTTGGAACACAATTTAATAGATATGGGAAAGTTGGATGCACAGGCCTTCAGATGCTTACGAGGATTCCAGGTGGTGCACTTCTACTGAACCTTCATAAGATACATAAAAGTCAATGCTGTCCACCAAAACATTCCCCCTTGAGTCATTTGTTCAAGCAGCAATTATGACACATGTTTATAGCATGTAGTGGCATACCCTCTAGTGGCCATATTAAATATTATGGGAGCAAAGCAGGATGTTAGGTGACAAGGTGTAAGAGTGCCAAATTCCACATAAGGAGGGGTGGGTCAAACAAACACAGGACTCTCGGCCTGTGTCACATGCTCAATGGGAAGTGGGGTAAAGTAACTGATTTTAACCTAAACCTCTATCTTTTTCTAAACTTGACTGAGTATTTTATTTACCTAAACCTAACCAAATAGTTAATTTGTAAATTATTTTGTCAGGGCCACATTCAGCTCCAACAAATACATGTTTTTTTGAAACGGAGGTGCATTGAAGACACTGTTGTGTGTGCAAGCGCTCTGCCTTTTTATTACCATGAGTTTACATACACAACTCTGATTGGGTATCACCTGTGACAAAGCCAATAAACTAGAGACACACCCACCAAACGAGAGAAAACATTAATCAAAGCTTACTTCACACCATTCCCAGGAAACATGTCATTCGACCTGGAAACCATAGCATAACGGTGAGATTGAGATTGAACGTGCCCCTTTTCCTGCCACCTCTAGGGGGCGCTGATTTATAAAACATCACAGACAAATTTATAATCTGGATTTGATATCTTTAATCCGTCCTGGTTAGCTGCTAAAAAAAGCATTATTTGGCAGAAATTTTATATAATAAATAAAATAAATAATATAATAAATAATAGGAGTTCTTAGGCAGACATGAATAATTTGAATGTTTGCATCGTAAAAGAGAATTTCAGAACCACCAAGAGTTTTTAAATCATCTGCGCTGGCACTTTGACAAAAGAATACACATAATGTGGGAGTTTTTCTTTAAGACACATTTAAAGCGTTTGCAAGATTGTTTTCATACCACAGTGAAATTTATAACTCAAGAAATAAATTTAAAAAAAGTTTCCCCAAATTGCATTCTTTGGAAAACTACTTGCAGTTATATAAGTAAACCATGCATGCATTCTATATGTGGGTTGACATAGTTGGTGGCGTAAAGGTACAAGTATGTCCAAAAAAGCTCAAGTTGTGATGAAAGTTTAAAACTGTTGTCTTCTATTGTATTTTTCAAGTTTCTAGAATGTGGACCTATGGATGTTGAGACTTTTGGGGCTATTAAGACCCCAAATATCTCCATGTTCATATTTCCCTGTGAACTTTTTGATTTCAATTACCCCATACTCTATATGTGACTGAAAACATTTTGTTACAAAATAAAGTTATTTATAATTATTCATGTAGACAAGGTCTGCTGGTTGTTTCTTCTCACTGTATCTAAGCTTTTCCTTAAAAAGGAAGCATCTCCTTCCTTTTCTTTTTAATGGCAACTTTTGAATTCAAAACTGAATTTTGAGCATCTTTTGGCTTCAATGAATCAAATCTGATTTCTGAGTGATTTATATAGAAAGAGAGCAGAGGACAGGACAAGTGATTCTAATCAGTCAGCAATCAACCGGAACTTATAAGTAAAGTCCATAGAGCTTTCCATTGTCCACATTGTAGGAAAATAGCTACAGTAAACTTAAAACCAAAAACCACAGATTAAAAATTGTACAGTAGAAAAACATCTGGGTGCAAACATGAACTAAAGAAGTTTACAAAAGAACAAAAAAACAGAAATGCATCCATATCGCACATACAATATTTATTTGATTAATTTAGTCAATTAAAGAAGGAGCAATGTTTTCTAATATAATAAAACAGCACATAAAAAATGCACATTTTAAAACTTTAAAGCCAAGTGACAAAAAGACAAAACAGTGTATTAACATTTTCCTTACATTAAATAAATAGTTGGGACCAAAATTGAAAATCACAGAGGACAAATTTTAATTTCATTTGTGAATTCACCATGACTCAAGAACATCATAGAAACAGTTTGAGACCCTGAGACTCTGAGACATTTAAATAAATCTCTGTTCTTTCTTTACTAAACGGTACATTGTGTATGTTCGACTGGGATGTATTTTGTATAATTTTGTATAGGATACTTGTTGCTAAATGTCTATTCAGGACGCAGATGTTTATGTTATTTTTTCATTTTGTAATTATTATTATTATTGTATAACTTGCATTTTGTATCGGCAAGCTCCTGTTACTTAAGTGGACATATGAATGTTGGTTTCTTCTAACGATGAATGCACTCTCTGTGGACTCTGCTTCTATGTTCATGCCGATTACCATGTGAGCTTACTGATTGGTATCACCTGACCTTCACTTTAAAGATTGCTTTATAGGGGCTTTTTTAATTTTTTGAAGATGACAACATGTCTTAAAACTTTGATGCACAGAATGTAAACTCAAATATTTTGATCTTCCTAAAATAGGCATGTGCTTCTCTCTATTGTTGCTCTGAGACAGTCACCCTCAAACATTTCATATACATGATTTGACCTGCTCAGTTAAATCTATCAGTTGTCCTCAACAATCAAGAGAGACTATGCAGATTGTGGTTCATAATGGGGATTACTCTTATACGATTACTCTTATATGACAGCTTAAAGCTGACAGTTAAGTGATAGTTTAAAGCTCCAAATTCAGTTTTCCTATGTTGGTAAATAGACACCGGCCCCAACTTATACTGTGGAGCATTTTCCCGATTTTCCATAAACATATCCGTCAAGGTTGTTGTTTTTCAACGGTGTTTGTGCAGCAATGATTCCTTGGAGGATTGACATGAGAACTAGAATATCATTAACTTGTCAAGACCTTTTCAATGTAAAATGTAGGAACGGCAGTTTGGAGCGATATCAAACAAATGGTGACACAATGATACCCATATGACTAAAATGCCCCTTAAATGTATGTTATTAAATCCAGTCATTTCTGCAAGTTAAATAACATTCTATAAATCTGCAAGATAAACATTTATGATACAAAGGTATAAAGAGCAATAACAATGAGGAATGTGAAACTATGTGATTGACTATTTCACGAATAAACAAGAAAAAAAGGTTGTGCCAGATGATTGCCAAGACTAGCATGTTTATTCAGCACATGCCTGTGGTAGCCGCTTGTTTTCTCTTACAGAGCTCCCATGCAGTTAGATCTCTGTAAACCAGCCAATAAAGACAACTTAGTTATGACATGTAAATTAGTTGCTAACAAAATGTCCACTAGATGGCAATACTGTATAAGTAAATGCCACCTCTGATTTCAAGTGTGTAAAATGAGACAGAAAATATAAGGTACTTGAAATGAGTTTTTTCAGTTACTAAATAAGAAATTGTGGAAATTAAAATGCTTAAAGAAGTTTATCTTGTGGGGGGAAATGGTTTATTTAAACGCTCACACCAGACTGGAAACTCGGTAAGGCAATCACAACACACTCAAACACACACAGACAGACATGAGTCATACCATTCTCACAGAGAAGCTAAGATGTTTGTGAACTTTTTTGCAATAACTTGAGCGTATTTGACTTAAACACAAGCCTGGGAAAATATACATAAGAATCAAGAAGAAACAGAAATAAGGCAAATGTGGAGAAAATCCATTAGCCCACAAAGAGCTGCTTATCACTTGTCTCTCTTTTCCCCCTCTCTTGCTCTAATATGTTCTCTCTGCGACGTGGCACTGCACCCATAGGGCCTGGGAAAGAGGAGCAGGAGGAGGGGGACGAGAGGGAGGGTTGGGAGAGAGGAGGAGGTGGTGGAAGAGGAGGAGGGGGAGGGTGAAAGGGAGTGAAGAAGAGGCTTGAAGGAAGGGCTTGAAGGATGGATCCAGGCTCTACTGGCTCAGCATGTGTCCAGTAGGGAAAAGCTTTGGCGGATCAGGGAGCTCCCCAGCACCTCCCTACGGTCCAGCAGGACCCTGACCCCATATCACAACACCACATGTGTACCTGGATCCAATGGAAACCCTGCTTCCCTCTTTGTGTCATTTTTTTCTCTCTTCCTCTCTCTGTCTCTTTTTTCCTCTTGCATATTTTCTGCTTTTCACTCACATAAGATTGTGTATTCATACGTGCACATGTATACCTGTGAGCAGACATTCGTCCCGTGTTTGTGTGTGAGAGTTGCATGCATAATCATCATGTGAACTGCTCCCTTGACAGAGTCTGAACCCTGCTCATTTAAGTAGTTTGGCAGATGGTGAATTTATTTCTGTACCTCTGTATCCTGGGCTGGATGAGGTCTGATATTTAATCGTATCCCAACAGGAGGTTTGCAGGATTAGTAGTAGTAAGCACGCTTGCTTACTGCCATTCGCTCAGTGTATCACCTGTTGGTTAAACTCTTATGTAAACTTGTATTCTTTCTGTGACTTTCATTTACTGCCTGAAATGAAAATTATATAAATAATATTATGAAGCATTGCTGTCAGATATAAACCACAGCGCCATGTATCAACCATCACTCTTTTTTTCTTGGAAGGAAATGGCACAGCTATTAGAGAGCACGTGGTAATGAGCATCTTGTCTTTCAGTGGCTCGTTTCTTTGCCCAACATTGATGCTTTTACAAAGAGTATTGCTGTTTGTTCATTGTTCTCCAAACTATCATTGAAAGTAAAGTCATTTTTTTTGTAATATATTGTATTTTTCATTTTGTAATTCTACTGTAATGTGCACAATTCACTCAAACTCCAATAGGTGTCAGCTGAAAATACAAAATGCAAGTCCTTTTGAGATTCTTTTATTTTTCAGGCTGACCGCATTCTTACAGGAATCCGCAATAAGTAAGAGAATAGGAAAACAAAAAAGAAAAGAGGGAAAAGGATATTAAACCACACCCTACGTGTGAGTCAGCCAAACAGTGTAATAGAAAGGTCTGTGACACTATTCAGCTCTCGTTCCTCTTTTGATCTTTATAAATCTTGGAGGCCTCCTTACCCTGATGCATCAGGAGCTGAAAATTAGGTTAAAAGTTCTCTATAAATTTGTTTGCACGTATCAATGGCTTTTAATTGTAAATAATGGGACTTTGAGTAGCAACTGAGATAAATTTAAACTTGTTTGCAAATAATTGCATGAGCTACAGCTAGAATTTTATAGAAAACATGTAAAAGGGAAGTGGATATGTTGCAATGGCGGTTGTGATTGACATGGATCTTACTGTGCTGTATGTGAAAGCCTCCCACTGACTTCTTTCAGCTCAACCCAAACCCCTAAAATCCAGCTATCTCAGCCAATTTAACATTAAATCCAACCCAGCCTAATCTTAACTACAAAGTTAGGATTGACCACAATGCCCTCACACTCCCCTCTGAAACTTTACCTTAATCTCAGAAAGACATTAAAGTCCTTGTGAAGGGTTAAAATGTCTGCCGCAATCTCAAAACTGCTATTGCATGTGTGAGAGGGAGGTGGCGCTTGAGTTAGCCGAGAGACGGGGGTGAAATGGAGAAGGAAAGAAGGAACAGAGGGAGGAAAGAATGAGAGGGAGGAGGGGTAGAGAGAGAAACCATGGGAGCCAGAGGGACCTCAAGAAACCCACACACACACACACACACAGCCCATCATCTGATTGTGGTCTGGACCTGCACCGATGACACAAACACATGCAGGAGCATAACCTTAACAGATTTTGCTAGGTCACGCACAAGCACATAATGTAGAAATGGTATGCTGTGTATCGTCAAATTATACAGTTTTGCATGCACAAATCTACACAAACATACACATGAATGCGATATCCAGTGAAGCCGACTTACTGCCATTACACACTTGCATGCACACGTACGCATATGCACTCTGTTTTTCAGGTGCTCCACAAGGGGGCCTAAAGTGTTCCTCTTTTGCAGAAAGGAAGCAAATCTTGCTTTAAAGACGCAGTGTCAGTAGCTTCTTGTTAGACTCTTAAATTCACTTCAATCAGACGTACAGAGAAAAGAAATCATAATAATAATAATAATAATAATACTACTTGGACTTACTGACAGGGTCCATCTCAGACCAAGCTGAATATTAGTTGGTAGTTCAATTCACATAAAATATAGCCGCCAAGTCTTGGTCCAAGTACATTTGATGATTGTTTACATTGAAGCCAATATCTGTTTAGCTTTCAATAGATTTTCCTGTTTTTGGTCAATTGTTTGAGACACAAACAGCAGCAGCAGCAGCAACTCTGCAAATACAGATTACTGAATGTGCACAAAGCCAACCCTGGGTTTCTGAACTCTATTCAGGAAGAGAAGGATTTGGATTTGTTTCCTTCTTTGTCTATCTGCATTAATTATGACGTTCATGTTTTATCTTTCCATTACATCTCACAAATTTCCACAACATTTGATTGACCTGTAATAGTTGTTGTCCAAGATCCAAGCTCTGTTTTACAGAAATCCTGGAATCATCAGCCAATAATCAGGTTCTCTTGGAACCACATCAGTCTACGACAGTTTGGTTTTGGAGTCAGAATAAGCTCTGTCTCTGCTGTTACATTGGTCTGAAAGGATTTTTTGCCTTTGTATTTATTTGTAAATCAAAACCTTTGGTTTTTATCGGACCCCCTTCAGTGGACCTGAATTCACTACTAACCAGTCAGTTACTGGTACATGGGTAGCGCCATTTTGTTTAATATGTTTATTAGACCGATAATCTAAATCTCTGCTGTGTAGGTGTGCTACAGGTATCCATTTTGATCTTTTTGCTTTTAACCATTTACAGTATAAATACATGTTTATGCAGATGATACTGTCCTTGCTTACTGTTGCTTATTTTGGGACATTAAATCTATCTATAATTAAAAAAAAAATGCAAAACACTCTAGATATCATACCACTGGTACTGGTAAAAAAAAAAAAGTAATCCTGTATTTAATTTTCAAAGATTACAATAATTTACATAATGGTACTGTGACGGCTTTTACTGTAATATTGAGAGGGCCACCAAATTGATTAAATCTAATATTGATACTGAATACTTTGATACTCTTGTTTAGATACTTAAATCATAATTTACACTTTACATGTATCATTTGGTCATCCTAGACTGAGAAATGTAATTATGGAAGCACATAATGGCCATTAAGATTTTAATCTTATAAGCATCTGAATACCTATAAGTGAAATGCATCACAATTAAAATATTTAACTTTGAAATACATCTTAATTTATGTTGCCCTAATTACCTTCTTTGAAAGTCTCAGTAGTTAATTTGAAGTTTTTCTTGCTTTCATATCACCAGTGGTTATTTATGAATTCTGGTCCATTCTTAAGTCACCCTAATGATCTGATGATGCTTTATTAATTAAGGCCTTGATAACAATTGATTTGGGATGAACTGCTTTTTTTCTGTTGCATTAATCTGTAAAGCCACTTTCAAATTATATCACCTTTGTAGCTTCAAGGCTATTGTCAATAATCTCTTAATTATAAAGGTTCAATAAATTTAAAAAGAGCATACATTTTTGATTTGATCGCCTGCCAGTCAAAGGTTAATCTTCCTGTAAATTCCTGACTTTACAGAAAAAACCCTGAAGCCGGCAGGTGTCCACCAAGCATGAACATAGTCAAAACCACATATAGACTTTATTGGCATTCCACTTTGGGCTTGAAATGCATTTTATAGGGTTCATTAATGGACCAACTTTTAGTAACTCCTTTTTCAGCAGTATTTAGATTTATTTTTAGAATCTAAAAAAAGCCAATTTTAGAATCTGACAAAGCCAATTTGTGTTGAACGGTTGACACTCTGCAAGCTGTTGGCTATTTAGGTAGTCTTATACAGCTCACCTTTTAGTCCTCAACCATCTGTCTGCCCCAGGCACAGGACACTCTACTATAAACCAGGTCACCGCAGGTAGAACTTCCTCTGTTTTTATTCTGCTTCCTGTGTTGGCTATTACCATGGTGACACCCTTAATCAAAGTCTAGACAGGTTTGTATAGGGCAAACTAGGTAACAACAAACAAAACATGGTTCGAAGAGCCTAAAATAATGGAATAAAGAGACAGACTAGTGAAGCACAATGAGCATAAGGATTGTTCACTTGTGCTTTTCTCCTTAGGATAAGGACTTGGACAAAGGGTTTTCCATGTTATGAAGCAGACATTACCTAAGCAATCACTCCTTGACTCCCATTTTTACTGATGTATGTTATGAATGTCAATGAGCAGAAAGTAAGGCAGACAAAGCCAGTAGAGTCGTTAAAGGGGATGTAAACTACTAAAAACTCTCCAAGGCCACTTGCTAAGTTTATATCAGACATTGTTTGCTGCAGCATGACATTACATGAATCCAAAGCAAATTTCATTACAAGGGTTTCATACAGTAGTCAACCTGACACCACAAATCATTTCATCACATAGCACTCAAACATCTGACATGAGAGTTGGCTCCACTTCCTGTTTTGCCTCTAATTTGACTGCCATGAAGTGAATTAGTAGCAGTAGCAACAAGATGGCAAATTAAAGGTAATTTCTTTCTCTGATCATAGCGGGTATATTACATAGCTTTATTGTGAGAAGTTGGGGAGGGATGTGACGCAGGCAAAGGAAGATGTTCATGCATGGTTGCTAGATGCTTTGATGAGACGGAGGCAAGTCTGGGCACAAGAATATGCCATACAAAGTGGAGTGGTTGTTTTCATGAACACTGCTGTGTTACCTAGGGGACTGCCCAAAAGATTGTCATGGCTAATTAATTCCCATCAATAACTTGTGAGACTGCAACATTTGCCATTTTGTAAACAACTGATTGACTAGCTAGATCATTCTGACTATTAACATCACAGCTACATAAGTCAGCTGCTTTTCATTAATTATAAGGTTAAACATACATGACACTCAAAAGTCAAAAAGGGACTGGAGAACATGATGGAAATACTACAAAACACATTGCTAAACAAATTCAATGTGTCTCAATAAAGTTACTTCCATTAGTAACTGAATTGGGACTAATAGAAGTAGTCTCAATTCAGTGTACACATTGAGACACTTGTTCTTACGACACATGTTCTTACTTGCATAGTGGGTGAATTTCGACAGGGGTATAGTGTTGTCTCAAATAGTATAGCACACAGCCATTATGCACTTAGCAAAAATACTGATCGTAACATTTGACCGCTTCATCCTTTTTGGTGAATCGCAATCGGGTGTGTGCCCCCTGTGTCACACAAAGGGGAGATTCGCTTTATGTCCATAATTTATGATTTAAATGACCGCCACTAGTGCTGATGTGCTGGCCATTCATTTTGTTTCCCATAATGCTCTAGGAGATGCTTGTTTTAATCTTGTAAACCAATAGAAGGCAGGTCCGTCACACATTACGCCTATATAAGTCCGGCAATACGTCATCCGAGGGTGAACAAAGACAATTGTTTATTGTGAGGAGAGATCACTCAAAGTCAAAATAGTAAGATAATTGTGTAGTTAAAAAAAATGGTGTTCATGGATTGACTGTGGACAAAAGGGTTGATGTTTTACAAGCTTTTTTAGAAAATAAAACCAGACGGAAAGGAATGTTGCTGAAGGATTATTGGAAAACACCCAAGTGGGTGACCTGTATGTCTTACATCTTACGCCAGTGGGCCCATTAGTCTTCTTGACAATAGTTCAAGTCCAAACTTTATCTGTTTGTCCCTATTCACATCTGTGGAAACAGACCAACACTTTGGAGATGTTAATCAAAACTTTGCTATCACTGTGACTTTTGTCACAGTTATCCTGACAAAAGCACCTAGGAATGTACCACAACATTAGTGTCCAATAACATACTTTATCCAGTTTAGATCCGTCAGTATTGGTGTTGTAAGTGCTATGCTCTTTTATAGCATACTGGGTTCATGTTTTAGTTCTACTGCAACAGAGGGTTTTCTGACTACCAAAATCTTTCTTCTTATCTTTTGTATTTTGTCCACCAATTCATAAAATTAGTATAATTATGTGTTTTCTAATTCTCAAGAAGTTAAAATCTTATGAACTCTCTAAATTAACATTGTTTGTCTTGTCACATTTTACCATTTTTGCACAATGAACTCTCAATAATGTCCATAACACATGAATCTCAATTCAAAGCAGAAATCTTTTATTTGGGCCATTTGGGGGCAAGTTGTAAATACAAGATTGACATATCACCTTGAAACATTTTTATGATTTACATGTTAGCAAATAGTGGACTTTCTACTCATTAGTGACAAAAAGTAACATTATTTATTTGGAGCTGTATTTCTGTCTACAAATTCACTTGATTTTTTACTCTGTTTTGGTCTCCACTAACTCCTGATAAAAACATCTGTCCCTTTTGACTTCTAAATGTTACACAATGTTCACAGACTAGTTGGTAAAATAGTTTGTCTGGCATTTGATGCCGGGCAGGTAGCGTTGTCTATCAAGTTCGACTGTTATTGCTGAAAATGGCTTTTAAATGCTTGAACCAGACGGAGCCGGTATAGATCAGACGTTTAAATGTCGATTGAACGCTCTAGAGGGGTCTAGACGGATGATAAGTGTAAGAGTATGCTCTCACACCTGCAGCATCTGAGTCTGTTTTTGACCTAACCACCTCTTGTACCTTTCCGGATTTCATTGAATTTTAATCAGAACAGGATGTTGTATGACTCATCTCCACTGCCACCCATTACCTCAAACCCTTTATGGTCAAGGCCTCTCATAATGCAGACATCTGAGCCTGGGTGACTGCAAAATGGTAGAATGTACAGTATAATGAAGAAAATATTTCATTGTAGGTATTTTTTGCATTAGTGTATTTGTATAGTGTTTTACAGCCTGGTGAAGGAGATATCCACACATCCATCTTGCACTTTAAGTTAGTCCTGTCTGGGTTATTAATACAGACAATATTAAGATGGAAATGTCTTGACCACACTTCTGATTTTGTGTGGCCATCTTTCCCATCAGTAGTAGACTATAAAGAGGATAGACACGACAAAGACACACAAACTTGGATATGAAAATGTGAGGTATGTGGAAAGAATGGGGGCAGACTCTAGAGTAAACTTAGACTGATCCAAGAGCAACTGAATGAACTTCTGGTCTGCTGTTCTTCTAAGAGAAAAAATATTCAGATTCAACCAGTTGGGCAAAGGTTCTGGATCAGAAATGCTGGGCCCAGTGAGTAAAATCTGAGACTTCATTGGCTTCCGACCCTCTGATGCCCTGCCATACGTTGGCTGCTGCAGCACCAGTGAGTTAGTCAGACATGGCTGCTCCAAGAATATTTAATTTCATCTCACAATGAAGCACATACAGACTTTTTTGTTTTGGAGTGTTGCCGTTTTGGAAAGCTTCATGAGAACACTAGAGAAAAGTTCGACCACATCTCATCCGTTCCATGCAAAATTGGTCTGCCATTGACCACAGATAAATTATTAGGAGTCTGGGAGAGAACAAATGTGGCCAACACCTAATTGGCTCCACCAACACTCTCCGTCTGCTTATCCTTTTTCCCCTCCTATGTCACCTTGTTCTGCTACTGTTTTACTCAAGTAGCAGCTTTGCTATCTCTTATGCACCAAAGAATTGGTATCATCACTTTTTTCTTGACCTTTAACATGTGTCTTGCACATTACAAACACTCAAAAGCTCTTTCCATCTTCCGGTGAGTGTTCTCTTGTGTCGCTGTACAAACTGTTCCTCCCACCTGAAATGCATTTACATGTAGTATCGAGGGCTCCGTCCAATCACATTTCTTGCCCTTAGAGTTGTGGAATTCATGAAGTGTGGTTGCATTTGTAGCAGTATGTGGGATGCGATATGGCTTCATAGTTATGCTACGTCACTGGGGAATTGAGAGTGAAAAAGTAAGCATGCCATATTGAATACAAAACACTGAAAATTAAGAATCCTCTCTCTCTCTCTCTCTCTCTCTGTCGGTTGTGCTGTGAAGAATAAACCATGGGATATTAATGTTGTTCAGACATAGCAAACAACAAAGACAAGTGTCTCCTGTGTGTGTGTGTGTTTTTTGTCCAGCTTCTTCCCCCAGAGTCACTTACAAGTCTGCAGGTTCCTACCACACACTCTGAAGAAATAAACTTATAAGCTAAAAAAGGAATTGGACTGCTACTCCTCTGGCACACACAATGATAAATGTGGATGAAACGGGAGAACTTTCTTGGGATACAAACAGTGCCATCTGTCTGTCTCAGTGTCAGTCTGGCTGGAAACGGGCCTCCAACATATACAAAGGAAGTGTTTTGTCTGGTGAAAAGAGAGTTACCCAGCACTCTCTGTTCAATTACGATCAACGCTGGCACTTAAGACTCATCTGGCTTGGATTCACAATGAAGAAAGATTGTTGACCTTCTATTCACCAAAAGCCCTGACACATGCTTCTCTTGCCGGTGCGGGGTGTGGACACCATGATGGCTTATGTGGGACTATGTAGGCCAGATACCACATCTACAGTTGTGTTCAAAATAATAGCAGTCCAACATCACTAACCTCAAAAAATATATTTTTTGGTAAAAGTGATATTTCTAAATGGCAAATAATTTACTAGTAAGTGTACAGTAATAGAAAGCCAACAGACCCAACAGCCATGACATGCATGCTGCTCATTCTCTGTAAGTGAATCTGTAATTGAAAGGGACATGTTCAAAATAATAGCAGTCACTTAATTAGTGAAGTGATTGATTCTGTGAAGAAACAGGTGTCAATTATGGTCCGTATTTAAGGAAGGAAGGAAGCAAATATTGTGCATGCTGGTTATAGTGCATTTCACACTGAAACTCAGCAAATGTGTCTTTCCAGAAATTGCTCTGAGTAACAGCAGACTTTGATTAAAAAGTTGATATAACTGGGGAAAACATAAAGAAGTGCAGAAAATTATAGTCTGATTAGCCAAAATGATTTCAAATGCCTTGAAATGGCATCCAAAGCCTGAACGATGTGGGGAAAAAAACGTCAACTACCATTCAAATGGATTGAAGAATAGTCAAAATGGCAAAGGCTCAAACAATGATCAGCTCCAGGAAAATCAAAGAAGACTTAAAGTTACCTTTGAGTACTGTTACAATCAGAAGAAGGCTATGTGAAGCAAAGCTATCAGCTAAAAGCCCCCGCAAAGTCCCATTGTTGGAAAAAAGACATGTTCTGAATAGGTTGAAATTTGCCAAAGAACACATTGACTGGCCAAAGAAGAAATGGCACATCATTCTGTGGACTGATGAGAGCAAAGTTGTTCTTTTTGGGTCTAAGGGCCGCAGACAGTATGTCCTATTTGTTGCATACCAGGGATCATGGATCAGTTCCAAAACATCCAACTACTTGAAGAGGTAACGTTGCATTATGCTGAAGAGGAAATGCCTTTGAAATGGGTCTTTCAACAAGACAATGACCCAAAACACACCAGTAAGCGAGCAAAGTCTTGGTTCCAGATGAACAAGATTGATGTTATGGAGTGGCCAGCCCAATCTCCGGTCCTCAATCCCATAGAACACTTGTGGGGTTACATCAAAAATGTTGTTTCTGAGGCAAAACCCAGTAATACAGAGGAATTATGGAATGTAGATCAATCGTCCTGGGCTCGAATACCTATTCACAGGTGCCAGAAGTTGGCCGACTCCATGCGACACAGATGTGCAGCAGTTCATAGAAATAATGGTTATGCAACTGAATATTGGTGCAGTGATTTAAAGTAAAGCAAGCCCTTGGGGCATTTTTCAGTTTATACAGTAAATGTTTGAGTTTGTAAAGAAAATGCAAATACTTCTATTTTTATAAACTAATATTCCTTTTTCTTCACTTTCTGTAAAGGTATAACACAAACTTGACCAACTTTGGTCATGTTTTGATTTATAATTGAATGTGAAGTGTTCCCAATGCATTGCTATTATGGAATTAAAAGCCATGCTAAGGATTTTGACCATTATTCACTTTTTTATTGTAATTGTAAATTGTAATTTCCCCACTGGGGATCAATAAACTATTATTCTGCTAAACTGCTATTATTCTGAACCCAACTGTAAGTATTTTGCTATGGACATGTCTGAACAAGAGGCAAGTGAAGTTCAGATGTTTGAGACACATGATTGATTGAGAGCAACAGTTCGAAAAAAGTTCTAACTGCAATTTTCTCCATTTTAATGATATCGGCTAATTTCTTCCTTTAATCCCTGCAAGTATGCCCTGCTCCAAGAGCAGAAGATCTTTTTCTTCAGTTCTATGAATAGACCAAGACAGGCTTCACTGTCCATGTATAATGGTTCAAGGTGTTTGGTAAGAATTTTCCAGTGGATGTGCTGAGATTTTATCCAAATGTAGAAACGCTTTGCCAAGTGAGTGATAAAATCAATAGGGCCTGCAGTGGTCTGCTTGCAATAACCAGGCAGGAACACTCAGTCAGCACACACGGAAACCTAATGTCAAGGATCCCACAAAGTTAAGGCCAAATTATCTTAAGGTAGCCATAAAGCCTGGAAAATGTGGCAGCTGCGGGTCTGATTTCTGAGATCCACAGTACTTGTAGTAAGAACAAGTGGTAAAAAACATAGGGATCCAAAGGCCTATTTAATAGTAATGTGAATAAGATCTGCTTTTTGAGGATGATGTGGTCCTGATGGCATCATCGGCCTGTGACCTTCAGCACTCTCTGGATCGGTTCGCAGTCGAATGGGAAGCGGCTGGGATGAGGATCAGCACCTCTAAATCTGAGGCCATGGTTCTCAGCAGGAAACCAATGGAGTGCCTTCTTCAGGTAGGGAATGAGTCCTTACCCCAAGTGAAGGAGTTTAAATACCTTGGGGTTTTGTTTGCGAGTGAAGGGACAATGAAGCAGGAGATTGGTCGGAGAATCGGTATTACATTCCATTTATTGCACTGGGTTATGACCGAAAGAACGAGATCCAGGGTACAAGCGGCCAAAATGGGTTTTCTCAGGAGGGTGGCTGACGTCTCTCTTAGAGATAGGGTGAGGAGCTCGAGTAGAGCCGCTGCTCCTTCGAGTCGAAAAGGAGCCAGTTAAGGTGGTTCGGGCATCTGGTAAGGATGCCTCCTGGGCTCCTCCCTAGGGAGGTGTTACAGCCACGTCCAGCTGGGAGGAGGCCTCGGGGGAAACCCTGGACTCGATGGAGAGAACCTGGCCTGTGAACGCCTCGAGATCCCCCAGTCGGAGCTGGTTAATGTGGCTCGGGAAAGGGAAGTTTGGGGACCCCTGCTGGAGCTGCTGCCCCCGCAACCCGATATTAGATAAGCAATGGATGGATGGTGAATAAGATGAAACCCATTATGGCTATATCGAGGTAATAGAGGAACAGACCAGTTGAACAAGGCTGTTAAAGGAATAGTTTGACATTTGGTACACTAAATATCTACAGCCGGTTAGCATAGCTTGACATACTATAAACAAGGGAAAACAGCCAGCATGGTGCTGCCCAAAGGTAATACAATCAACCTCCAAAATTAACTAATTAACATTTCATACTTTGTTTTGACCAAAAACAAAAGTGTAAAAAACAACAAACATTTTACGGGAAATTATGCACCAGATTAGTTCTTGGCAAGGCACAGTGACTTTTCCGCTGGTTGCCTGGCAACCCTACAGTGACGATAAGACTCCAAGGAGTTAATTGACTACAATAACTGTCTGTTAGCTAATTGGCTCCTAGCAGTAGCTTCATATTTACCGTACAGGCATTAGAGTGGTATCAATCTTTTTATCTAATTCTCTGTATGAAAGCGAATGAGCATATTTTCAAAAATGCCGAACTATTATTACTATTATTTTTGCAGCATTTTGAGTCTGCAACTTGATCCAAACAATGCTTTTAATATCTTCAACATTCAGTTTATGCCATGGAAAGGATGAGACAAAGGAAACTCAGTGGGTGACTTAAGGGGAATACTGTTATTTTCCATTTGTATTACAAATCTTTGTTTACCGCTGTTCTGATATGTTCTGATACACCAGCCTCCTGCTGTGTTAGAATCCCCAAGCAGTTATGTATGCTGCTGTTCTGATTCAGGAAAATGATGGTCTTGTCTTAAACAATGGCTTGTTTATAATCCATGTACTCCTCTCTCTTGTATTTTATGTTATGCTGCATTTGTGCTATGCTGAAAAATACTGAAGATATTTGACATTTTAAGAAACAACTGTCTGACCTTTCACCCAAACATCTGCACTGGTCAGAGAGGACTTATGTCTCTTGGAACGATACATTAAATATTGCTTAATACCGTCCACGTATTAAGCTGCGTGCGTGTGTGCATGCGTGCGTGTGTGCATGCGTGCGTGCGTGCGTGTGCCTCTCCTAGTTTTTTTTCCTCCTAGTCACAGGTGTGTTTCCTTCAAAGTAACAGAGAACCACAAGCTGATTACATTTTAGTGTAATTTCATATTCTGTAAGAAGAGAGCATTAAAAAAAGGAAACTTAATTAAATACTTAGTGACCTCACTTACTCCCTCTTGCCACTTACCAGTATTTTACATTTACTCTTTCCTTAATGTCATCACCACATTAGCGCTCTTTACGTCCATAAACACTCACTTGGACATCCACAGTGGCCATCACACACAAACCAGTCCTTGTTAGGGACAAGTGTCTCTGCCATGCAGCAATGATGCCATGGTGGGGTTTGGCTGCTAATGTTTTGTCAGTCAGACACTCTGCCTCAGGCAAGCCAAATAACACTCTTGAGCTTTAGATCGCCTGGTGAAGACATCACCCGTTTTACAGCTTGAACATTCTAAATGTTTCCACTAAAGCACTCTTATATTCTCACCACATTCCAAAAGAACATACATCTTCATCTAGTATAAGCAAAACCTGGATTCCCAAAAAATGTGTCACAGTTAAATGTGAACAATTCTAAATATATGAAACTCTATAACGCTCTCAAAGTCATTAGCCAACATCTAAAAAAATATGTTTTACGAGGTTTGAGGGCATAGAGATTGGCATTTTCCTATTTTCTGCCTACTCCTGTGCCGCTTTCATTTTACAAAACACACCTGGGCAAAAAAATAAATAAATAAATACATCTTTTTTTTTCACACTTACTGTCTTTGAAAAATAACCCTGATCCAAGCCATGCTTTGCAGAATAAATGCCATTCTAGCATTTACTACATCCACCTGCCTTTAAATCTTTTTTTTTTTTTTTTGCCTAACCCATCACATGATAGCTGTTAAATATGAACTGAAATGTTGAAATGACAGATTCAAATGGGCAGGATAATTTGAATAGATGGTGCAGAAAACTGGACACTCCCTTTAATTTGACTTGGATGGACATCAAAATGAGCTGTGTAAAAAATATCTACTGTAATCTAACAGTGAACATTATAAAATTATAGTTTCAATTCACATTGAACACCACTGCAACCACACCATACAATCTCACTGCACTGATTTGGCAGCTTGTTTAAAGGCCTTCATGCTGATATTCACCATATGTGCCTTTGTTTATTGGCTCCTGCTGCTGTTGCTGCTATCAGCAAAAGCCTTGCATCATGTTTGCATCCCATGCTTATATGCTAAGTTTCTGCAGCACGTCAAAGTCTTTAGTTTTGATAAGTGATGTGAGTGATTCTGACAGAATTTGAGGAGGATTCCCTACACTGAAAAATGCTGACTTAGGTGCTGTCTTTGCTTACTTTACATGCTCTGTCATGATAGATTAATGCATCTTCTCAATGGGGTACCATCATTTAGGTCTGTACCATTAGCGATCATGTCTGCTTTGCTGACACTGGGAAAAATACATTTGGACATACAGAGTAGATACACATAATAACTTTATGTATGAGAAACTAATGAGCTGCACTGCAGAGTAGTTAAGAGATGCACAAATGTGGACTCGATGGTCTTTACTTTTCCCAGTGAGAATGAAACTCAATATACACAAAAACATCCCTGTAGTCCAATTCCTTTATTAATACAAGGAACAATTTAATGTGAATTAGAAAACAGCTTCTCATTTGTAATATTTTGTGAGAATGAACTGTTATAAAGTCCGATCATACAATTGTTTCATGAAACAGCTTTGATTCTGGATACTTTTATGGTTTGTGAATTCAACAGTTCACTCAACGCTGAAGGCACAACTACAAAACATGTGTCTGATGTTGAGTAATAGTAGAGGACCACAAATGTAAATATATCTCAGGCTGCATGCTATCATGTCCTCAGTCAGTGATTGATTTCCACCACATATTCAACAAATCAGTTGTTGTGCTTCATTAATATACATTATACAACTTTTCCAAAGCCCTATAGGCTTAGATGTCCACAGATAAAACCATCATGAAGACAAACTAGTGTAGCATTTGTCAGGGTCACAGTTTAGGGGAGACACAGTGTTAACACTACACTTTGTTTTGTTTCCATGACATAATAATTTTGAGATTGAGGGAAAATGTATATATGTATGTGTCTCAAACCTCTTTTCATTTAAAAACCTGGCACTTAACACACTTAGTGTTTCAACCCAAACGGAAGAGTCACCCTCACTTTGTTGGCAGACAAGGGAGCTGCTTGGCTGCTCACCTCAGCCCAGTAAATTAGAAACAGACTGAAATGGAAAATAAAAAAAGAAATTAATCAACTCTTGAACACCCGGACGACACTTGTACTAGAAACAATTTATGGTGCAAGGCTTAACTTACTCTGGATTGCAGATTTGTGGACATGACACATGAGAAAAATGTGTTCCGCCACAATGAAAGGATTATTTGACAGCAGCACAGATTCTACACCAAATGTTTATGTGTCCGTCATATAAAAATGGGGTAACTGGCAACTAAGCTTATAGGGGAATAAAGCAGCTTTGGCCAAGTTTACAATTAGAGTTTGGTAACTCAAACCACATTGGTTAGAATTTATGTTCTTGATGAAGAAGAAAAACAATCGGTCACTTTGACCTCCACACAAACACTCAATTTACTGACTTTCTTTTTAATGTGTGTCCTTCGTGAAATCCTCTTGTGGGGTAAAAATGTTAAAAAATATATATTCTGTATGTAGTTGCTGTCTCAAAGCGTCGGAACAGTGTGTTTGTTGTTGTTGTTGTTAATCTATGGTATTCCCAATACCTGCCAATGGATGTATGTATTTTCCTCTAATAAGCTTAAATTCCTCCACACTAAAATTTATTTATTTTTTTATCAGTGGTAGTCCTGTAATGAAGTTGCAATAGTATCCAATAAAAGCACTGTAGACTGGATTATTCAAGGTCCACATTTTTACAGGCAGGTTGCTTGTTAAAATTGCTCCGATTACAAAATGTACATGTTGTAAAGAAAGCCAGTATTGCTGTCTGTAATAATTCCAATCATTTTGATAGAGATTATTTTAAAAGTTTGAATAGAAATCCAATTTAACAACAGAGACACTTTTCATCACTTGAAACAAAGGCACATCTTTCATGAGATGTGGATTTAATCATTAATGGACTTTATGCACTTCCTACTGATCCCTGCTCATATTAAATTCATTTGGTTAATTACTTGATGGAAAGGAAGAATGCATTCCATTCTGTTCGTGTTGATAAGACCGCATGTGTGGATTGAAGTTCCAGCCCAGCCTTGTAGCGCAACTAGACGGCACGGACTATACCCACTCATTCCTTGCGGCTGAAGTTCAAAACACATAAAGGTTTGAATTGGCACAAAAGTAGATTTAAAAAGACTAGGGAAAAACCCAGATTAAAGAGTGGGGTTTGGTTGAATATCATAAAAGATCCACAAAATGATGATGTAGTTTCAAATTAATTTGTTTGCAAGTGTCCTTTATACATTTTTGCTTTAGCAAATATTTCATTTCACTTTGCAAAACTAATCTTGTTCATAAACCTAATCCTACTTCCACATTTTAAAACCATGCAATCCAATTAAATCAATCCTCTAATGCAATAATATTAAGCTGCCAGGCAGCTGTGTTTGACTAGGTATTTCTAATGAGACTGTGTGAATGATTTTATTATGTGAAGGTTGAACTGGGCAGAAAGTACTGCCTGAGGACTGCACATTAACTCATAAGTTCTATTTTCTCCATGCAGACTAGGTTTGCCAATGCTCGATCAATAATTTTATATTTAATAAGATATTTCCACTCTTCTCTAAGCCATGCAATCACAATTAATCATTGTTTTAATTCTACGCTGCTCACCATCCAGGCAGCTGTGTTTGCCTATTACAACATATCCCTCTCCTTTATTACAGGGTGCGATGTAAACTTGGCCAGTTGGGAAGTGTTCTCTCTTTCAATTTGCTTTCCGCCGAGCAGGAGTCTGTCACCATGGAGACAAAAGGTCCTGCCGGCCCTGAATGGCCATGTTTATACCAAAACACCACTTGAGCGAGTGTTTCCGTCGCCTGTGTGCTTTATTTTATAGAGCCATGTGGGGCCAAGGGTGACTCAGGAAGAATAGTAAATGACGGAGTTGCCTCAGTGAAAAGGCTTTTCTTTGGGTGGTTGTACATTGTTATGACAATAGGTGATGAACGTTTCCTTGGGCTGTTCAGCATTGTTGTCATCCACCTTCTCCCACATTCAGCAGGACTAGTTTGGAGTAAATTCCTAAAAATAACATGGAACAGAGTCAGATGTATTTTCAGTCTCCATGTCAGTGTCCATTTCACTGCAGACAAGGATGCTAAGGGTCAAGTATTGGATGATTAATGGCTGCTAATGGGAACAGCATGGCATTTGATACTTTGACTCTACAGTTAAAACATTTCACGAGGCCACTAATAATAATAACTAATAATGAGGGATTGGTTTTTATTCTGCAGTATTGGTTTATCAGGCTGGCAGCATGGCACTCATCTCCCCACAAACATGCAAAATATCCATTAAAGCTGGCAGTTCATGGATTATTGTGTGTGTGTGTGTGTGTGTGTGTGTGTGTGTGTGTGTGTGTGTGTGTGTGTGTGTGTGTGTGTGTCTGTGTTTGTGTGTATAATGTGTGTGGCCCCTCAGGATTTAGAGGAAAGGCTGTAAACAGTGAACCAAACTTACGGGATTCCTCCAGTGTGATTATCATATGAATAAGTATCAACACACAGCCTCACTTTGATTGGTCCAAATAAGGTAATTTCCCACAGTACCACTGGCCCAGATCCCAACTGTCAGCCTGTCACTGCCATCATTGTGGCCTCTACTCTGCGTGTGTGTGTGCATGTGTGTGTGTGTCTACAGGGTCTGTTTTGTTCATCACGGCTGAGACACTCCAGTCAGAGATGTAAATGACAGAGCTCCCCCAACCTCACTGATGGAAAATTCCTTAGAAAGTCTGGGATGCGATTTAAGTGTACCATCCTGCACTTATTACTTCCGTTGGTTTAACATTGAGAATGACAGACAAACAACACTCTCTTTGTAGAGGAATGTTACCCTTGTGCAGGTTTACAATAAAGATATAATGTAGGAAACAGGTAGTGAAGGTATTTGTATATTTACAACTGGGAAGGATTATTTAAAAAAAGCAAAACGCAAATTTTGTGGCATTTTTCCAAATCAATGCAACTTATTGAATCTTACTTGGTAACTGGGGACTCCATTAAATGCCATCTGGTTTTACAGTTTCACACATGCAGCAAACCAGAGTCCATCACATCCCCTTTCACTGGTAAATCAAGCCACATCAAGGTTCCCCTTGTACTGACTCTCTAAATGAAACATCATTTTAGATTGTTGTGGTGAAGTAAAGTTAGATGACCACAATTGAAATGTCAAGTCACTCTTGGTATGGGAACATGATGAGGATGTTTTCCCACAGTTGATGACTGTGCGGGTTTCATGGCTTTCTTGTTACAGTATTTTACAGCTATGGAGAAGGCTTTTATTTGATAAACAACAAACACATGACTAGCCTACCTTTCCCCCAGTAGTTGTCATCAAAGTACCCTTGAGCAAAGCAGTGAGGCTGCACAGAAGCCAACAAACACCACCTTAGTTTTTCTCTGTCCATCTTCTCACAAAAGCCATTGCAATAGGAATATATTCTGTTAACTTGACATGATTTAAAAATGTTTGATGAAAGCCAGAAAAATCTTTCTGAAACTTGTTTTTTCCACTGTATTATTCCGCATTAGAACTGCTGTCACAGCTGGAACACTAAAAAAGGGCAAGGCGTTTAAAGGCTATGGCTTTTATCCGAACCACACCCGTCGCCAAGCTTCCAACAATCAAACCTGTCCAGACCTAAATAAACCCATAATAACTTTTTTTTACATCAATATGAAAGTTTGTTGTCATTAACATTCTCATATAAAATGTAACTTTAGGGCATCATTGATTGACTTCAAATGATTTTGTTTCTGCCAAACCATTTGTAATACACTAGTAGATACGGATAATAGTAGTAAATGGTGTTTTCAATGGCCTCGCGGTATAGGTTGGCTTGGAAAGTCTTGAGGTTTAAGTGAGAGTAAAGGAAAAACATTCTCTTTTAACAGAAATGTAGCTGTATAAATAGAGGGCAGAGTGCCAAATAATAGAGAGATACAGGTATATTGATAGATATTTAGAGGTGAAATAGAGCATAGATGTAGCCTCCAGCTCTTTTCAAAAATTTGTGTATATGTGTGTTTGCATGTTGAGTGATGGGGCAATGAGGTTCTTACCTAGCATGTCCGCACAGGCAAACAGACCAACAGAAGTTCCCATATGTCTCCTTATGTTATTTTTTCCTTCAGAAACTAATCAGCAGCTACAATATGCCTTCTTCAACATAAGCCAAGACCAACATTTAGGCAGTGTAAAATGAATCTTAAATCTTGTTCACAAATGACTTTATGACTATATTTCAAATCTTCCTGATATGAAGTGTACACATCAGGCCTGTAGCTTCCAAAATGAAGGCCTTTTTCTGCCCAAAGAATCACAATTGTCAACATCAAGAAGACTGCTTTGCCCTTTTTGCTTTTGGCAAATGCTCTTAGGTTTACAGCAAAACAAAGAAATGCTGAGGTCACAACTTGCTATGGACCCTTTGACCTCCCTCTGAAAACTCTTTTCTTCTAAGCGCAAGTAATAATACATGTGAAGCCCTTGCTCATCATCCTACATTTTTTCATTCTCTCTTCCAGACACAGTCATTAAACTTTAGGCTACCTGAAACTTTAAAAAAAGGAGATTTCCTTGACCCTGCTCCCTTATAGGTCTTTTTCTTTGATTGATTCATTTTTTCTCCTGAAACTTTTCTCCCCCTTTTCTTCTTGTGTTTCTGCAGTGGGATATTAACACCTAAGCACAAAGGTAGCATCAAAGGTATTCTACTTGTGTCTGACTGAGGGAGGTCTGACATCAATTTCAACTACAAAGACTCTTCTGCAGAGGCCACGCTGGAACCAGGAGGTCACAGGTTAGACCTCCACTATACTGCATGTCAATGTCTCCTCAATTGCCACATGTCATTGCAACACCACCCCCTCACTCTATTATAAAGGGCCTGCTTTCCATCATCTGCCAGACATTGAAGGATGCAGTCCGATTTTTCTCCTCTCCATCACATTTTTGTAAAAAATGCCAGATATGATCTCATTGTTTTTGTTGGACATCTGGCTTCATCATGCTTTAATTCTCCTGGCCTCTGACCTTTTTCCATGCTAGTATTTTCCTCCTCTCCTTCCCTCCATCTGTGGACTCAATTCAAGTTTTTTTTTGCTAAGGATTACTTAAACCTTAGGCATATGCACATTAGATAAGATCATTATTTTTGTCCGCACATTAGCTAAGGTCATTATTTTTGTCCAAAAGCTGAAATAAGGAAGTGCTTATCCATCCAAGAGTCTTCTTGAGACAGATATGGACCATTTTGACACACCACTTCACTTTCTACCACTTGTGTGGTCTGCCCTTTGTATTTGAAAAAAAAAAAAAAATAAATATATATATATATATATATATATATATATATATATATATATATATATATATATACTATATATATATATATATATATATATATATATATAATATGTCAAGTTGAGGGAGGAAAAGCAAGACAGGATGAAACCCGCTAAAGACGGAGAAAAAGCAGTCTTTCATCCGTGCTAAAACTCATCCAGCGATTGTCCGAGCAGTGATCAAAATCAAGATTTCTAGAAGAGAAGTATTGAGACACTGATTCCTTTCTGATTTTTTTTTTTTTTTGGATTAAATGTGATTTAGAAAGATGTCACTCAAATGTAAAACGTCAGTAACTTCAGTTCATGACACAAATCTGACATTACTGACTGTGTGGAAATTATAGACGTTTTTAGATGTATCAAAGCTTAAATAAGTTTGGATTTACACAAGAGTAGAGATTACAGATATAAAATAGACGCTATCCATGTATCATCATTTCCATTCAAAGTTCAATAGCTGGTTTAATGACCCAGAGGAAATTACAACAAGGAAGCAGATAGAGGCCGAGACTTGCTGGCCAACTGAACACATGGCTGCAGCTGGAGACATTGGCTTATGCAGAAGTTAAACTTGTGACCTTCCCACAACAGCATGACACAGTCTCTCTAAACACTTAGCCACCCCAACGTTTTCCAGTTATGATGATAAGATGAGGTCTGGGTACTTGGGGTTAAAAAAAACACACCCTCGCCTTGATTAGATCCAGCTTTGTCAGTTCCAAACCAGAAGGCACAACAGGCAGATGCGACTTTGCTCGAGAGTGAAAATAAGATACAGTATTTATGCCACTGCAGGAAGTAGTGCCCACTTATCCAATGAAATAGCTCAACATCTAAATGACTTTAGTTAAAATTTGAAACAGACATTCATGGTTCCCAGATGATAAATCCTAATGACTTCGAAGATGCTCTGACTTTTTCCCTACTGTCACCATAAGGTTCACATTTGTGGTTTTGAGTGAAATGTCAAGACAACTATTTGATGGATTCCCATGAAATTATGTACAGACATGCATGTCCCCCTCAGAATGAATTGTAATAACTTTTGTGATTCCCTGACACTTCCGGAGGAACTTTTCCATAGTTCCAACAACCCCCCTTTTCATTGTGACTGCACAGCAAGACCTAGAAACTATCATTGTCTTAGAATGCTGTTTTGAAGGACCTTTATGGTAGTCCTGACAGGCCAAAATACGCAACATTAAGAAAATACACACAAATAAACCACAGCACGAACACCTAAAATGTTCTCAGAAGTGAATTTAGTGATGAATAAAATGGCAAAAATTGAACACAGATTGAAACGCCAATAGTTGAGACATGTGTGCATCACTTAAAAGAGTCACCTGGAAACACTTCCGTTGTGTTGTGTTTATTTGCATGTGTTTTCTTATTGTTGTGTGTTGCCTCTCAGGGCCACCATACTTTTTAACTTTTACTTCAGAGTAGGTACTCTCTTTTCCTGACATCAGTTCAAAGTTGTAATTTGTCCACTACTTTGGTTTATGACAAAATTTGCCATTAGACATCACTTCAAAGATGATAAACATGTAATTTGTCCACTACATGTTGGTTTATGACAAACAGCCTCACAGAGCTCCAAAAAGTCCAAAAGGCCTTTATTAAGGCAACCTAAACAAACATAATCAAGATTTGGGGTATGGGGTTAAAACAGAGGTTTAGTGGAAGGAGGTGCCAATCTGAATAGATTAGACAAAAGTGTGTGTGTGTGTGTGTGTGTGTGTGTGTGTGTGTGTGTGTGTGTGTGTGTGTGTGTGTGTGTGTGTGTGTGTGTGTGTGATTTGGTTTTTGGGGCAAGTCAGAATAGAGGCTGAATGAGGATGAATGACAGTGTGAAAGAGGGAGAAAGAGAGTTTGTGTGCAGCATTCTCTCCTTCGCTTCACACAGGACCTATCATTACCAGATGTCACAGTGAGGGTGGCTGCCAGCCGAATCACTGCTTATTTCTTTAAACTCCAACTCTCTGCCTTTCTCTTCTTCTTCGTCCTTCCCTCTTGATTCTTTTCCCTCTCCCCTGTCTCCCTTCTCTCTCTCTCTCTCTCTCTCTCTCTCTCTCTCTCTCTCTCTCTCCTTTTTTTCTTCCTCCCTTCTCCATTTCCAGCTGTTTTTGGAGCACGCAGCAAGAACGGGGAAAGTTTCCACCAATTGTTTCGGTCCTGCGAGGAGCTTGGCGGTCGGACCCTCCCTCCTTCTAGCTCTCTCCCCTCTCTCTCCTCTGTCTCTCGCCCTCTCTTTCTCTCTCTCTCTCTCTCTCCTCTCTCCTCCCCTTGTTGTGACAGAGCACACCTGCTTGATCTTGGCTGCACGCGCTCCAAGTCCAATTACCCCATAGGCCCTCACAGCCACTTCAGTCTCATCCCCCAACTCGACTGGATTTTTGGGAGTCAAGCTCATCTTGCACACTTCTACTCTCTTTGCCTTGGTTCTACAGAGAACAGGTAGGTTATTCCTTTAACTCCAAGAAGGGGGAAAAGTATGCAAAATAATGGGTGAAGTGAGGTTAGTAATAAGGCGTTAGGTTTCACTATGGTTTAATTTTTCAAAGAAATAGAGAGTTTGTTGGATTGTGCCCTTTTGCATTACAAATCATCATTCAGGATTTAAAACTCATAAGTTATAATCTGCTTGCTGCTTGTGTTCTTTGCAGTTACAATTGTTAAAACTGGATTTGAAAGTGTTTTATTCACTTCTTCATACATTTATGTATGTTGTATGTATCACAACTCGTTCGGCTTTGTGGTGAGAGACCTTTAATCATTTCCAGTCCAATCTGCATACAGCTTAGTGAAAAGAGCAGAGGCTAGGGAAGGGGGTGTGGTAGTGCAGTTGATGCTGGTACCTCACTCCACTGCCAAAAAAAAGTATTCTCCTGGCCCACTGTTAATCTCTAAGGTATCCACCAATAAGTGCCATGTGATGTTTTTAGCACTTTTTTTGATTGTTCGGATATAACCCATATGGAAGTGCATTCCTCAAGCTAGCTTTTTAAGTGTGTTAGTTGTATGATCAGATTTGTAGTGCTTACATAAAGACAAGGGGTTGCGTGATGGGAAGGCAGAAAGTTTTTCTTCTTACAGTCAACAGTTGTTAATGTCAGCGGTAAATGTTTTGTTTCATTCATATGTTCCTTTTCTCTCTTTGTTTAGCTTTCTTTAATTTTTTTTCTCTTTTTTTCCTTTCCCTGTGGTGTTTTTGGGTAGTCTACAAACAAGTCAGGAGAGGGGGACAAAAACTGAAACAGTAATGAGGATTTCATTGTCTTGATTCAGCCCATTAGTGCTTGTCAAGAGCTGGAAAAGTTATTTCTGCTGCTTCTCACACAGTCCATTTCAGCAGTTCATGTGAGACTGCAGCCAGACCATTCTAACCCCAATCTCTTATCTGTCCGCTCTGCTGCCCTGTTTCTTCTCAATGTGAACCTTCTATGCCCACAGTTTGCTGCTGTTTTCACTGGAGCAGAACAGAACCCAAATTGCTGGGGGCAACTTAAAGTGAGAGGCTTTGAAGAAGAGATGTAAAAAAAGAAAAAAGAAAAAGAAGCTGTACCTGGCAACGCACAGAGCCATTAATCCTGTAATGGTGCAGCTTCCTCTATCAAAGAGAGGTCTGAAGGCTTCCAGGCAAGCCAACACAACTCTCAGCTAACTCATTACATCCTTTTTGCCAGCAGGGAAAACACCTAATAAGGCTCAGCTGCACTGAGTAGACTGGAGTGAGACTGAACAAGAGAAAAGTGAGACAAACTAAATAGAAGGAAAAGTGGGGCTCAGAATAGGATAGAGGCTAAAAGAGGAATAAACAGTATACCAAAATACATTCAGAGCAATAAAAGTACTTCAGCAGTTCATACTGTTGAGTTGAGCTGAGCAGATGTTTAACAGTTGAACCAGAAATGAGTGCATGGAAGGTTAGGAGGAGACAAGGCCTAGATTTGCACTCAGGGGCTGCATTTTTTCCATCTGGACTTCAACTCTAAGGGTCAAAAAGAGCAAAAGAACAATGGAATTGAATGGACATCAGCCATGAAGACTCTCCCCCCCCTTTGCTCACTGGAATATCAGAAAGATTCACATGTCAGTCTTTCTGGCCAAAGTTTTAAGGGTCAGACAGAGAAAGAAAATACCATAAGCTATGGGAGAGAAGCCGGGGAAGGAAGGGGAAGAGCACAAAAAGGGAGGAGGAGATGGAAAGAGAAGAAAGGGAGAGAAGGTTGGGCAGTTTGTCCACGTCTGTGCAGCGCAGACTGTTGATAATGGGACTGAGGTTGATGGCAGGCAGACAGCTCTTCTCATGGAACAGCTGAAATGTGGTTTAACCACTCGCTGGCTTTGTCGTGCCATGGCTCCAAACAACAGGCATGCTTTAGAGACCCTGAATGATCTTTCAATAATAGTTATGGCTCTGACACTTCATTTCTTCTGCATGAAGAAATTATATTGATTGTAGTGGTCAAAAGAGTCTTGGGCATTCTTGAAGCCAAGAAATGTCTCATTCAAACATACATGGTTGCATGAGTGGATATTTTCCGTACGAGATTTCTCCAAACTCCTTGTTACAAGAAGGTTTTGGCTCTGAAATAGTTTGTTGGCCGTGTCTTTGCATATCTTCAGATACACATGTTCTTGCTCACAAATCCCCCTGATATATCAGATATTTGTTGAAAATAACAACTGCTGACTTCTCACACCACTGCCAAAGGAAGAGCCCATAAAATCATTCACATTTTTACATTGCAGCGTTATTATCGATCATGCTTATGTGTGCAACTGCATGGGAGGGGAAGTGCACTCATGTGCTGATGGGTTAAAAGGGCCACACATGTTTTAAACGTCCTGTGGCCTTGTAAATACCTTCCAGTGATTCATTACTGACAGACTCTCTGCAGAGGCAGACGCAGGCCTGTGGAGAGTTAGAGGGGGAGGGGGAGGGGGGGAGGTAGCGGACCAGGGTGGATGGCAGGATAGTAGTTGCTTCATATTGTTTCCTTCATTGCAACATAGTTTGATTTGCTAAAATCCCGAAAGCATGGGGCTGAACACTAAAATATGTTTCTTTAACGCTGCAGAAGTTTAAGTGAAAGACTTGCTGATGTGGTAATTGTTCTGCGGGTATTTCACTGATTTTATAAGCTCGAGAGTTTCAATGAAAGGCAGTGACAAAGAGAAGAAAGTGACAAAGCAAAGGAGGGAAAAAATGATTTTACTCCCCTCATGCAAGATTTGCTTTCTGTCTGGGAATCATTAGTAATGCTGGGGCCAGACTTGGGGGAGAGTGTAGGGAGGGAGGATAAGACAAAAGAGGGGCACAGAAGAATGGACTAGGAAGCCGCCACCACAGGAAATGTCAACCTCCTTCGTCAGAGATGGGATGGTGAATCTCAGGTTTAAGAGACCGAGAAAAGATTGGATGTTTGTTTGTGTACCATTTTCCACATGCCCTTTTACTAGAATTGTAAATCTTTTGAAAATACAGACTTCTCAAAGCTAATTGTGCTTATTACTTTTTTATACATATTTTCTATACCAACCATAGTTCAACAGACTTCTGCTGACCATTTAAAGCCTTTTCTAACTCTAAATCATTTCAGTTGGGTTTATTTCACCTGTGATTAAAGTTCAGAGTGAAATACAGATTAACATAAAAATCATCAAGGACTTTCTTGACTAGAGCATGAACTACTAGTACTACTACATCCTGTTTCACAGAAGTAACCAAACACTTTTATTAGAATTAGGTCAAAAATAAAAATGGTTACATTCATCAGATCCGTTCATTTGCATGTTTGTTTTTTTAAAGTTCATTAGTAGGAAACTAGTGTGTACCAAGTCCTTCCACATTTGCACTGATTAGTGACAATCCACTTCTTGTGAATAAAGCCTGTCCCATTTTCATGTTGTAAGCTGGCAGACTCCGTACCGCAGTGTGATGCTGGCCAGTCAAGCTGCCCCATATCATTTCATAATGATATATTATGAAAATAATAATTTTTTTTATAATGTTATAAATGGAATATCTAAAACCCAAATAGTAAAACCCATTGTTTTAAAATGAATGTCAATGGTAAGTAATATGGGGAACATGGTCTGTCTGTAATAGTTATTAAAAAACAAGTGGGGATACAAAAAATATACATTTTTTGATTTCCAGCTTGGTGGGATCACTACAATTGCTCTGTCAAAGTGAAAATGATAAGGGAAATATCTTTTATCCCATAACAGAAATCTTCTTTGAGGTGATTCAAATTGCTGATACTGGCGAGATGCAGAGTTTGCATTGACAAGTCATGTTCCAGCATGCTCTGTCGGAAGCCTTGTAGGTGTAACATGCGCACACACACACACACACGTGATTGAGCAGCCTGTGTCCTGTGTTCAGTAGATTCTAGCTTTGTGTGTGTATGTGTGTGTGTGTGTGTGTGTGAGAGAAGGTGGGGGCATCTTCTTAGAGAAGGGCCAGTGGACACATCTGAGCACTGGTAATGAAAGAACCAACGCCCTAGGCACAGCAGGTTGTCTCATGCGAGGCCCATCCCAGGTGTAAAAGCTGTGAAAAGCCTTTGCCTTTGACCATAATTCCTTGTTTTGTGATTTGAATATTAGGTGACATGTTCACAGATAGGCCTTGGTTGACCCATTATTTTACCACTTTAATGTACAATGTACAGTCCCTCCATTTTCAATTCCTAATCCATTTATATCAATACGACATATGGTTTATTCTGCAGCTGTGGTTACAACTTTTGAGTTTAAGTCCCACACAATAATCCCTGGAAATCCCTTATATTCAACTTTCTTAGTTTGATTTCAAAATCAACCGTTTTAGTCTCATCATGAGTAATTATTGTTATTGCAGTAATGCTGCAGCTATCAGTTGCCCATAGAGCTTAGTTTGAGATCACTCTCTTCTTCTTCTTCTTCTAGCCTGTCTGGCTCACATTAAAAGCTGCTGAAGTGTTTATGGACAAAGGTTGATAGATTGATGGCAGGACATATGGAGGGCCATCTGAAATCCTGCACCAATTCCATGGGACAAAGCATATAGATAAGGTTCAGTAATCAGCGGTGAGACATTCATTTTTTTGTGCATTGCTGTTCCTTGAAGCAAAGCTAGTACACTGGCTTTAAAGATAACTGAATGTTCCACCCCGCAAGATGTGCCAGATGTGACTTCACAACACTATTACCTCCAAAGTTATACACTGACTTTAATATACTTTCCAGTATTGGCAATTAATGTAGTAAACTATGAGACAAAACCATTTGGCAGGATAAAACAAACCAACAAGAGCATCTAAAAGCACTTTTTTAACCCAGGAGTGCTTTGCATCCCTAAATCCAAAACACCGGCAGAACGCTGCTGCCAAGTTTGCAGACAAGGTTTTCGTTGGACTGAGCTTTCAGCTGTGCTTAGATAAGAGAGCCTAACACAGCCAAGATTACTCAGTCTGTTGAAGACTGGAACAACGTGTACTCTGGATCTACTGTATGTTCGGACCAGAGCTCTTTGTTTCAACTCCCACTACAAGAAATACTCCATGCTTTCAAGTGAGACAAAATGGCAAACGTTTTGGATGGCAAACTCTTTGCATCTATACATCAAACAGTGTGACACGATTCCAGGCTCTAAATGCCGACTTATGAAATCATCCTTTTGAATGTTCTTAGTTTTTTTCCGCTTCATAGCAACAGAACAAGAGTAAAAAAAAAAAACAGAAACATTAAGATGCAGAGCTATCCCATCCAACACAATTCCCCTCTGAATGAAAGTGATTTCAAGCGTGGTCATACTGTATGCAAGCACTGTAACCACTGGACTAAAGCCTTATAGTGTGTCAAAGCGATAGCTGTTTTGTGGACAGGGACTTTAATTACTGCTTGTGTTGAGAGTCCCTCCAAACCACAATCCCGTGACCTGACGTAACCCTAAACTCGATTTACACTACATCAGCACATCTCTTTCTTTTGCTTTTTTTCTCTTCTGCTCAAAGACACACACTGATTTAAAAGAGTTAAACCTTTTTTCATGTATTACATGTTTACATATAAAGGTGCACATACAACTTCTTGCACTTGCTTTAATATACTTAAAGACACAAACTATTGCTTTATTCCCACCTAAAGCATGCAAATATACACTCAAATGACATAAGTGAAGCAAAGATACAGCTTATAAGCACCATACATATGCACACAGGCCATATAAACCAGCCCAGAGTCACTTTCAGCTCTGGCCAACTGGTTTGGGTCAGTTTCATCATCCTGGTCATAATGTTTAGGTCAAGGTCCGCTTCAGACCAGCTACTCCCAGATCATTTGTTAGCAGCTGTGGCTCAAATCCGCCCTTCAATTATTGTGGAACCAAGAGGGAAGGACCAAAGTTTGTCTATACGCATGACAAGCAGATTGGTTTGTGTGTGTGTGTGTGTGTGTGTGTGTGTGTGTGTGTGTGTGTGTGTGTGTGTGTGTGTGTGTAAAAGGTCAGGGAGTTTTGTGGATCTCCACACTTTTTTGAGAGAGTGCATGGATGTGTCAACTTGTTTGTGGTTGTGTTTAGAAATAGAAGAACGCATAAGGAAGCAGGATTCTCCCAGTCACTCCACTCATACAGATCTATGCTCTGTTAAGGATTTTAATGGCAAACAAATGATTGCTGTGATTTATTACTTTGAATAGAAAATGCAGCACAGTGGTGTACAGTGGCAGAGGAATTCCCCTTGATGCATCCCCTGTGTATTCCTGGAAGAGCTAATGCAGATGTTCCATATGCAGCAATCAATGTTGTTTCTTTGTCTTTTGCAAAAGCAATTTACATTGGCAGATTGCATTATGGTATTTAGCTCAGTGGACCAACAGTAAAACATTAGTTTGTTCTGTTACGATTGAGTGTGTTAAAACAACTAGTTAGAAGGCAAAAAAGCTGATGCCAAAGCAAAAATGAATAAACTGTACAAATAGTTAGCTAAAAAATAATGGAAAAACGTTTGAAATAGATAGCTAAAAGTATCCTAATGGATATGTTGTTAATTAAAAACTGATAAATGGTTAAATAGTAGTGTACTACTGTGACTACTGTGGGAATATGTCTTTTTTGTTTGCCCTCCATTCCTTAACACATGATGTGCCTGAACAGCCTGTCCCTTCTGATAAACTCCTATTGTGTAATTTTTTCATTTGGGTTTGCGCTAACCCCTGGTCTATTATCTTTCACCTTCTGCTTAAAACTGACCAGTTAAAAAGCTTATTTGACCAACCTCTTTTCTTGTAATTCTTACACCCAAGTGTTTAACCTTCTCGCCTGTCCACCTCTCACCTTTGACCTTTGCTTCTCTGGTCTTCAATACTTCTCCTGTGTTCTGTCTTTCTCACTGTGACCTTCTTCACAGTGAATGAAAACAAACAGTTAAACCAAGTATGGTAGTTTCAAAACTAATCATAGACAGACTATTTTGAAAGTGTATCCACCCAAACCTTTGAAATGTGTCCTCTCGTCCTCCAGGCTCCCTGCTAGCAGCACCATGAGGTCAGCCTGTCTCTCTCTGCTCCTGGTCACGGCCTGCTGGGCTCTGCCCTTCCGCCAGTCTGGCTTTCTAGACTTCATGATGGAAGATGAGGCAGGATCAGGCTTGCCTGAAGGGCCAGATGTAGGCTTGCCTGTCGTGCCTGAAGGACCCAAGTGCCCCTTCAGATGCCAGTGCCACCTGCGAGTAATCCAGTGCTCGGACCTCGGTAAGACCTCCCACTAATGGTTCATATGGTTGTGTATAATCTCACACACCAATCATCTGGATCATTTGGACCGATGCTACCCATGAGCCCATAATCCCTAAAATAAATTGTTGTGACTTGATTTGAATTGCAGTTCAGAGTAAATGCAACAAACTTCTTGTTCGGGTCCATTTTCTTTGCCCAATCCTCCATTTGGAACTGCATTTCAAACAAATGAGGTAACAAAAATGGAAGAAATGAGGTCAGATGGGTGTCTGCAGTAGTTTTATTGTCCTTCTATTGTGCTGAGTGACATTACTGTTTTTTACGAGCCGTAAAGGTCCCCGACTCTACAAACTGTCTTGTGCATCTAGCCAAACCCACATGTTCATTCCAGGGGTATGTTATGTTACATTATTTTAAAGTCCTCTGGAGAACATGACACCCAAGTTTACACCTTAAATGCTCACAGATTCTGTGAGCTATATTTCACTTCCTGTAACAATTACATTATATGCCCTTTCTGGTCAAATTGTTTTTCAAACAGTAGTGGAGATTAAATGTTAGTTTGTGCATTGGAAAGTCCTGAACAAAACTTCCAAAACTTGTTTCTCAATGTAAAGCTTACTCACCAAGGTCAATAGTCTACACTTAATTTGCAGAGTTTTAAATCCAGCAGTCACAGCAATTTCCTTCATTTTCATCTTCGTTGTTTGGACCGTATCCACTCTGTTTGTCTAATCTGATGCATAGCATATACAACAGCTTGAGTCATCCCACAAACTTTGTCATAGAAAAGTCCCCGACCTCATTTATTCTTGTATATTACACAAAAGTGCTTTGCATACACAGTCTGTGTTTTTTGGCTCTGCTTTTATTTGGAAAGGAGGCAGATAAAGGAGAGAAGGAAGTTTCACAACTGGACAAACTGGAAGGATAAAATAAAAAGTGGAGTAGACAGACATAACCAGCTTATAACCACGTTAGTTTAGTAAGCTTAAGAGGGCCAGGGTTGAGACTGCAAAAGGAAATAGCGTTTACAGATTTAGGATATAGTATAAGTATAAGAAGAGCAGGCAGACAGACGAACAGACCCGGGTGACTCAACAGTCAGAGCGATAGACGGAGAGAGAGATGTTCAGGAAAACACTGGTTCCATTACATCAGTCCTCTAGTCGGGGTCCCAGTAAGCGCAGCACTTTCCCCATGCAGGATTCTCGACTCCTGCATTAGCAGTTTTGGCCCTGCGCCTCCATCTGTTCCCCAGACCTGCTGGCCTGCACGCAAACACACACACTCACACGTTTAGACCCACACAGGATTAAAACCTATTTGTATATATTTGGGCACACTATCCCAAAGGACCTTTTTGTAGATGTAAATTTTTTTCTTTGAGTGGCTGACAGGATGACAGCTAAACAAACAACGTTTTGCCTAGGGTTAAAATGAGTTGTGATTATATTTGCCAACTCTGTTAGAATGAGGTTTTGATTATCCATAACCTGGCACAGCTGTGTATCCTGCTACCAAGTATTAGGATGTACCTAGTGGCACAATCAGCATTCTCTGATTTAAAATGTTTTCTTTTATAAACAGTAAAATTGTGTAGATGTGTGGTAATAAATCAAAATGTATTCATATCCCATAAGGCAATCAGGCCTTTGATGATACAGCCAGATTAAATTGTCTTGCCCAGCTACAGCAACAGACATGACCAGGCCATTCCAAACATACAGTTAACAAGTGCTTAAAATGAGTTGAGTCCAGTGTGAAGCAATTATATGCTTCACATCCCGATCACTTTTCTTTAAAATTGAGTGATGGAGTGATTAAAAGTGACAATAATTATGGGAGCCAGACTTAAAGTCACGTTTTTCTTGTTTATTTCCTGCCAAGTTTCTATCAGCTGAACATTGAGATGCTGACCAAAACATAACATTCAAATAATTTATTTAAATGAGTCAGTTTGTGTTACTGTTATCATGGCATTGATTATAGCACTAACCATTTTGTTTCATATGGCCATGTAGTTGTAGTTGCATTAAATTAGTACTGTAGTACCAGTATGTAAGGGAGTATTAGTTTTATTTGCATTCAGCAGGTAATCTTATACACACATGAATTTGCAGTGGAAACATTTTTTCACTTATTTTAAGACACTGAATGGTTGAGGATGTGTACAGTCAACAGGTCATTTGTGTTTCCCACACATTTTTCTCCTGAATTTCTGTTACAGTAAGCAACACAACTGGGTTTGTCATAAGATAACTTAGTAAACTGTAAATTGTTATGGAGAGCGTTGTAAGAGAACATGCAATTGGGGTAAAATCTTTATTTTGAAGCATATTTCTTTAAAATAAATCTGGGTATTACTCTATAAAAATCTAAAGAATTACCTTTAAACTTCTCAGTGATGCTACACACACTAACAGACCCATTTTAAATACTGGAATGCCCTTTATTAACATACTTTTTCTAGGCATTGTAGTTTTGCATTTCCATCAAGTTTGGCTGCTCGTTGAAACAGATCTTGAAAAAAAGAATATTACAAATTGAAGCAGCATAGGCTGAAATAATCTAACTTTTACCTTTTTAGAGAAAAACAATAACAAAAGAATTTTTGTGGAAGTATAGAGATATACAGTGTGGTGCTGCAATGGTGGTGGTAACCACAAACAGCTGTGATGGTTTGTGGGTCATTCACTGCTGAGTTGGAAAAGCTGGGAAAAAAAGGAAACCTAGCTGGAAGTAATGTTTGGGTGAGCTGAGCAGAAGTCGTCACAAGTTTTTAGGGCAAAATGTGTCCAGACATACGTATGTGGACTAGGCATGCAGAATGTAAGCTTCTTTGTTAAACAGTTTATTCTACGCCTCTTCTTCTGAAAAGTAAACTGCCCATCATGAATCTCAGTGGGGTTTTTTTGGGTTACCACAGATGCAGAGGTGCACACACCATGAATGGTGCAGCTGTCTTCGCTCCATTTTGTTTAAAAGCAAGTCCGCTCAACCAAAAAGTCTTTCACTACACATGCCATTTTCTGTCACATTAGCCATGCCATGATAAATTCCCAGCGATACAGCGTGAGCTCAGTGTCCAGGTATGCAGTCGCTTACTTACTCCAAAGGAAATTTGTCTCAAGGTCCATTTCCACCATTTGTGCCTCGAAGCACATGTAACATTTGTTTGGTCCCATTGGAATGTCACTATAAAATCTGTTCTTCTCTCTACGTCCCTTTCATCGAGACTTCATGTAGCATGCTACATTGACAAAGCCGACTTTGAGTGTTGGTACTGTGAACTGGGTTACGCTTTCCGGCTTGTGTAAAGCCCCTGAAAACTGCACTTCAAATCTAATATACTTCTCCTCAACATTAAATGTTTAGAACTAAATAAGCAACAATCATAGTTCAGAAGAATAAAAAAACATCCCTAGTTACTATTTCATCAGATTTGATGGCCAGTGCCACCAGCATTAAACAACTATTGCTAAACTCGGTCTGGTGCTTACATGTGACATCACCTTTTCCAACTGCCCACTTTAAAGTAATGACAAAAGCCAGGACACAAACACAAAAATCTCTCAAAAAAAATACCAAAATTGTTCCAACAGAACCTTTTGTGTTTATTGCTTGACTTAGAAACTTAACATTTAACATTTATTTTCAGGGCCTTTTAAAATACAAACAACCTGATTTAAAGGGTCTCAGTATGTTGTTTACAACTGATGGCCACTGACCATCAAACACTATCTACGGTCATGGTGACAAGTAGGTAACCATTTTGTATCCATTTCCTGTTGCGATCAGATTGTGGTCAACCTCTCGTCACCACCTCAACTCAAATTTTCCCGTTATCCATCATTCTGACTGTTGTATTGCACTTGCATGCTTCTAACCCTTTGTAAAAATTACCATCAGGTCTGACGACAGTTCCTGGGGACATCCCAGACGACACCACCCTTCTGGACCTGCAGAACAACAAGATCACTGAAATCAAGGAGAATGACTTCAAGAACCTCAAAGGACTACATGTAAGAGACATTTCAGGTCCATATGCAGAGCTCCATGTCTGTGTATGATTCCTAATGTTGTGCAATGCGTTGTTATGTAATCGTAACACTAACTCCAACCCTTCTTCAATATGACCCTTGGTGATCCCCATGGCGAAATATCTTGTTTTTAAATGATTCATTCATTTGTTTTTTCAGTTTTGGGAAAAATGTTACCAACCCCCAGAGCAATTGCTCATTTTAAACTTGTATCTGACTTCACTTCCCATCCCCGAAATCTTGTCATCCTCCTCCATATATCCTCCACTCCCCCAGTCCCCAGGTGCATGGAAACTATTCACCCATAAGCCTTACACACTCACGCCTTCAAGCTCCTGTAGCTTTCTTGTTTGCAATAAATACCTCCATCTGATAGCCAGGGCTGTTTCCACTGTAAAATAACTGACCTCTTAAGGGAATGGACCACATACTTCACATTGCCCCATGTCTATTTTACATGGGAGTGGAACAGCAGGAATGGGAGTCTTCTGCAAATGCATTAGGTATATCTCCAGAGTGGACTTGAACTTGGCCCTCCACCTTGACAGCACAGACACTTTGTCGGAACAGCTGTTGAGTTCACAATTTCCTGTTTTTGTAAAATCTCATCTGGGAAGTATCTCATATGGGAAATATACCTTTTGAATTGTACCCATGGTGCATTTGTAGTGAATTCCACTGAGGTGTCAAGATTCCAATAAAGTTAAAATTTCACATTAATAGAATGTGTTGTAAATTTGATTAAGAACAGACAGAAAAACTGCTGTAAAGATGCCAGACTAAATTTACACTCTCTCACAGTGTTGTGGAGGAGTTGTGGTAAAAGATCTACTACACCATGCACGTATATACGTATATATATACATATAATATTTTATTCTTAACGCTAGTATCTCATCTTCCTGGGATTCTTCCTTAAAGGCTCTGATCCTGGTGAACAATAAAATTACCATCATCCACGCCAAGGCCCTCAGCCCTCTGACCAAGCTGCAGCGTCTCTACCTGTCTAAGAACAAGCTGAAGGACATGCCCGCCAACATGCCTAAGAGCCTGCAGGAGCTGCGCATCCACGAGAATGAGATCACCAAGATCAAAAAGTCTTCCTTCCAGGGCATGTCCCATGTCATCGTCATGGGTATGAGAATAAAATAGTTTCTGCTTTGTTGAAAAATGCACATATTTATTTGTATAGCACCAGCTGTTTGAAGAGGTATGACGTATATTTTTCAGCAGTAGGTCACATCTCCGGAGGTGGAACCGTGACTTTGCGGATGGCTACAGTTCCGCAGGAGTGATAAAAATATTTACCCAGAGTGAAACTAGTGTTTAAATTGAATGTTTCCACAATCTGTGCCGAGTTTTCTAGGAATTTCATGAAAAACAAAATCCTCTTTTAGCCTTTGTTGAATGTTGACCAAAGTGATGCATTAAAAAGTTTTGTTTGAGAATTTTATATTTATTCAGGAGTGATTCAAATGTTCCAAGCCAAACAATGGACCCATTCAATGTGCCATTCAACTACTGCAGAGGATAAAAACAGTAATTTTATTTATTGTTAAAGGGGGTACTTGTGTGTGAATGGTAAATTTGATTGATTTTGGTTTGGAAAGACCAGAATCAAAGTTTGCTTTATTACATTTCACTGTTGAGACAACATTTACAAATCACAGTTGGAAAGTGATGAGACTGCTACAGACTTTTAATGCACGACTACACAGAATATGTTTTGTTTTTTCCAAAAAAGATTATTTGTCTTTCATCCCCATTCCACTTTTTTTTGCTTCACTTTGGCAACTCTACCTTGTTAAATTTCATTGCTTAACTAAAGCTCAAAGTGTGGCTTCCATCACTTAAAATGCAAAAATATGAGAATTATTATCCGTGACAAATCTGGGAATCTGGCGTGGAGAAATGCTGTGTTGCAAACACAAGCTAATTTCTTTGTTAACTTTGTTAACTCATGACTCAGCTCTGTGTTCCTGTATGAAATTAACTTCACAGACATGATCCATTACTCCCATTCTCTTTCTTTTATGTCTCAACTGTTTTTTCCTTAACTTTTTTTCAGAGCTCGGGTCCAACCCTCTGAAAAGCGCAGGAGTTGAGGCCAGTGCTTTTGCTGACTTGAAAAGGGTGTCTTACATTCGCATTGCAGACACGAACATCACAGAAATCCCAAAAGGTAAAGCTCTGATATCTATTTCCACATATAATTTGGCTTAATCCAAGTTGTATTCAGTCAGGGTCAGTCAAAACAACCATCTTCTATTCAAAAATGCCTGCTTGGATTTAAATCAATGGGCTCAATGTAATGAAACACAGACTGTACTGCACAGTAATTCAAAACTAGCCTAGCCTACCTCAGGGTGGGAACATATCTGGTGCATTTAGTAAAATGATACATGGATTAACTTTTGGATTTAGTAGACTTGGGAAAAGCCACTCCTTGATATCTGTGCTTTTTGAGCACAGATAAAATGCCTGTTTTGTGGGTTGCCAGGTTTGCCCAGCTCTCTCTCTGAGCTCCACCTGGATGGAAACAAGATCTCCAAGGTTACGGCTGCCAACCTCCAAGGCCTGAAGAACCTCGCAAAGTAATACAAATCATGAGTCTTTTTTACATAAACCCATGTTTACAGTATACTTTAAAGGGAGACTATGTAACTCTTGCTGAACAGTAGTCATTGTGGTCAGAAATGGCAATTACTTATTTCATAATTCCATCCCCTTTGGAAACATGATATTTCTTTATTATTCTGTTTGGTTTTTCATGCTGTTTCATGTTTTTATTCTCTGGTTTGACATGTATTAGCTTTACTCTGGTATTATCATTTAAGGGATTTACTGTATAAAAAGACTTAAGACCCAAACAGTAGTTTTTGGATAATCAAAATAACTGGTTTGCGCCTAAAATGTGGATACACTTTGTGTTTATAAGATTACTGCTCAGATTGATGAAAGATGGCATACCAACACTAGAACAAAGAGCTCTTTGATGAAGTGGAGTAGGTTGTAGAGGATTTGAACGAAGAATGGTTTTTATTTTCCACTCAGTTATAATTAAGAAATAGACTTGGAAAGTAATGGCCTCAATGCAGCGGTAGATTCTTTTCGGTATTCTTATTTCCTTATGTTATTTCTTTTTTTGTGCCATATTGTTAACAAACTACAATTCTGGCACCCGGAAACAAATGCGGATGTCCCTATCTTGGTTTCTCCACTTGTGTGGTCATGTGTTCCTTGTTCTGCTACACATTTACACATTTCCATGTCTCATGTACTTGCTAATTTGTCCTGCAGACTTGGTCTGAGCTACAATGAGATCAGCTCTGTGGAAAATGGCACCCTGACCAACGTCCCCCACCTGCGAGAGCTGCACCTCGACAACAACGCTCTGACCAGTGTTCCTGCTGGCTTGCCCGACCACAAGTACATCCAGGTACATAATGGTTTCTTCAGCTTTGTAACTACTTGTATATCTTACTGTTATTGATCCAGCGGTTTATCATCACAGGAAGATTGTTATTGCAAATTATCTCTGCTTGAGCATTATAGTTCTGTTTCTCATTTTCGTATGGCGTGATCACACACTACTCATTTTCTCTGATCTAAACCATACTGGAAAACTTTACTTTGTTGCATTTTTGCATTTGGTTTTTTTTCACTGCCCGATTACAAGTCAAGCAAGGCTTCCCTTAACAAAAGTCACATGGATTCATTTAGTTTGTTTATTTGGTAGTGTTGATTGCCTATCATACTATAATGTTACGGGTTTTGGCAGTAGGGGAAGTGTAAACACACCTGATTTAAGACCCTGTAACTGCAGTGCGGCCTCCATTTTATGTATTGATTTCATTAGGCTTCTCAAAGCTAAGTTACTGCTGCATCTACAACAATTTTTGGGATAATTTCCTGTCATTGGTTATATATTCACCCTGAATGAATCTTAGCCCTGTCCACCTGTCAACCATTTTATTGCTCATTTCAATGCATTTCATTTAAGATCACCCACGTTTAAATGGCATCTTTCTCAGCAGCCATAACAACCAAATGATGGGAAGAACATGGTTTGGAGAAATACTGTAGCTCTCAAGAAGCTGATATGCATTTCTCTAAGTAGAGATTGGGACAAAGCAGTTGTAGTACCAAAAGCAAAAGCCACAGGGTTTAAATATGAATATGGAGTATTTATTTTTTTTAAAAACAAAAAAAACGGTACCTTCAACTTGGATGTTTTCTATGAAATGAAAAGAATACAAAGTTGAATGTGAACTTAATAAATCAACACTAACATGACAATTATTATAGTAGATAGTCAGTCCGTACTCAGTAGAGTTTCAATTGTAGAACCTACTGTACATACCCAGAGGGACCTAATGAGGTTTTTCACATTTTTGTGATCTTTTTAAAAATATTTTTAGCTCTTATGTTCTTCGTCTTCTGTCCTATGCATGTTCCATTGCATAAGATGGCAATTGTAACTTGTTATGACTTTGGTGATTTTGGACCTAGTGGCTTTGGAATCTGTAATTAGCATTATATTGTCTGTCCCAGTGAGTTTGTAGCACCTCTCTCCTTTTGTTCTTATTTCTAAGATCCTTATTATCCCCCTCAGTGCTGCATGACGAGGGCTCATGTTTGTTATGTGCTTGTGATATCACGCTGCATCAATTCTTAATTTTGAAGCATGGTCCTTTTCTGGCTGTTATTAGTTAAACATCCTGAAGAAAAAATATCAATTTGGCTTTCTTGAGCTATTATTATTTATATAGTGACTTATGATTATCTTCTTAATCTGCTTTTTTTTTTTTCAAAAAACTAAATTATTGCCATGCACTTCCCACTCAGTGACCGAAGGTTGTCATTATTTAAATCCCTTCTCTAGGTGGTCTACCTCCATGCCAACAAGATTGCTGCTGTAGGAACAGGGGACTTCTGTCCTCCTGGCCTCAACCACAAGAAGGCCATGTACTCTGGTATCAGCCTGTTCAGCAACCCTGTCCCTTACTGGGAAGTTCAGCCCATCACCTTCCGCTGTGTCTTCGACCGCTCTGCCATCCAGCTCGGAAACTACAGGAAGAAGTAGAGCGTCACGCACATCACCGCAAGGAAGTGTGTGTTTGTAAATGAGTGTGTGAAAGTTTTCTAAGTGTGCGTGTTTGACCACAGCCCCATAACACTGACCCCTACCAACACTGCCTCCCCACAAATGATGATGTCATTAACAATTAACATTGTCCACGCACTAATTTCAAATCTCTAGTGGACATGGACCTCAAACGCAACATACAATTTTTATTATTTAGCTTCAAGGTTGGTGCAACAACACACACAGCTTACAGCAAATAGCATACTATGGTGATGCTCTCACACACAGCACAACATTCATAGAAGCAGTTAGGCAAGCATTAACATTGCATGTGCTAATATGTTCTCACATACATATTATTTCATTCAGAGGGTACATTAAAATTCAGAGGTGATCCCTAACCAAAAAGATTTGAAACCTTACTGGAATATGGAATATGTTACAATCCCATTTTGATCAACCTTCAGCCATTGTATGAATTGTAAAAAAAAAAAAAAAAAAGCTGGCCTGTAGAGCAGGCAGCAAGGGGATAACTTGTGTTTTACAATACCTTTAACAACTGGTATACAAGAATGTACTAGATATTACCTGTGTACTAGGAATAGCATTCAGAGTGTAACATTACCAGGCTGCACTCCTTGAAAGAACTCCTGAGTTTCTATTTGTATTGTACTCAATTCAAGTAGAGATAAAAGCAACCGTGACTTCTATCACATTGTGATTTCTTTTGCTTGCTTCAGTGTTGATTTAGTTTTGGGTATTTTCTATACTTTTTCTTCATCATATTTCCTCTCCTGTTTCTCTCCTAGTGTATGTTGTTCCATTAAAAAAATAAAAATAAGGTGAAAATAGCTTATAGAAAATGTAGAATAAACCATATATGTTTTAAACAGAAGCCATTCCCAAAGAGTTTTATGCATGCTCTTTTTATTTTTTTCCTTTCAACTTGAACCTGGCTCTTTCTGGAATCTCTTGTTAATGTGTGTATGTATTTCTTTCCATATGTTCCTGCCCTTTATTTCTTTTTTAAAGTCAAGAAAAAATTTGATCGTAGGTGGACTAGCATGCCCACTGCAACAATGTTGGTGCGAATGTTATATGTATAGACGCTGTATATAAATGCTGTATAAAAACCTCTTTAATTCGCTTAAAGGCACAAGCACTTAACATAGCTCAGACTTAATATATCAGCAACAAAGGTGTTCTTCTTTTTTTCCGGAGCAGGGGCTCCAGCTAAGGTGTCCTGAACAAAATAAAAATACTAATGGAAAAAGTAGCAGTTTTTGATGCATGTAATGACCAGAACTTGCATTGATTATCAATTATGTGAATGGACATGTGTGCTCCCGGTCACTGGATGGCTCTACATTACCTACAGCGCAAATACAAAGAGGGTGGCGGCTTCTGGGCGAACAAGGTCAAGAGGAGGCACAGGTCAATTGTACTGAGAAACAGGTGAGACACCTTAACAATAAACAACAAACAAACACATTACACAAAAGTGCTTCAGGCACATATATTATTGATTGAAAAAAAACTTTGACAAAGACCTGAAATGTCCATTAAGGTCGCCATGGTGGATTTAATCACAGATATTCACAAAAGTAGCATTTTATATTCTGTGCATATTCATGTTTTAGTTGTGATAAGGACTTGTCAACAAAATGCACCCAAACGACAGCCAAAAAGAAATCTGGCTTTAAACATTTCCGCCTCATGAGCACTTAAAAAGTTATCAAGCATTTCCACTTTTATCAGACACTTTAGCTAGTTGCTAAGCACTGGTTTCTTCATCTGGTATCATTAAGTCACATTACAGATGTTACAATGTACCATCGAGACTACTCTTGTCAAAGTGTAAATATGGGTGGAATGTTTTATGTACATAATATCTGGGCTGTTCATCAAGTTCAATTCAACGTAATTCTGGCTATTTTTGTTTAGGATATGAGCAGCAAGTCTTATAGGAATAGATGTGTTTTAGCTACTTTCTTTGGCTTAAATTAAAACAGAATTGTAAAATTAATCAATGAAAGTGTCCTGTAAAAACTACACTGAACTATAAACTTTCTTAACAATGAAATTAATTTAGTTGTTAAGCATTTTAGAACTCATTTTTCATATCAGTTAAATTGTTCCAAGTGAAGCCTCCCATCTATTTTCTATATTCCCTTATCCTGTGCAGAACTCAGGTGGGTGGAGCCCTTCCGGCATGCATTAGCCAAGAGTCAGGGTACATCACAGGATGTACTGTATACATTTATATTTATACATATATGTATCTATATATACAAATAGACAGACAACACATTCAATTTTGAGTCTTCAGTCCACCGTGTCTATGGTTTGTGGGAGAAAACTGTACAGCAGCTCCCTGAAGAAATCCAACTGACACAGGGAGAACATGCAAACTCCACACAGGCCCGTGATTTCAATAATTAAACTTCTTGCTGTGGGAGGACAATGTGAATCACTTTGCCACTATATCAACATATCCAGGTTTCTTCGGGAGTAAAAACTGTTGGTGGAGGGTCTGAAGAAAGTTAGAAAATCTAATTTTGGGCAGATTAATTTGCTTCTTGCTACTTCTGCAGCCTCTAACTCAAATTGATGGGTTTTATATATATATACATGTGTGTGTGTGTGTGTTAAAGAAAATTAGAAAGGGAAGTCAATTTACAAATAATGCAAATAGTCTACTCAAAAAAAGAAGCAATGAAAAACAGAAAAATTTAAGAGTTACGATTGGCTCAAAACCATCTCTGTCTGATATAACTTGGGTCTTTTTTAACCAAGGACAGACTGAAAAGCATCAGTGTTTGAGCACTGGCTCTCATCCCAGTACCTCAGAGTCAGTTTAATACAGCAACGTGATTGTACTTCAATCTGTTGCCCCCATGTGGTGGTTATTGGTACAGAACTTTATATTCTTTGTTGCTCCTCCCTAAAACACACTACTGCAAAAGCACAGTGCAACTTGATCTTCTCAACAGACATCTTCTCAAGACCATAAGCACAGTACTTTAGAGAAAATCAGTTTTGTGTGCAAATATGTTTATGTCGACTTAATTCGGAGCATATTTGCACATACTGTGCACTCATTGTTTAGTGTGTTTTCACATGCACTTGTGATTGTGCGTGTGTGTGTGTGTGTGTGTGTCATAAGTGCTTGTCTTGCGTGTTGAAAGCAAAGACTGGTGATATCATGCCGAAGAGCAGATGTGTTACACATTTATTCAGGGTATGTATATCTGCAAATCTAAACGATATTAACCAAATGTAGCTACACACAAACACCTGGGCTTATACATGTCTGATACCTGTATTATGAAACTAAATTCCTCTAAACACCACTTCTACAAACAACCCCACCACCAATGTGTTAAACCCTAGTATTACTGTGCACGAGATGTTATATGAAAACAATACAATTTAGCTATATCCCTTAATTTAGAGACTGTAAGAAAAGGGTGATTTGTGTGATACAGGTGGGTAATTTATTCACAAATGGACCAGAGGTATGTTGTGTCAAGCAGTTCTTCTCAACTGATTTTAGTGCCAGGTCACTCTTCCAGCACATGTGAGCCCATGAGAGACAAGGTGAAAGAATCACTTGGCCTGCCTCGGGATGAGTCTCTGGTTTTAAGCACATTGCTTACCACATGGCCACATGTAGGAACAGAAGGCGGTGTCTGGGTGCTGTCTGAGATTTTATTAGAAGCCTGGGTGTCTGAGCCAAGAAGTCCAAGAATATCCCTGTTGGCTAATAAGCTTGCTTGGATCTTCATGTTTGTCCCGCTTGTATCTTGGTTATGGACTTTTTTTTTTTTTTTGCGCATGTGCTCCTTATTTACAGTGGGTACGGAAAGTATTCAGACCCCTTTAAATTTTTCACTCTTTGTTTCATTGCAGCCTTTTTCCAAAAATCAAAAAAGTTCATTTTATTTCTCAGTAATGTACACTCAGCAACCCATCTTGACAGAAAAAAACAGAAATTTAGAAATTTTTGCATATTTATTAAAAAACAAAAACTGAAATATCACATGGTCATATGTATTCAGACCCTTTGCCGTGACCCTCATATGTAACTCAGGTGCTGTCTATTTCTTCTGATCATCCTTGAGATGGTTCTACACCTTCATTGGAGTCCAGCTGTGTTTGATTATACTGATTGGACTTGATTAGGAAAAGCACACCTGTCTATATAAGACCTTACAGCTCACAGTGCATGTCAGAGCAAATGACAATCATGAGGTCAAAGGAACTGCCTGAAGAGCTCAGAGACAGAATTGTGGCAAGGCACAGATCTGGTCAAGGTTACAAAAAATTTCTGCTGCACTTAAGGTTCCTAAGAGCACAGTGGCCTCCATAATCCTCAAATGGAAGACGTTTGGGGCGACCAGAACCCTTCCTAGAGCTGGCCGTCCGGCCAAACTGAGCTATCGGGGAGAAGAGCCTTGGTGAGAGAGGCAAAGAAGAACCCAATGGTCACTGTGGCTAAGCTCCAGAGATGCAGTCGGGAGATGGGAGAAAGTTGTAGTAAGTCAACCATCACTGCAGCAATCCACCAGTCGGGGCTTTATGGCAGAGTGGCCCGAAGGAAGCCTCTCCTCAGTGCAAGACACATGAAAGCCCGCATGGAGTTTGCTAAAAAACACCTGAAGGACTCCAAGATGGTGATAAATAAAATCCTCTGGTCTGATGACACCAAGATAGAACTTTTTGGCCTTAATTCTAAGCGGTATGTGTGGAGAAAACCAGGCACTGCTCATCACCTGTCCAATACAGTCTCAACAGTGAAGCATGGTGGTGGCAGCATCATGCTGTGGGGGTGTTTTTCAGCTGCAGGGACAGGACGACTGGTTGCAATCGAGGGAAAGATGAATGCGGCCAAGTACAGGGATATCCTGGACGAAAACCTTTTCCAGAGTGCTCTGGACCTCAGACTGGGCCGAAGGTTTACCTTCCAACAAGACAATGACCCTAAGCACACCGCTAAAATAACGAAGGAGTGGCTTCACAACAACTCTGTGGCTGTTCTTGAATGGCCCAGCCAGAGCCCTGACTTAAACCCAATTGAGCATCTCTGGAGAGACCTGAAAATGACTGTCCACCAACGTTTACCATCCAACCTGACAGAACTGGAGAGGATCTGCAAGGAGGAATGGCAGAGGATACCCAAATCCAGATGTGAGAAACTTGTTGCATCTTTCCCAAAACGACTCATGGCTGTATTAGATCAAAAGGGTGCTTCTACTAAATACTGAACAAAGGGTCTGAATACTTATGACCATGTGATATTTCAGTTTTTGTTTTTTAATAAATATGCAAAAATTTCTAAATTTCTGTTTTTTTCTGTCAAGATGGGTTGCTGAGTGTACATTACTGAGAAATAAAATGAACTTTTTTTGATTTTTGGAAAAAGGCTGCAATGAAACAAAGAGTGAAAAATTTAAAGGGGTCTGAATACTTTCCGTACCCACTGTATGTAGCCTTTCTGTAAATGTGTCTGTGTGGTGTTGATAAGGAAGAAAGATCCAGATAAGAGATGGCTTTTACAAGTGCCAGATTGTTGAAACTGTCAGTTTTTATCTTTTGTTGTTCCATCTATGATATATTGTATTAAGTGCTGATTCACTAGTCCTGCAGGAAGGTGGCTGTTTTTCACTAGAAAACAAATAAAACCTTGAAGTTAAAATCGTAGTAATGTTTCGTTTGAAGAACCCCTTCTAATGCAAAAACATTAAGGTTCATTGTAACAAGAGATGATGATAACAGATATGCTGATGTTGCTAAAGCCTGATCAACTTCACACAGTGGATGTGCTGTTTGTGACCATGGCTTTTTTTTTAACACAAAAAATATTAGTTGTAAGCTAGTTAGCCGGACATGCTAGCATCTTACAAACAGTGTTTTAATGTTTTCTTGAAATGTAATGATAGAAGTGTATTGCTTTTCATCAGATACCATTTTGCTTAACATACAATGATTAGTCTGCAATCAAATATGTAATAGAGAATATAACAAAAATTCCATTGCTGTGAACATAATGAAATGTGTGTTGCCCAGCCTCCACAATAAGATTAGTTTGGAACAGCTTTGAGCTGCTTCACAAAAACACTGCCAGGAACACAGTTAAAGACCACCAAGCCTCAAAGAAACAAACATTCTGGACAAGTTCCAGAAGAATGGCACAATGTGAATAGTGTGTTGTTCTTTTAGACCTGCAAACTAAGACAGTCAAAGGAGACTTATCATGCTCATTTTCAGGTTAAAAAAACTTGTATTTTGGATTTATACTAGAACATTACATGTTTACATATTTTAATGTTTAAAAAACATCTTATTTTTCTCATTCTGTCTGTCTCAATTTACCTGTAACTCTGTAACACTTTGTTTTAGGGTCTTTAAGACCCCTCCTCGCAAAAAGCCCAGACTTCTCTGATTGGCTTACGAGAATAATATGGTTCACCTTTACTGTAAAGCCGTGGGTGAAGATACTCAGGTGGGGGTGGTATGTTCTAATGAGCCTGTATGTGAGAAAGGAAGGGGAGACGAGTCTGAATGGCTTGTTGAATCTCATGTTTTCTGATTTATGCAGCCCGCAAAAAACTGACGGGTGTCTTATTTCACAGTTTATGGTTTGGTAGGCACTCAAACTACCCAAATGTATGTGGAAGAAATGTCCCCTTTAAAAGCTGCACAGATCAGCAGACTGATATATGTTGATCAATCTTGGCAGCAGGAAGTGATTGTGTTCAATATGAAATATATTGCTTGACGTAGCTTCAAATCATGCCAGAAACATTGACTGATTTTGTTGAATATGACTTATATTTGGATCTTTTGACGTTTAAAAGACAAAAGAAAAAGAAAAAATCTATCCGGATTGACCCCTCAAATATTTTGAATGGATGGGAAACAGCTGTGTCTATGTTTAGTTCTTCCATTAATTTGTGTTATAATATTATAATATAATAATTCAGCACTTGGCATCACCACAGGGAAATTAAACAAGTTACAGTTAAGTAAAAACAAAAGTATTAGGAAAACAGTGTAGAAAGCCAATGTCTGCCATCTGGCCTAATGGAAAGGACAATACTAATGACTTGCTCACATGGTATTTTGGGCATTTACTGTGACTCTAAGGCCGTGTTTACACGTACATGATTATTTTGAAAAACAGAGACATTTCCCTTCGTTTGTGGCCTTTGTTTACTAGTCATGGATGGAGAATTCACCTCGGAAAAGTCTTTCTAAAAACTCCAGCCAGAGTGGAGATTTTGGAAATATTTGTATGCTCATTTGCATGTAAACCGAGACAAACGGAGGTTTAGGCAGCCGAGGAAGCGAGGAAGAGAAGAGAGAGGAAGTGATTTGTTGCTGTTGTTGCTATTATCGGGAACTTCTCGTTACACTGCCACCTACAGGTTTGGCATGCTCTTGACAGCTCTGCACAATTTTTGAAAACGTAGAGGTTGAAATTTCTGTTTATTAAAATACCCGGCCACGTGTAAACGTAGCCTGAATCACTGAATGTGGAGTGGAGACACACATTTGCCAGTAAAAATGACTTAAAAATCTCTTATCTATTATTATGAAACAAAGTCATCAAGAGAGAAAAGACTCAGAGAAAGAGAAATACAGATAGAGAAAAGAGTAAAGAAGAAATAAAATATACAGCTTCACTGAACAGGTGAAAATTGGTTATAGAGAAATAGTTAGTGGGAGATTTAGTATCTTCTCACAACAAAAATCTGAGATGCATTAAGTTTGCCTGGATGACTAACAGCTGAAAGTTAATACTTGCTTTCTCAATGTGGAGGTTTTGAGATGCTTTGTGTACTTAAATTGGGTATTTAAATTGGGTACTTAAACTGTTTGTTTTGGTCTTCATACTGTTTCCATCCACTTTTCCAATGTTTGAAAAGCATGCGTCAACAATAAAAGGAACATTCCATGGGGAGTCTGCAAAAGAATCCTTTGGGCCAATCAACAGAAGCATAAACCTTCCCTTCATGCCTCACTGTTCTTTCATTTTGTTATACTCTATCTGTGTATTCAGCTAAACACTGTGGCAGGCAATGAAAACTAAATTACACAACATTCCTTACAGTGCTTATCACCCATTGCACCATTAAGACAAAAAAATTGTTAAAATGTCAATATATTTAATTAGTATTATATTATCAAAGCCAAATGTATTGTTTTACAAATGCATAACTCAATAAACAAGATGATTCTGTGGGTCAAATCAGCCTGCAGATGCATCAAGGACATAAAAAGGCAGTCGAATGCCTCAACGTTTGCTAAACTGATTGTCTGGTGGGGGAGAAATATCTTGGTAACTCAGATATTTTGATTTAGAATGTGAGGTATGAAAGTTTTCCACACATGAGAAATGTGTCCAACATGGTCTCTAAGAATGGTATGTGAGTAGAGTAACAGACTGCACTGCGACTAATTAAATCCAGGCGTCAATTCCCGGTGTGCTTGGTGTGACGGACGTCCAACAACAAATGGGGGTAACATTTGGCCATTTATCTCACCCATCCCCTTCCTCAACTGCACCTATCAGAGTAGGACACCACCCTTGTCCATATTGGTCAATTGTCTCTCTATTTGTATAGAGAAGTACTTAATGCATGTACATGTGCAGTGAGCAATGAGTGTGATTTCAGAGCTTCTGGAGAAGAACAATGTTGGGGTAAAAGAATGAAAAGATAATAATTCATAGCATAGACACATGGGATGAATTGGATCTGCTTTAACTTACATTTCACCCCTTACAGTCCCATGCCATTGGTCACAAACAGAGGAGAAGAAATGTGTGTGTCAAGTGTTATGCAAGTCTCTGGTTGTCTCATAACCTTTTTGTCAAATTTTCCAAAGCCTTTTTCACAGCACGAGAGGTACGGCTGTATTTATTCCTCTTCACAACTGGTGTCTGGGTTCAACGGCTGCCAGAGATCGTTTTCACATTTTTCCACACAGTTTCTCCTACTCTTTCCATTTTTCCACAAATCTTCCCCATCTGTCAATTGATATTCGGCTTGCACGCACCACTTTGGGGGAGAACAATTACCAAAAAAAGGGGTTTATCTCTAAAGGTGATACACTTTAGAAAAGGTGGAAGTAATATTAAGAGCATCATACATTTTTTTTGCTTTTCGTGGTATAAAATTCCCGTTCCTTGTTGCACCTGTTCCTTGTTAGTTAACAGCATTTTTTTGGAAGATGCCCCAGACATTCATACTGATGACACCTTAAATTTGCATGACGACCTGACTCCAGTTTGCTGAAGAAGCCTCCCCTCCTCCCTCTTTGTCTCTCCATTAACCACTCTCTCTCTTTCTCTCCTCCCCCTCTCTCCTTCTTTCCTTCTGTGTTTTTCTCCAGAGACTTCCAGTTTTTGAACACCACACTGTTCTGGCCCTCCACCCCACACACACAAAGAGTGAAACCGGCAGGTAAGCTTGCATGTGGAGGCATGCATTTGTGATTTCCTGTTTGATTAGTACTCTTTATTTCTCTTTTCCGGATGGGAATATCAGATGTCACTTTTGAGCAATGGCTAATGCAGCAACAGAGAAGGCAAGAATACCAGTGCATGGAACAAAAAGTGGTAAAAGTTTGATGATGTGCATATTGTTTATGAATAATAGTGTAGCCTAGATCTTACATGTTTATATAGATCTGTAGTGCATTTTTAGGACTGTTTCATAGATTTCCACAACTTGAGACTCTTGAAAACAATCTGTTGCACTTGGATCCAGTTTCTATCTGCATTTTTCATGTGTCTGGATTTACTCATTCTGGTTCTGCATTGTCTGCATTGTTGATGTTGTACAATCATGATAAAAAAATTAGTCATATGTCTGGTTTTAGTTCATTGTTCTGTGTATTTACATCATTGTTCATGAAGAAAAGTACAGAAATCACTTTATTTGGTGTTTTCATAAATAATACAGTCTTCAATGTTATATATGGATGTATATATGTAGTGTTTACCCTTGGACATCTGTGTTGCATTATTGCTCCCAGTGGGTTTATATGGAAATGTGTCAAGTTGATTGATGGTGGTGCTGGGAGCAATAAAGTTTGCTTCAAACTGCAGCTGTAATGATGTGATTCAACACAGATAATTGAATCAAGGAATCCAGGAATCTAGTTGGTTAAAATTAACTCTTGGTTGATGATATAATACTCTGTGAAGTGGGTGTGATAAAATGGTATAGGTAGGTGGGTAAGATTGACATCTCTCTAGCACAGGGGTCGGCAACCGTTTTAAATATGAAGTGCCATTTTAAAATGTTTTTGTCAAGCATTGGCCATATCATCATTACGCCTGCCATTCTGTGAAGAACGCAACAACAACAAGCCAATCAGAGGCAGAGTAGGGTGGGTCTTTGTGGAATGTGGACGGGGAAAAAGTCAATCAAACTACCGTAAATAACAGGCTGTACTCCTGCCAATGGCTGTGAAAGAGGTCATTTGGCATGCGGGTTGGAATATTTCCCAAAAACTTATGCACACTTACTGCTGTGCCATTGTGTGCCATTGGTTGATCTACCGCATGTCAATGGTGGCACGTGTGCCTGATGTTGTTGACTCCTGCTTTAGCATAATAGCTTAAGAGTTTTGTTTTTAGTTCTTTCAGTCTTTAGTTTTCTTTTTTTAATTAATAAATCCTATTGCACCACCAGAATTCTAACTATAAACCTTCAACAAAGCACTATTTATGTCTCATTTATTTTATTAGTTATATATATAATATTATATAAATATAATATGCTCTTGACCCCTCTAACCTTTCTAATGTTTGCCTCCCCTTTCCCTTCTGTCTGTTGGATCCACAGACGTTATGTTCCCTCTCCGTGTACCCCTGTTGGCCGTATTGGTCAGCGTGGCCCTGTCCCAGTATGATTATGACTACCAGCCTAATTTTATGCACGGACCCTCAGGGCCCAACTGTAATCAAGAATGTGACTGCCCAATCAGCTTCCCCACTGCCATGTATTGTGATGGCCGCAAGCTCAAGTTTGTTCCAGTAGTCCCAACAGGGATCAAATACCTGTACCTCCAGAACAACCAGATAGAAGAGATCAAGGCAGGAGTGTTTGATAATGTCACTGATGGACTTCGCTGGCTGGTACTTGACAACAACCAGATTACCAATGCTAAGATAGCAAAGGGCACAATCGACAAACTTACAGGCCTGGAGAAGCTATTCTTCAGCTACAACAACCTGACAGAGGCAGTTGTCCCTCCCTCAAAGTCCCTTGAAGAGCTGAAGATAATGCACAACATGTTGTCCAAGTTCCCCTCTGGACTCTTGACTGACAAGGAGAACTTGACCTCCATCAACCTTCAGCACAATCAGCTAACGTCCGATGCCATCGGGGGGGCGTTCAAAGGGCCAAAGAAGTTGCTGTCCCTGGACGTGAGCCACAACAAGCTGAAGAAGCTGCCTGCCGGAGTTCCCAGTTCACTGGAAATTCTCTACGCTGACTACAACGACATTGACAGTGTCGGAGCAGGATACCTGAACAAGATGCCCTCGCTGCAATACCTAAGGATCTCCAACAACAAGCTGGTGGACTCCGGACTCCCTTCTGGAGTGTTCAATGTGACATCACTTGTGGAGCTGGACCTGTCTTTCAACAAACTGAAGTCCATCCCTGAGATCAACGAGCGGCTGGAGCAACTCTACCTCCAGGCCAACGAAATCAACAGTGAGTGGCAACTGTCAATCTTCACTCTTCTAAAAGCATTCTTCAAATATTTGACTATTTTCTTAAAGGTGCCATGTGGAGTTTAGTTTGTCTCAACAAAGTACGCTGTGTTTATCTTTTAGCTTACTGCTTCACTTTCTCATAAAAGATTTTGCTGAGCCTACTTTTGTAAATATTTTAAATCATGCATTATTTCCATCCATGTTTGTCGGCTTGCGTTCTTCTTCACTGCCTTTGCAGGCGCATTGCATCTTTGTGTGTTATTGACTGCCATTAGAAAAAAAGCATTAAACCACAGAAAGTGTGTATTGCTTTCTTCCTTGTCTTAGTGGTCTGTATAAGGTGGTTGAAAGGTGTATAATAACTTCTCTCATTTTTTTATTCTCTGTAGAGTTTGACCTGGCAAGTTTCTGCAAGTACGTAACTCCTGTCAACTATTCCCACCTGAAGCATCTGCGTCTGGACGCCAACAACATCACACAAAGCAGCATGCCCTATGACTCCTCCAACTGCCTGCGCCAACTTTCAGATGTCATGTTTGAATAAGGACCTCCCTCAAATCTATAACCTTTCCATTCCCCCCCTTTTCTACTACCATTATATGGCTCAGCCCAAAGCCTTCTGGATTAAAATGGTGTAATATCCCTTACATGTCCTTGCACAAAAGTAGTAGGCAAATCTGATGCACGGTAATGGCATATTCATCAATTATAATATGTATATTGAATAAAGAGCTGGGCAAATGTCATGGCAAGAGAAGCTAGCAACAAGTTTGCAGCATACTATTGGCAAACATCAGTTAAATTCATCAAACATCTAACAAAGGATTTGAATGTTTTGAATATTCTCATTGTTCACATAATAATGAAGGCAAAAAAATAGAAAAATACAAATAGTATAGGACCAAAAGTTCTATGAAAAAAAATGGATTCATCTGCTTTGATTTAAAAGACACACACTTTAAACATTCCAAACTTGCATTTGATTACATTGAATATAGACACAATGGAGTAAATGATGGCTCCAATGTCTCAATTATATCATCAATCGTCATTTTGTTGTCCGTCTTGTATGTTCCAATGTTTAGCATGTATAATATAATGTGGGTACAACAAATAATCCATTGCTGTGCAAAGGACCAGCATACAAGGAGTGTGTACTCAAATTTAAGTGTGTAGTGCCAAATGTGAGACATTATGAACAAATGTAAAACAGCAGTAAAATAATAGTCCCACTCCTAAATAAATCAAAGTTGTTTTAAGGTAAGGTATATATGTACTTCACGATTTAAGTCCTTCAGGACTTAGCTCTCTGAGAAGAGTGGAATAAATGGCACATGATTAAAAGGCATTGGTACTTTCCTTTAAACTACTGTACTTTCTCTGCTCAGTTAAACGTTGAAATGATTGAAGAGTCAAATTGTTTCTTTACGTTATTCTACTTCATAGCTGTCCACTTTCATGCACATTGCTGATTTGTATACATTTGCATTACTTGCATGCAACCAATGGTACCATTTTTTATAATAAACTACAGCTTTTGCAGTTAAGGCGCTCTCATTGTTACGTTGTTGTTCACCATATTTGATAAATACTTCTTACCGATACAGAGTCAACTTGACAGCAGTGTCATGAATTCAGGATTGTCATTAATGAAGTCATGTTATTAGAATATCACATTTTGTTTAGGTCATTTTTCATTTGATCGTGATTTCTTTTGTGGCCTTTGACTCGGTAACTGCTCTTGGATTTGCTGTGAGAAAACCGGACACAGTTGAATAAACCATGTTTCCAACATACAGTATTTGTATGATATCGCTTTTTAAGCCTGCTGTAATTAATTTCGAGCATGTATGGAAACAAACTGATAAAGCCATATTATTTGATTCAGGATAAATGAAATGAAAGGATGGCCTTGTATTTTGATTTTATTTGCTGATACGGTTTTTTATTGCTAAAACTTTAATTTGTGTACCACTTCTTAACATAGCATCCTGTATAAAGGGTTTATAAATAATGTTTAAAAAAATTATTAGTAAATCTTAGATTAATTCTAAATTCTCTAATAGCCACTAATAATCTAGCAATCTGGGGTTGCCAGAAAGACATTTGGTCAATATAATAAAACAATTTAACCACATTTGGGTATCTCTGCAAATTTCTGCATTGATGTCACTAACTGCATTGTGAATGAATAATCATATTACTCTATAAGGGTTCAAAACACATGGTGACCATAAATAATAAACATTAGGAACCCCTCTCTTATAGTCTGGTTTTAGGAACAAGCTGAAGCCAAGTGAACGGAGCAAACAAACAAAACAGCACAACCAACAGTCAGTTTTGTCCACAGAGATACTACAGTATATAACCTGAGCATTATGACAGGACATGATTAGTTGCAGATTTACTCTGTGGAGTGTGCTGTCATTTTTGGCAGCTATCATCTTCCCTTCCGGCCTAAATCTTTGGGATTTACAAAAGGAAAGAGTTTTTAAGACGGATGAAAGATGTATTTATTTATTCCCCAAGGCCCTGTTGCGTTTTAGATACACTGTTTACATTCATTGCCCAACTGATTTCAAGGAGCCATGCCCTGTGGTCTTCATCTGTAACTTCTGTTCCCCAGATTTCACTTTGTGCCTCTCAAGTTTATTTGCAGTAGTGACATAAAGAACCTATCATTTTGATTCTGTCCTACGTTTCAATGTAGCTTTGAGATAAACAAAAAAAACTGTTGGTCCTGGAGGGATGCAGGGGTTGCAGGGTTTTTCTCAAAACTGTAGCTTTAAGATATTTTCTGCGTAAATCTACCCTATCAACTGTCAAAGTAGTCTACTTTATTTTTTCAGTAATGCTTTCCTTTGGAGCATTAACACGAACAGTTCTCAGAAAGGTCTGTCCTAGTGTACTGTTTCCAATAAGATCATTTTAGTCTGCACATTTGGCTTTTCAGGCTCACTTGTAGACAAAAGTCATAAATTTAAATAATGATTAATGCAGGTTCATTAAAAGGTTTCTTGTGCCATTTTTCTATGGAGAAACATTTTCCCTCCATTGTTTTGCATCCTAAAAGGTCACAACAAAACAATAAGAAAGTAATAATAGTTAGGGTTTTGGCCCCTTTAGGGCGTGAAGTGCTTTTAGTCTTGTAATTGAAGAGTCTGAGAATGTTTTCATGGTCTGCGAGAGGGAAATAAAACCTTAAAATCAGCACATTCCTTTTGGTTTCTGGAGCATCTTTCAAAAGGTTACCATCCATTTTAGCCTTAAGAAGACAGAATACATCTTTATATGGAATTGATGTTGGTGTTTGGAAAAGTATACATCCTCTATATTCTTTAAAATGAACTTGTGATACATGAATGCACTGACACTGTGGATAATAAATCAAGAGCAAGATTCATAGTCACTGTCTTTGGGTATGTTATATGATAAATCCATTTTTATAGTATCAATAACATCTTTACAAAGCTGTGCACTAACTGTTAACACCCCTAATCCTTGCAGATGTGTACCAAATGGGCTGAAACCACTAGTTTATTCTTAGAGTATTAGTCAAAGGTTCCATTAAAGCAGACATTATTTAAAGATTGTAAATTAGTTGATTAGATGTGTGGCATTTATAGGGAATGGCTTCCAGATGTCCCATTTGATTCCTGCTAGGTGTTTGTAATTAGAGCCAGCTGTAAAGTTGAGATTTACTTCAAATTTTACCCACTTCTGCAAAAATGAACGTCAATAGTCCTCTGTCTTGGAGGTGCTGGGAGCTGATTTAAATACCCAACACTTCTCTGCGCCATCCAATACCAGTCAGGAGGTGAAAGTATTAGCAGTCTACTCACTGCCACTACCATTACAACATGTTATATGTTTGTTTTAACAGTTTTTTTTACATTCCACATGTTTTTATAGTCATTTGTACAGATTCCCAATCTAGGACAATTTCCTCCTCTTCCTCCTGGGTCTCCCTTATTTAAATCCTGAGTCGAGCTCCTGCTGCCTGTGTCTAGACAATAAAGTCCTTTTATAAAGTATGAAGTCTCACATCCTCCTGTTACAGATGGTGAGTGAAAGTATAATCAGCTGTTGCAGCCTGGCAACCCAACTCCAAAGATCTATCTCTGTTATTCATATTCTGTCTCAAACTTTTTTCCACAGAAAACTTAACTGACACTCTCTCCTAATGTTTGTTGGATATTTCCCTTCCTTTTTTATTCCTTTTTTATTTCTCTTGTCTCACCCTTGTCCAAATAACTTTAAAGTAGCAAGGATCATGTGCATAAGGAATTAAATGTTTAAAGCTTTAGTGCGTAAGTTTTTGACATTATTGAACGTCCGTTACATAAAAGTTGTTACAAAGATAATTTAGACTATCAGCTTCACACTGCTCTCTCTGTGTTTCTCAGTATGGCTATGTTCAGAAGATTGTGTTGTACGGTGACTTTCCCGGGCAGGTTTGGGTGAAGATAATTATCTTTTCTGAAGAGTCCATCATGTTTTTTTAATCCTCCGTGTCATCTTTGGCTACTAGCAACTGCGTGGAGGAGGGGTGGGGGGCGAGTGAGCGATCACGGAAGGCTTGTATCATGTAAACGCACCAACAGTGTCATTATTTAGAATTCTTCATGGGGGCGACAGAAACTACATAATATAGCTTTAAATTTGAAGTTGTATATACAGTATATATATATATATATATATATATATATATATATATATATATGTATATGTGTGTTTCCTTTTACCCACCCATATATATAAAAGCAGGACTAAGAGTTTAAAGCCCTGTGAATCTCTATTAGGCGCAGCAGTGTTTTGTGCTAAATGCAAACTGCAGCACGCTTGCATGCTCAAGATGCCAATGCTAACATGCATTTGCAGGTATAATGTTAGTCATGTTCAACATCTTAGCTCAGCGTGTTAGCATCAATTTCCCTGAGAGGTGCATAGTATTTGTGTACCAAATTGAATGGCAATCAATCAATCAAAGTTGTCAAAACATTTCACTCGAAACAACAGATTAACCTCATGGTGGCACAAGAAGAAATGTCAGGGGATCACCAAAGTCAGTAGGATTTATCATCTGGGAATCAAAATTTCAAGTTTTTGAGTCTTGACTAAACATGCAGAAAAACAATGGGGGAAAAAAACAAATACTTCAAATACAAAAGAAATTGTGGAATAACCGGACATTTGTATTCTTCAAATATGGATGTGCACACATACAGCTTGATTTGCCTCTTCATCTTTGGATACATATTGGAAAACATCAAACTAAAAGTGCACAACAATACTAGTATAAATGGCTGTCAACAGCTCCAGGTTTACTGGAATTCCAATTTTCCATGACATCTTAAGGGTGAGACACTATAAAACTAATAAGGTCAAACTTTTACTTCAAAAAAGTGGTTAACTTTACTGGTGATCTGGGGCTCCTGCTCTACCACGATACACACTTTTGTATTGCAAAGCTGTTTCTGGCAATAAATGTAAAAACCTTCTACAGTGATGTCATTGAGTAATATATTATTACTGATAAGCATGACAAGAAAAAGTACAAAAAGAAGATCTGGGTTGTAAAAGAAAAAGAAGGGAATTTTCCTGTAAAAAGTTGGGTGTGAATGTCTGAGATCAGACCTCTCTAAGCTCCTCTCTTACCTCACCTGACAGCCTAGTAAACACACCCATGTGGCCTGTCAGCTAAAATGTGTCATAAAATGGTCGTGCACCCATCCCCCAACAATGGGTAAAGAGTGAATCCTCCATTGTAGACCAAAAGGGTAAGTGGGGTGGAGTGACAGCAGTTTTACCCCTACACCACACTTGTGACTTTTTCTACCAACCAACCAATTGAGAAGAGGCGGAAAAACACTGCTGGGCTGGTAGAAAAGTAGGCAACACAAATTCTGAAAGGACATCCCAACTAACACAATCATCCTCCCGCCAACAACGCATGCTCCATCCTCTCTGTTCAACTTTTGAACAAAGTGCAGCATCCTAAGGGGAATCAAACCAAGAAGTCTAACTGGGCTAGACAGTGACACTGTGGATAATCCTCAGAGCTATTCATTGGAGAAGCAGAAGAACCAAACCAAACCACACCTGTTGGAGGAGCAGGTAAAGATGATCTTATCTTTCTTTCATAATACATCTGTTTGAGAGAGGGGGCAGTGAAAGGCTTGGACCATGCATTTTTCAGAGGGTTTACAACTGATTGGATTGATATTTACCTTTCACGTGGTGCACCTTGCCATCTTATGTTTTAGAACCTCTAGGTAACACATAAAGTGGGGAAGTAACCTTGCAAATAAAAGGAGGCTTTGAAAATATTTAATGTAAATGTCTCAGTTGTCACATGCATTTTTTCTCTCAGTCACACTTCATTTTATGAATCCCTGTTTAACGTCAGGAACAAGATATATTGATTGATAGACACTTTTGTAATCACTCAATTTAGCAATGGTTTAACAATCAAGCCTAAGAGTGAATGAACTGAGAAGTAAAAAAAAAAACTGTGGCTGTTCAATGTTTGTAAATGACACACATCTTGGAAAGTCACTTTCACCTCCAAACCTGTTTTTTCCACATAATGGATATCCATAAACACAGTTACTTTCTCCGCTCTGGATGCAGTAAGCCATGCAATCTCTTCCAAGTGTTTCAAAGTCATGAAGTGGATTTAAGCAAAGCCATCAACTGGAACAGATCCTGCAAAACCCATGCAGGGCAAATACAACCATTGTATAATTAACATAGCTGGCTCAGACACAAAGCCCCTGGCAGGAAATACGCATTATCATATTTCTATGCATGTGTTTCTCCTTAGTCTGTCAGGCAGATTGTAGCCAACATTTGTTTTCAGTAATATATGTTCCATTTTGCAGATACGTGAAGCCCGGAATCACCATTTTCACCATTTTAAATCTCCATCCACATTATCAATGATTATTGCCCCATCTGTTGTGTGTCAATAACAGTTTCTATGAAATCACACCAAGTTTGAGTTCAAGTAGTACAGTACTGCAAACGTGTCCGTTCATGTAGATGGTAATTTGTCTTTGACGTACAGATCCTATTAACGTGCTCAGGGCTAACGTCTGGATATTTAACTGATAATACAAGATTACAAATGTGTAGATAAATGATTACTGTTAAAAAATGCACCTTGGTAAACAGAGGAGGAGCTCTGATGAGATTGTATGGCTGACTATGGTTAAGTTTTGCTCCAACCTCACACAGCTCAGATGGGATTACCCTGCTGCATTTAAACCTTTGCGTCATCACTGGAAATTAGCGCAACCTCATGCTGGCATGTTAAAAGGTCACCAATCATGATGCTGGAATAGCTTTTACAAAAACAATTTGCTTGACCAGCATGCAGCAAAATCCCCCCAGATTAAGCCTGACCTCCATCCCATAACACCATCACCTGCCATGTCTGGAGACAACGTGTTGTACTTAATTAGAGTGCGTCATCTTTGTGCTGGATGCTTAAGCAGTCCAGCACAGACAACGTGCCTTCCCTTCTAACAATGTGAACTTAGGCTATTGATTAAAATCAAATTGAAACCAATGAGTTCATAGAGTTGCCTTCCACCTGCATAAAGTATCCTGCAAGAACTGTTCAAAATACATTGAATAGTGGTCATGACAAGACGCACGTACAAAAATAATATTTAAATAAGCTGTGTCAATTCAAAGTCATTATTATGGGATCTAATGTGTGCCACCACCTCCACTAGTCTATCTGTTTGAGGCAGGAGGGTCCATTTACACCAAATCTGAACAAAGATTTATCGGACCAAAGCCAAATCCTCCCACGTATAACGTTGTCAGAATGTGGTGACCATGTGCTTACAATCCTGGTAAACAGACTTGATAGCCTCTTGCTGACATTTGGAAAGGATCTTCTGTACATCACAATTATACTGAGATGTATTTGTGGACTTTGTGTTAATCTCACTTACTCTGTTGACTGCAAACAAAGATTTTTGCATAAAGCAGATTATTGAATCCTGATCTGATCGCCGTGGCCGGCAGCAGCACAAAATGAGCACAAAAGGTCGGTAAAGGACGCTTAGGGAGTGAGTGGAGTTAAATGGCTAAAGCATGCCAACCAAGGAAGGAAGGGTTGTACATGTGGAAGTCAACAAAAAAGAACAGGAACTGTAGGCTTGTATTAGCCTGTTTGTAAGTGGGCCATGTCTCAAGTACTAAAAAGGCTTAGCACACTATACACCATCATTGGATTGTGACCTTTAATCCTGGGAGAATCTCATTGGCCAAGAGAAGCTTTGGTGTCCTCATGAGTGGTTGGCACAGGGTGAATGAAAAAATTAGTGGTACAAATACAGGGAAGAGAGAGGTACATCCTCATTATTTGGGACTGCGCTTGGTAACTTGCTAAGGAGGAACAAAGGCAAGAGGGAATTTACAGAGTTTAAGGTAAGCTGACTTCCTGGAAGGTAAAGACATTTATACCACGTCTAGATAACTAGTTGGTTATTTGGTAAATGTTTGTCTTGCAACAAGTGATTGGGCTTTAGCGTTAAGGATGCACGGATCACACTTTAATTATTTGTGCCACACTTTGTTTCTCAAAGCTGGGTCAAGAAGCTTTGACCCCTGTACAGTGAGAAAGCAAAGGCACATCTCTCAAAACAGGTGTGCCGGCTTTGTCTTTGAAGTGCGCCCATCAATGAAAAAATGTGGCCTCTGCAAATGAATTCCAGACAAAATTGGAGTGCATCAAGAATTAAACAAGCACCAGATGGCAGCTGAGAGGAATCAAGTAGAGGCTTAAGAAATGGGTGGAAAGAAGATGGTAGAACAGACTTTGTTTGTTTCACTTTTTATTTGTGCTTCTTTTTTATATTGCATACCCCCCCCCCCATTTTGCATTGTATCCCACCTTTTGCATCTCACTTTTTGCCCTTTACCCCTGTCAGTGGCTAGTAACAGGCCATCTGCCCTTTGCCTGAACTGACTGCCATCCCTAATGAGGAAGAATTCAGTTCAGTACCTCAATTGAATGTGTGCAATGCTTGCATATGTGTTTATTTGCATGTACCATTGCCTCAGCTGTGCAAGTGGACTGCAAGATGTGTGGCAGGGTTAGCCATACATGTTGCAAACAAAGCCAGATGAACAGTTGCCATCTTACTTACAAAGTCTTCATGTATAAGCTTCAAGATTGTCATAATCCAACTAAAGTTGACCTGGCTCCGCATCCTGTCTTTGGAGATTTACTTGGACAGAGACACTTGGTTGCCCTGCTCTGTTGGCAGCTGCCATTGGAATTTATTGATAATGACATTAGTAGTAAAGTAGGTGACATACATAGGTGGTGGCTGATTTGGGCCAGAGTGTGCATTTGTGAACACTAGGTCAGCTGATGCATTTGTATTTGATTCCAGCTACATGATTTGCAGTATTTAAAGTGACTGTATGTTAGATTTCTGGAGTGTCACTGTAAAGGCCATACCAAGACTGTTGTTAATCTAGAATCACAAAACGAACACAGGTTCCCAAATACAAACGCTTGTATTGGTTATCAATCACAGTGTTTTCCTAATTCTGCAATCCTTTGCAAATTCTAAAACCTTATCTGATCCTATTTATCTTGAATATCAAGGGCATTCTGATGTAAATTTTTCCTATTCTGTCTTAAAGCCTGTGTAACCATCTATAATATTATTCTGTATCTTGTTTTGAATTATAGATTGGGCAGCAAAATGGCACTTCTCCTAAGTCTTCTCTGCATCTTGTGTCTAGTGGGGCAAGTTCTTGGCCAGGATATGCCATATGAGGAATATATGGCCCAGATTCAAGCTTGTCCTAAAGAGTGTCGCTGCCCCCCCAACTTCCCTCGTGCTGTCTACTGTGATAACAAAGGCCTGAAGAGCATCCCTAAAATCCCTACACACACATGGTATCTCTACCTGCAGAACAATCTAATTGAGGTACTCTCAGCAGATGCCCTGCGTAACGCCACACAGCTGCGCTGGCTGAACCTGAACCGCAACAAAATCTCCAGTGAGGGAGTGGAAGAAGGTGTCCTAAGTACAATGTCTCACCTGGCGCACCTATACATGGATGAAAACCTCTTGTCCTCTGTGCCATCTCCCCTGCCAGCTAGCCTAGAGCATCTACTTCTCTCTCGCAATCGAATTTCCAAGATCCCTGCTGGTGTCTTCATTGGTCTGGATAAGCTCAACCTCTTGGACCTCCAGGGGAACAAGCTGATGGATGAAGATGTGACTGAGGTGAGCCTGAAGGGTCTAAACAACCTGGTACAGATCAATCTAGCCAAGAACCAGCTGAGTAGCATGCCACTTGGTTTACCACCCACCACTACCCAACTTTTCCTTGATGGCAACAACATTGAGAAGATCCCAGCTGGCTACTTCAAACGTTTGCCAAAAATGGCATTTCTGAGGCTCAACCACAACAAGCTTGGCAGCAGTGGAGTTCCAAAAAATGTGTTTAATGTCTCCAGCATTTTGGACTTGCAGCTGTCCCACAATCATCTGACTGAGGTTCCCCTCATTTCCCCAGGCCTCGAACACCTTCACCTTGACCACAACAATATCAAAAGTAAGTCTGTGACATTTTCCCAATGCACCGACTGCTTTTTTCTGAATATAGTGATTCATTTGAACTGTACATAGATGCATAGTGTGTTTCTTCTATGCATTTATAAAATAGGGTTTTTTTTGTCAGAAAGATAGCAATGCTATTGTACTCATTTATTCCTTTTGTGTATTTACAGGTGTAAGTGGCGCCAACGTCTGTCCTGTCGCCGTCGACACTGTGGATGACTCTATCAATGAAAGTGTTCCTCGACTGCGCTACCTTAGACTGGATGGCAATGAGATTAAACCACCAATTCCCAGGGATGTCATTCTGTGCTTCCGTCTCCTGACGTCCATTGTCATCTAAAATAAATCTTTATTTAATTTTAATTTCCTTCAACTGATTATGATATGTGAATCCATGCAAAAATTGTGATGCGAGTAATATTTGCATGTTTGTGAAGCTCAAATATTTGACACTAGTTGGCAGCAACTTGTTTCATTGCTATGAAATACAAAAAATATCTAAAAGAAATTTCAAAATTGAGGAACTGATGGGTTGGAAGCTTTACTGACACTGCAAGCTGTTGACAATTAGATGTGCCTTATTTTGGTGTAAACATCTGCATGTACAATTCAGAATGAAAATCGGATTATAATTTAGCATGACAGTGATTTAGATGGATAGGAGGACAAAATGGGTTTATGACATGTTGAGGACTCACTGTCATTATGCTTCTTTGAGCAGGAGGCAAAGCTTATTAGGTAAAATATCACTTTATACTTGTAGACTCAAAGCCAAATGAATGATCTTGTGTTCTAGGTTTATAGTATCTCTACTCTATTCTATAAAATGCTTATTTCCTGTAGGTAATTTTATTTTATTTAATATTGTGGGAAAATAAATGGAAACCTGTGAATATTCATGGCCAATATTCCTTAACGTTTTGTATACAAAGAAATGGAATAACTGTTTTAAAAAATGCCAACACACTTTTTAATTCTGATTATTATTCTGAATAAACTGAGCAAGACATTTCATTTTAATTGTCTTTAATTTAAATAAAACATCTGAAAATGTGCCCAAGTGTAATTTTGTCATGTTTATACAACTCCAGCATTTACGAATGCAACCTAAATGTATACAAATTATAATCATACTACATGTTGTATAAGGGCGTTTTTCTACCAACTTTTATTTAAGATATATTGAATAATAACTGAGGGAAGTAATTTTGTTATTAGAAATTAACATACAGTACATCATCTTCCACAGAACATCTTCAACCAATCAACCAAGTGACAGTTGATTCTCATTACATGAACTGTGTAGCTATAAAACAAACTTTTTGTGTATCTGACACACCCTTTAGAGCTATGAAATTACAAAACTGTGAAATAACATGCATGATTATACATATAAAATCTCAATTTCATCCAAGCCCGGAGATGAAATGAAAAACATGATTAAAATATTGATTTGTTTAAGGGTTTAATGTGCAAAAGAGTTCAGCAAGAATTTAAAAATAAACCTGCAGCACCTGCCAAGCTGTCATTATTATGCATAATTAAAACATACAGGTTAGCCCATACCCATAAACAGTGACATGAACAGTAGTTAACACAGGTAATGAATTAAGACAGTGACACTTTATGTTGATTTTTGACTAAAATTATATTTTGTACATGTTGTAATAACTCTGATCATCCAAAAACTCAAATTTGAATTAACCAAATGGGTTTAATATATTCCCAGCCCTAGCTCCAGAATAAACATTCAAACATAATCCATGCTTCTGCTGGCATTGAATTGCTTCTACAGAGTTGGCCAACTCTGCAGGGCTTCTCAGGTGCTTTACAATGGACTGTGTCATACTCTTTCTGCATCAATCATTGTGTCAAGATTTTTTGGGCAACATTTAATTCAGTTATTTCTTTTTGAGAATTCCTGGCAGAAGAAAAGCAATTTGAGCCTATGTGACAGGTGCAGAAGGATTTCTGGCATTCCGGCTACGTCCTTTTTCCCCTCACTCATCAAAAGGTCTAGAGTTACCATGGGAGTAAGAGAGAGTTGAGGGCAGGTTGAGATAAAATCGTGGCCAAATAGAGCTGACAGAAGCTAGCCAGTAGCATCCTGCATGTCTCCTTTTTTTTTTTTTTCACTATGCACACAGATGACAAGTCTATGAGTGTAGCATCTCTTTGAACATGCACTCACGTCGGTACAGAATTGCAAAAAAAACACTTCCCTTGGGTCTCTTAGGTTCTCACCGCAGATCAGCACATTCACCGTCAAGTCATGTTATTGTATCCCACAGCTGAACTAATGTCTGTAGTTGTACAGAACATTTAGCGAGCAACAGTGCAAAGAGAAAGAAGCTTGAACCAAAAAGTAGAGCAGAGGCCTTCCTCCAAGCGGGGACTTCCTTTCAGTACCATGCTAACAGGGGCTCTTCACAGAGGTCCCATTGTGTACAAGGGCCCATGGATCCCCCCCTATACATGAAAGCAACACATGCCACAGCTTCACCTCAGGAAAAGGCGGACAAATATTTCAGTCTGATTGAGCCATACTCTTAGACAAATAAAGGACACTCTTGTAAGGGATAAAAAGGTATTCTGCCATTGGGGGGCCTTTGCGCTCTCTTTCTCTCTGTGTCTGGTGTCTGTTTATGTGTGTATGTGTGTGTGTGTTTTAGAGGGTCGTGCATGTGGATGTACGGTGTGGGGTGGGCGCACTCGGACTGACCAAAAGCAGTCTGCTCTGGTCCAATCAGTCTCAGTGCCTACCTTCACACATAAGCGGCAGGGCACTCAGGTCTGCCAGAGCGCCCTGACCTACACATACACACACACACACACACACACACATACACACACACACTTGTCACATTCACGCACACAACACCTTTCACACACTCCACACACGCACCCTCCCTTCTTCAAGGTACCCTGCGCGACCTCTCACCATTGGCCAAGTCCCGGAGCCCTCAGCATCTCCATCACGGCTGAAGGGACCATTCGGGAAAGCAGGGGACAGAGGTAAGCGTTCTCTGTGCTATCTTCATGCTGGCTCAATGGCTCTGTAGAGCAGAGGATTAGGTTTGACTTGCGCCTCCAAAAACACTGCTATTCAGGGTTTGCATATAGGAGCTTCTTGGCTAATTGGTTGCTGGTGCGGCTGCTTTATTTTCACTTGACTGAAACTTTGGATTTCTTTGTTGTCCTGTGGCAGTCTTAGTGGATGTGATATGTTGGCTGGTAGTTTTTCTAAGCTTCAGTAAACGTGATTCAGGTATGAGTGTCGGACAGGTGTTTTTTGGATTATTGACAACATTGGTGATACTGAATTATTTTGACAGCTGTATAATTTGATGCAATATCAAGCAAGCAGGCAAGAATTTTTGCCTCAAGAGATTTAATGAGTTTTGAACTATTTTGTCAATTTTTGCTGAAAATCTTTTTTTAAATCCTCCAATATCATTTTTTATGCATTCTGAATATTGTGCATATATTATTTTTCTTACTTACTTTTTTGTCACCTGCTTGATTGAGGATTTTTAAGTTCCTTTGAACCTTTTTTGTGAACAATTAGCAGTTTGTTGTGCAACCTGTAGAAAATGTGTGTCAAGTGTGCTCAAATTTAAAGAAGGTAGAATCATTGGATATCAGGAATGCCTAAACCGGAGCCAAGCATAACACAGAGGTAGTCTGGAGGCTACACACATACCCAGTTTCCACACACTGTACACTGTGATGGCCTGTATAAGAACACCTCTGTCTCTAATATAGTCCCTCTTTCAGTGTAACCATGCTGGATTTCATAGCCTCATGACAGAAGGTCTATTTCAGTGGGGATGCTGACCAGTCAGTCAATAGGGTGCACTCAGTTCATGTTGGACATTTCCAAGTGACAATGATGGGATTAATTTGTATAATTAGTATTTCCCTCTAATATCAGCAACAATTTGATACACAACTCAATTAACATGTGAAGGTGTTTTTTTTTATTTACATATGTTCTCATCACAAAAATAGCATCTTCTCGATTTTCTCTCTCTGAAAGATAGGTGTGTTAAGACAGAGTGTGCATCTGTCAGATTGTGCATCTGTCAGAGGATGTGTGTGTGCGTGCGTGCGCGTGCGTGCGTGCATGCATGCATGTGTGTGTGTGTGTGTGTTTGAGCACCTTCACAGCTGAATGAAGCTCACTGCCATCCTGTCCACAAACCTCGGTGGAATTTGGAGTTTGAGTGCTGAGACAAGCAGCATGGGGCCTCATAAAGGCCCTCTGTGAAGGGTGAGGGGTCGAGTTAGCTTAGAAACCCGTGTCTCTCTCTCTCTCTTTCTCTCTCTCTTGCTCTCTCCACACTCTCTCCACCTAACCCTGAGGGCCAACATCTTGTCCACGTCTCTCTTGCCATCTCACTCTTTTCTTCTCTTCTTCCCTTTCCTCGCTCTCCGTTTCTCTGCCCGGCCTAGAGGACTCTCTTCAAACTCTTCTTCTTTTCTTGGATTTCACATCACCTATCTCAGGCCTGCTGAAGTGCAGCTACACCTGCTATTAGTGTGCTATGAAATTTCTCCACTGACAGATGATTCATTCCTACACCTAATCTGTCTGTAGTGCCATCTAATTATGCGGTAATTAACTTTTGCTAATCTAATTACTACTTACCACAAGGGATTCACATTTATAAACTTAACTAACCTCGCTAAGCTTAGCAGAGCTGTGCTGCTGAGGACATGAACAAGATTATGAACATCAGCTATCTGGGTCAGGGTAGTGCATGGTAGATCTGCACCCAATAAAAATCATACATGCTAATTTTAGATTTAAGTAGAAAAGACCCTCTTGTCTGCAACCTCATTTAAAGTTTGTTTAAATTTTGCTGCATGTTTCTGCCTCAGCCTTTTTGGTGTGATTGGGGAAAATAATTGAAGCCCAAAACACAGTTCAAAGTTCAAATGCGGCTATAACTATGTTTTATTGGAAACAAAGTCACCCAAAATCTATTTAAATACTTTTAAAACCAAAAATCCTGCAAGCCTAAATTAGATTTCCCATGGTTCCTTATCAGATCAACTCCGACTTTTGACACACCACAGGCAAGTACGGATTTGAGCCAAGATGGCTGCCCCTGAAATAGTAAGGCTCTGAACACAAGGCCAGAGGCCATCATATTTCAATCCCTCCAGCTGTCTGCACTTCAGTAATGAAATCACTGACCTTAGTTATGTTACACAATGTCAAGTCCCTGGTGTGTTGTACCATGCTGGTTATGGAGCCAATAGCATGAAGACATGCCTTGTTGAAGTGCGCCTACAGTATGTGGAACTATGTTTTAATGCAAGGCTTGTCCTTAATTCTAACAATAATATACAGTATGTATATATATTCAAAAAATCTCAATTTCTGCATGTTTGTTCCTTTTTTACTTTAGCATTACATTGGTAGTTACATTAGACAAAAAAATGACATTAAATAACAAATTGAACAAGAGAAAACTCACCTAACTTCTACAACTGTCTACAGATGTAAATCTTTAAATGGACGTTCCCCCTTCTACTTTACGTCTCTCTGTTAAAGGTGGACAACAGTATGAGGATGCTTGTGCGACTCGTTTTGGGACTCTTCGTCCTCAAAGCGGCAGTGGCTGGCCCCAGATTTTCCCGACAAGTGGACTTGGACACATACGACAACGCCAACTACGATGTAGATCTAGACAATTTAAATTCAGAGAACCTGGATAACTATGACTATGAAGATGGGCTGACAATTGATGATCCTCAGGTAAGAAACTGTATCAATCAAGAGAAAATGTTTGACCAAGACGTACAGATACCCTCATACCCTGGCTTTTAAGCTCCAACTGTCATTACAAAGAAAATGCTTATGTCTTTATAACGTTTACATTATTATTATTATGTTTAGTTTAATACTTCATCTTAATTGTCAGTCACCTTAAACTGGCAGTTCAAGTAAATAAATTGGGTCATAGGTCATGCCATGGGATTGACATATCAAATTGTGTTGTGGAGACGGATGAAAATATAAACACATGATATACAACTCACATCTTAAAAGATGCAGGCTCACGTTTTTCTTCTGATACCACAAATCAAATTACAGCGCAATAAGTGGCAAGTTTTGAACCAAGGTCACCAGGTATATTTATCAAGGAAGGCATCCTGCTGATACCAAATGCGGGCCAATTGGATGATATACTCTCCAACTTTATTCACTACTGTGGCCAAATAATTTCACTTTCCTAACTTGGCCAGCCACCATGGAACCAGGTTTTTTAACATTGATATGCGTTCCCCCAGCCTCCTTATGAGGTCATAAGGAGCTTGGTTACCTCCCCTTTCTCTGCTTTGCCCGCCCAGAGAATTTGGCCGCCCATGAAAAAGAGAGAGACATCATGGCTTTCAAACAAGCAGTGGCAGTCACCCCCACCCTCCACCTTCTCCCCCCTCCGCCTCCCTCCCCTCTCCTCCTCAATAGCTACAGACAGAAATTGTCCTAAGAAAAGCTCATTGTGGGACTGGCTCTAGTGGCTGTAATTTGGCACCAAGGTTGAATTTCGGGAAAGAGACTTCAGATACAGTATTAGGGGACCACTAAGGCCTATAAGAAAGCATCCAAAAAGCAGCGTATCATGGGACCTTTAAGTAACATGCCCTAGAGTCTCCACAATTCTTCTGCAATTAGTTTTTATATGTGGAATAAAACAGTAGATGGATACTTTTTTATTTGCCTCCAAAAAGCAAAGAATAAGTAGTTAGATATTTTCCATGATTTCATTTTGACTTTACATTTAATCAATCACAATTATTTATACATATATATATATATATATATATATTACTATCAGTAACAAGTAAAGAGGAAAAATACAGGAAACACAGATAGAGCATGTGCTCAAACTCAATGACTGCTGTGCCCTCTGGAACTTTTAAAAGATGAGTGGAGAACAGAGGCAGAGAGGGTTACTCACTGCATAATGGATTCCAGAAGTGCCCTTTAAATCAGTTTAAGTTAAAATACGATGTGACAAGACTGCAGGGCACTGGGATGGCAAGCTTTAGCCAAATTTTATGTTCCCGTTCATACCTCTTTGTAACACGGAAATTAGGCCAAGGCAATGTCAAGATGTCAGATTTTCAGCAGGCGTCTTTTGAGCCAGTGACTTAACTTAAACCTGATGTGGATTGCACTCACACTACTGCTGTTACCTAAAACCAATCCCACAATCCAATTTAGATTTAGCAGATATGATAAGATGTAGTAGAACTAACGACATAAAGCAGAGAATTATTTTACTTTAATTATTTAGCAGTTTCAAAAAAGGTACAACAGCCTTTTGCCTATATTGAATTATGTTGTGCAAAGCTGTATAACTGACAGTGTTCAGTGTGGGAAAGCTGTAATGTGTTGCAGGGGAATGGCTTTGATAATGTCTGCCTGTTTAACAAGCCTGGAAATTACACCACACATTGCATAAGATTGTGTGGGAGTCTGTGGGAGCAGGAAGAGTAAAAACATCTTGTTGTAGATGCAAAGTTCTGACTAATTGCAGCATTGTGTGTGGAGAAATAGCATATTGCAAGGATCGCATATTTTGTTTTTGTTTTGCACAGTCAAAGGTGAAAGGGCAGCTCCTTAGATAGACTGGTTGCTTAAGAAAATAAGGGGGATTAAATGGATTTTAATCTCACACACACGCATCAGATGTCAGGGGAGAAATGAAGCGACGATGAGCTCCATGCCTCTGGAATGCTGACTCTTTACTTTCCACATCCCGCTCTCTGTTGGTATTTCTCTTCTTTCTCCTCAGGGCTTGCCTCTTTTGAGAGAAGAAAGGCTTGTCTATGATGTTATCCAAGCAAATAATGTTCAGTCTGCTGCATTCAAAAGTCTCTGCAAATGCAAATGAATCACCAAAGTCACACTAAGACATTTAATCGGTCTTTCATCATTTTGAAACAGTCTAAATCCTCAAGTATTAAACCCCAAGGTAATTTCAAAAGTTGCTGTTTGTGCTGCTGCTTTATCGGGTTTAACGTTTTCCCCAGCCACTGCTAGTTCTTCATTTTAATTTAATTAATATCATAATCTGGCCTGTTTATGATAAATAATATTCCTTGTTCCTTTTGTCCCTGCATTTGTTTTGCCGAGAATTATATGAAAGATGTACTGTATATTACTCTCATGTCTGTTCATTAAATACAGCCTGTTAGCATAGCTTAGCATAAAGACAGGGAAACAGAACAAAATCTGTCTAGCAGCCCATTAAAGCTCACTTATTAACAGGATAACAAAAAAGTGTAAAAACAATGTGATGCGGTTTAACAGACTTTATGAAGTTGCTGTAGTCCACCGTTCACATTTGCATTTAAACGTGTGTTATCAATCTTCTCATCTAACTTTTGGCAAGAAAGCAAATAAGCGTGTTTCCATAAAACTTTTTGTTGAAGTTACAGTGTGCTTTGGGCCAGGGAGCCTCATAAATGTGACTCAAAATTTGCCACGTTTTTTTACTGAACCCAACACTTTATATGATTAACTTGATATTGTACATGCTGTGCAGTAGCTGGGCATAAAACATGAGATGGGTGGTCCTGATGCACATTTCTTTGTTGTGATCAATACTTCATTTTGTTTATTGTAAAAGAAGCAGCTGGTAAACCAGTGCAAGAACTTTTTGGAAAAGTTTAAAACTTCACTTACTGTGCTGAATGCATGATTGATACACTATTAGCTACAGCAGCAACATACCATTTGGTGTCAGCTTGATGCACACATTCAACGTCTATCCCTGTGCATTCTGTATTCCCATGCTGTTTCCAGAGATTTTTTTCGTAGTAATTTTGGTTGCCAGCTTTTCGCCTCTTCTATCCCCTCGGGTATATATGTTTGCTTTGGGTAAAGGGGGAAATGAAGGGGAGAGCTGCAGCGAGCAAACTCTGTGCAAGACTTTTCAAAGGCCTACCTTGTTGTATCCCAAACTGTGTCTCTGCCAAGCTTTAAAATGTGACTGGACATTTCTTCATTGCTGCATTTAAAGTCTCTGAATGACTTTTAATTTAGTGATAATTATTGTAACCCATTGATAGCTTAAAGGATGTACCTTGTTTGATTTATTGTACTGATATACATTCCTTTTTGATACCTCTTGTCTTACGGACTGCTTACTGTGGTCGAATTGAGCTAAAAAGTCTAAAATATGGATTCTTGGAGCTACCATGTGTGTCTTGGTTCCACAAGGACCATTCCTTTTTTGGAGGGTTGAGTCAGCCTTGTTGGGCGTGTGAGGGTTTCAGGTATTACCTGTGGTGGTGTGTGGGGGTTCGTTGCCCTCGTCTGGAGAATGATAGAAGTGCAGGTTTGAATAAACATCAAAGAGCAATTGCAACGAGTGTAAATATGATTATACCAGATGGATATACCTGAAGCTTTTAATGAACGAACCACAGAGCACTGTAATTCATAATGCTTGGTTGGTTTTGCAGATATGTCTTTTAATTTAATCTCCAACATAAATTATATCTTATTTGATAAACAAAGAAGCTTAGCCTTTTGTTTATCAAATTTGATATGTTTAAACAACAGGGTAGAAGGTTAAAATGTTGTCCTTTAGTCCTAGGATGTCCCCCTTGCAGTTTGTCAAAGAACACAGTAAACTGACTGCAACCAGGTTGAATTGCATTTAGCACAAAGCAATGTGTTGCAATAAATATGTGGAATCTATAGTTTAATGTTTTTTAAAAACCTTTCAACAAAGACTACAAATGTGTTATGTTAGAGGCTGAGATTGTATTTGTCCTCACAGACAAGTAATTTGCAAGCATCCCTCCATTACTGCTTGGTTCAGAACCAAGTATATATAAACAAGAGCTCCTAACGAAATCCATATGAAGTACATAGAAAGTTAATGTCCATTAGGCATTTTAGATGGCAATATATCTGTCAGTGTTCTTTTGTATATCTGCTGTATTGTGTAACACGTTCCATATACAAATATACATTCAGAAAGTGTGCAAATGGTTGGTGTCAAGTGAAACTGTTAATCACTAGTATCACTTCCACTATAAAAATGTTTTCTATAGCGTGTCCCAGATGTTGCATCTGAGTGGTCATTGCTGCCTCTACTCATAATCCGTACACATTGCTGCCATCTAGTGGTGGATATGATATTTGCCATATGGCTCTTAGTTTTGGTCCTTGATACAGTAATACTGTCACCTCCGATCACAGTGTCTCAATTGTTGTGACTTCACCTGTTTACTTTTTTTGCCTTTTGCCTGTTTTTAATATATCACAGCAGAGAAGGAAAATGAAGAACTGATGTACCTGCCCAGTAATCATCAATCCATTCTCCATTTATTGTATCTTGTACTTAAGTTACATGATAACAGTGCCAAATTACACTGCTGTATGTGTCCTTTGATGATCACAGAGGTCATAGGTTGTTTTCACTTACTGTAGTAACTAAAAAGGTATTGGCCTGTATATCCCTGCTTATCATGTAGATAAAATAAATGAAAGTTGTAATGGATGGGATTGAAACTTTACTTACACAGTGTCCCAACACATTGTTAATAATTAAGTTATTGTTGGAATGATAGTTGTAACAGATGCAAAACATTTCCTTCCAATCCCATTTCTGTCATTTTTTTCTGGCATTCTTTGTATGTGTTCATACCCTTACAGTACTTGGCCATTAAAGCTGATTCTGATTCTAAATGACCTAAATGTCATCATCTTGTGAAATAAATGTCAGTCTTGCTAAATAACATGCTGTTTTCAAAAGTTTTGCATGTTGCCCTCCACGTTTCAGTATATGCCTAAATATGAAGTGTGTCTTTTGTGTTCTAAAAACAGTCAAGAGATGACAAACTACATAATGTTTAAACTTAATTGAATAAGGGAGCACCACTGTTCTGATTATTTTCTTAAAATCAGTGGTAGACTTTTCAATAAACAGGCTGTATCATCCTTTTAGAAGTATGGTTCATTATAGGGCAGATCTGTCACCATTTGTTAGGTTGTTAAATTCTCTTCTTACAGTTAACCAAAAATTACTTTGGAACAGAGTAAAAGGTCTTGGTCTGTATTTCGCCTGTGTATATTAAAATCAGGAAAAAGTTATCTTACTTAAAAAAATAGTATTCAGGATCAGCAAAGATAAAACTAAAAAAAACGGCCAAGTGCTTAGTCTGACTAGTATTTGGAGTGTTTGTTATGTTAGACTAAAGATTGAGAAAAGCATCTTGTCTCATACATTTTTACTTACTACTGCTGTCTTTTCCTCAGATAGAGATTGGAACACTGGCCCCACCAGACTATAACTACCCTGTACCCGAGGCCTCGGAAGTAGAAAAAGAAGAGGAAGAGGGGGAAGAGGAGGAGGAAGAGTTACCTCTAACGCCCCAGCTCAGCCCACAGGGTTCAGGGGGTTCTGGGGTCCTCATGGGCCCAAACACACAGAAAGGTCTGAAAAAGCACACACCCATAAACACAGAGTTACTGAAATTCACTGGGTTAAAGAGAGAGCTCAGAGGTAGAGCGGTTGCTTGCCATTTTGAGGGTTGGTGGTTCAATCCCTGGCCCTGCAGTCCAATGTCGAAGTGTCCTTGGACAAGACCCTGAACCTCATACAACCCCCTGATGCACAGCATCGGGATGTAAATGAGTGTGAGTGTTTATCTGATGAGCAGTAAGGCAGCCTCGGCCACAGTGTTTGAATGTGTGTGAATGGTAAATAGTTCCTCTAAAAAGAGCTTTCATAGTCTATTTTCAGTCCATTTGCTGTTCCAGCAACAAGGGTAACAATCATAACCCACAACGGCAAAAACATCCAAAACAAAGAAACTCTAATCTATTCTCTAAACTCATTGTCTGCATCTTCAACAATCATCTTTTCCATGTGCATGTGTTCCATTTAACTAGCTGTTAATGGTTAAATGTGTCCTTTTTAATCATTGTGTCCATTTGTCACCAACTACTTAACCTAATCATCATTGTGAGCTTCAAACCTGATTAATGATCCATTTCGTCAGTCTGTTTATTAATACCTAATCTTGTCTCTAACAAGAGGTGGAGCTGCGTCTGACGCCCATTGACATCCTTCATGTGTCCGGGGATTTTGGGGGCTCCGTAATGTCTGGGGCCTCGGGAGCTTCTGGGGCTTCTGGGTCTGGAGGCTCAGGAGATCTACTGTTCTCTGGCGGCTCTGGTGGTTCTGGTGATATTGTCCTGATCTCAGGAGCCTCTGAGGAGCTTCTCAGCTCTGGGGGATCTGGGGAATTCTTGGTATCTGGGGATCTCTTGATATCTGGGGATCTCTCAGGATCCGGGGATCTCTTGATATCTGGGGATCTCTCAGGATCTGGGGATCTCTTGATATCTGGGGATCTCTCAGGATCCGGGGAAACTTCTGGAACCTCTGGGGATACTTCTGGAGCCTCTGGGGATACTTCTGGAGCCTCTGGGGATTCTTCGAGAACCTCTGGGGATACTTCTGGCGCCTCTGGGGATAATTCTGGAGCCTCAGGGGATACTTCTGGAGCTTCTGGGGACCTTGGCTCTGGTATTTCCATTGAATTTCCCCTAGGCTCTGGAGGATCTGGGGACCAGTCTGGTTCCAGGTTCTCCGGAGATCTTTTGATCTCAGGGGCCTCCGGAAGCTTTGGTGAGTCCGGTGACCCAGGAATAACATTGTTACCTGGAGGTTAGTATTTTTACAGCCGACAGTCTGCTAGTAAGGCATGTGGCGACTCTATTTCTTGATGTGTGTAGAAATAACTTGTCTTATTCCATGTGATTCATAAATTCCATTTAACTGCGTCCTTTTTAAATGTAGTTAAATGTTGATTTTTGTTTTGCTTGTAATCATTCTTGTTGTACTGTGTGTCCCTATATTTGTGTTACTCATAATCATTGTTCTCCTAACCTCCTGTCTCATCTAAAATGTGAGTGTGATTGAATAATGGGTTGATTGATTGTCCATCTCACCCCTCCACCTCATGTCTCCTAACCCAAACCCTTGGCTCTAACAAGAGGAGGAGCTGCCCCTCATTCCTGAGACTACCCCTAGCGAGGCATCAAGTGCTTCAGGGGAAATCTCAGGAGCGTCAGGAACCTCAGGGTTCTCTGGATCCTCTGGAGCTTCTGGCGTCTCTGGCTCTAGAGACACAGAGGTCCCTGAGGTAACTCTGATCCCTGACATTGGTAAAGGTCAGTATCTAATCTCGACTTGTGTGAGATATGTAAAAGGCAAACCTGAAGGCCATACCTCACACTCCATAAAGCATACTAAAAACAAGGTGCAATTGCCTATACTGAGCCAATGAATAATTTCATGAACTGGCCACTGTTTGAGATCAGCAGTTTTAAGGCTCTGGCACACCAACCCGACGGCCGACTTTCAGCAGAATAGGCAGTCAGACTGACTGCCTCCCAAGTTGGTCAAAAAAGTGCCTCTGAACACACCAAAGCAACGCCGACTTGAGTGTAAGTTCTGCACGTGCGCAAGACGTAATATGTCTCCTTAACAGCAGGCACCGCTAATCTGATTTATCGCCCAAAAAAGGAAAACCGGCAGCTGATTGGACGAATGCGTTACATGGGTCTGGCTGCTGCTGGATTTTACAACCAAGCATAAAGGCAGCTCATTCAGAATACAAGTTCATATTTTACAAAGATAGTTCACCAAAACGTGTTTCTGAAAACATTTTAAGCGAGAATTAGGCCATGCCGTTGCTGAATCTGTCTTAATTTCAGATCAACAAAGTTCAGTTTAAAGATTTTCGTCAGATTTTGAGAGCCATACGTCACACTAACATAAGTGCACTGATTCGCTAGTCAAGGGCCAGAACACAAATCAGATTGGTAATTGAGTCAGACTGCCCGCCCAGCAAGTCAGGTCGGCAAAAATGGATGTCGGCACAGAACACACCGAACAGACTCAAGTCTCTGACATGGTTGGTCCTTGGTTGGTGTGTCAGGGCCTTTAAAGGTACCCTGTGGGGCTTTGTTTGACGAGGACACAGAAGGACATGCATGCATGCATGCATGCATGCAATACATATTTTTTGCGCTAAATGGTGGCAGTAACGCAAATAACAGCTACATTGCATCAGGAAAGACAGTGACAACAAAGACTGCTAGCTAGTTAAACTAAACCTCCACTCAGCCGTTATTTCCTCCATAGACCACGCACCATTATAAAAGACTCTTCAACTCCAACTGCAAACAAGGTCAATTATTACTTTTTTCAATCCATTCAATCCACTTTCCTGGAGCCAAAACCGGAAGCTCAAAATATGCAAGAGCAATTTAAATTCTAATGAAAGAGAACCATCTCCTAGTCCGTTAGTTCCTATAATGCAACCATGATTACATGATTTCAATTATTCAAAAATTCAACTTTAAAAATTAGTACGGAAATGAATTAATCACATTTGTTAAACGTCAGAAATACACATTGTGAGAAACATTTAATTTAAACCAAAACGGGGGTTTTTTTTTACAAGAAACTCTACAGGGAACCTTTAAAGTATTAGAGTGGAGCCAACTTTGCTTTGAAATGAAAACGCTTAGACAGTGCAAGATTTATTGCAAGAAGATACTCGAGCATTGGCACCTTGTCTGCGGAAAAGGGGCAGTGGCAGCACTTGAGCAAATTATCTACAGCAGGAAATATTTTCACATAAATGTTTATACCAAGTTCACATTTGTCAAGCCTAGTATATGGGGGCAAGTGAAACCCTACAGATGACCCTAAAAAGAAAATGTTTTTTTTTTTGCTAACAAGCATATTGTTCATGACCACTCAGCAGATCACATTTCATTATTAACACCAGAAAGGCATTTTCATTTAACTTCCATCCATCAGTTAAATGCCATAAACCCTGCTAATATACTGTGTGTAACTTATAACTGAGGCAAACAGTGGGCCACTGATTGCCAGACATACTGTCCATGCTGATCTAACCTGTTTCTTTAACACCTAATCTTGTCTCTAACAAGAGGAGGAGCTGCTTCTGACTACACCAGAAACCCCTCAGGAGGGTGCTGGCGGTGTAGAAGGGTCAATGAGTTCTGGTGAACCTGACGAACCCGATGAGCCTGTGATTGACAGGGAAGGTCAGTATTTAACAACACAGGCATGGAATGCAGAGAAGAATAATAACAATGTCCATTCCCTTTGGAACTTCCACACACCCAGATAGCCTGAATCTTGATTTGATTGCCTTTGCCCTGTGGACAATTAGAGGTTGAATCCAACTGTCCTCTGAAATACATTACAATTCTACCTCTTACTTTTTCATATTTTATTCCCTCCCTCTGCTTTTCTTCTCCATCTTGTGCTGCAGGTATGCCCACTTGCTTGCTGTGCACGTGCCTCGGTGGTTCGGTCTACTGTGATGACTTGAAGCTCGATAGTGTTCCACCTCTTCCCAAAGACACCACTCACTTCTACGCCCGCTACAACAGAATCACCAAGATCAACAAGTCTGACTTCGCCTTTATGAGTATGTTGGAAAGAAAATGTATAAATATTAGACCAGAGATATTAAGAACCAAATATAGAGTTGATGTTTAGTGTTTTTCGCCTCCTTCCAGGCAAGCTGAAAAAGATCGACTTAACCGCCAACGAGATAACGTCCATCAATGAGAAAGCATTTATGGGTCTGCCTGAGCTGGAGGAGCTGGTGATTCGAGAAAATCATATCTCACAGCTGCCTGCCCTGCCAGAGACCATGAGCCTGATCGATGCCAGCCATAACAATATTGGCAGCAAGGGTATTCACAAAGAGGCTTTCAAAGTATGTACAAGTGCCATATTTCCTACAATTACTGTCATACACTCAAGCCCAGTCAATATAGCCGATATATCAGTCAAAACCTTTGCTTATCTTGGTCACAATTCTCACAATTCAAAACAATTTTTTCGGCCAATATTAGCAGTAAGTGATTTGAGGAGGAGGGATGAAGGCCTTGTTAGCAAAATGACCAAACTACATGCCTCTTGTTAACCTGCCTTCTCCCCTCTCACTCCCCCAGTAACAGAGAAAGTGCTGGAGCAATGGGGTTGTTTAGTTTTGACGCATATTTACTTTGATTGTTAGGCAGCACCTTCTGGTGGTTGTAGTAATTATAATGGGAGCAGAGCAGGAAGTCAAGTAACATGAAACATGAGACAGAAAAGTCCATCAAGGGTGGACTTTTGTGGGTGGGCAAGGGTGGGATGGGTGAGTCAAACAAACGCCGGATTCGCCCAGGAGACTGGTGTTCCTGTCCTTTTTGAAAATAAATGTAAACGGAGAGTAATTTTAACTTTAAGTAGCAAACACGTACGTGATGACGTCATGTACGTACACACGGGAGTGAAGTAACGTTATGTGCTGATGTACAGCTTTTAACCCAAACCATCTTTTTCTAGAAGTAGTTTTTGGTGCTTAAAATTAATCAAGTCGTTTTTGTGCCTACACCTAACCAAACTGTGACTGTTTCACAACGTTAATGACGTTTATAAAACCACAACAGTTAAGTTGACACTAAAACACTCCTATGGGTCATATTAGAGTGTAGGAACAAATGACCTATGTTGTGATATGATTTTGTAGACTTGCTAGTTAAATATGTTAGTCTAGTCTGTCACTGACCCTTCATCGGACTGAGGCTTGTGAAAGTTAGAATCTATGTCCATGGCTCTGAAATATTAGTAGCCTTACTGTGTATTGAAAAATCCATGACACTATCCATGGTGCTGAAGTAGCAGATGGATGTTTAATTGTTGATTTTCTCTGAGTCCCAGTCAGTTTGGTCTTGGATCTATAATATTCTTTATTCTCTAAACCGGGTGACCAAGAACTGGGTCAGTCCCCCTTCTTATGATTGAATGTAGGGAATGATGTTGTATGGAGGAAGATAACAGCAAGGTTACAGCAGTAGGAAAGCTTTGAAATAGCAATTTTGTATTGTAGACTACATTAAAATGTGTTGGGAATTCTTAAGGCCTGAGCCAATAACGACTTATATCTTTCCTTTTTGTATTCAGGATATGACTAGCCTGCTGTACCTATACCTAACAGACAACCACATTGATTACATCCCTGTGCCTCTACCAGACAGCCTGCGATCTCTACACCTACAGGTATATCTGATTTGGTCTTGTGTGTTACCACTCCCCACCACTGCTCAACATTGAAAGTATCTTTGTAGTTTTAAATTGATATGGAAGTAAGTCCAGTCATCTGTATTTATATAGCACATTTAAAAACAACAGTTTAGCCAAAGTGCTTTCCAGTTGAGGCAGATGGGTTAAGGTCTGCCTCAGTAAAGGGAAAACTACAATAAATAAAAAGAATATGCATAACAAGCAATAATAGAAAATGCAACAACTAAGATGATAAAACCAAAGTCAAGTTACCCACCACTGTTCACTCACACATGGTGTAATTAGACCTCTGTTCATGTTGAAGTGGGTGGAGCTATGGTGAAATTCCCTCATTATGTCAAGAAACTTCACCAACCAATTTGTAAAGTTTTAAAACAGGTGCAACAAATTTACTAAGAGGGTCAAGTAAGTGGCCTTTAAGTATCTAACTCAAATGTATTTATGCCCCTGAGAAATAAACCTGGAGTAGCCTGTGGAATTGGACACTTGTATCCAACCCGATTGAATTTGAATCATTTCTAAGTACAGTATCTTATTGGCTCTATTTAAGTTTTGCTTTCCCCAAATCAAAACAAACTGACCCTGATGAAGAACACAAGCTGAAACTTGTTGGTCTAACAATAAGGTTTTGTTGGAGTTTTCCCCCTTCTCAATGCACCTTGGAAGTAGGTGAAGTAGTGGCGGAACTCCCTACTCTGCTTCAGCAAATCAAAACAATTTAACATTTCAGAATTAAGATTTGAAGATTGACATTGAAAGAACTAAAACTAAAGTCTGGAAGTATATGATATCTGAAGTGTACAGGCTGAACCGGTTTGTTTTAACAAATAGTTATAGTTACCAACCTGGGAGGGGACAGATATGGTTACTGCGTAACCAAGCAGTTTTAGAAATCCTTTAGAATTCATGCTACAATTTGTCCAATACTTTGTACACTCATATTTATCCATTATAGTGGTGGCCTCTAGCTCACCCAGTAAGAGCGTTCGCCCCATTTTGTCTGAGTCCTGCACCAGCCGGGGTTCAAATCTAACCTGCAGCCCTTTGCTGCGTGTCATCCCTCATCTCTCTCCCACTTTCCTGTCTATCCACTGTTACTAAAGGGAAAAGCCCCCAAAAACAATCTTAAAAAATATATGCCCATTATAATTGGATTCATCAAAACAAGTCTAATATGCATGGAGGTGATATCTCATTATCCTCCTCTATCTATTGCAGCGTAACAATATTCAAATGATGCATGAGGACACATTCTGCAACCTGAAAGATTTCAACTACATCAGGAACGCACTGGAGGACATCCGCCTGGACGGCAACCCCATCAACCTTAGCAGGACCCCACAGGCTTACATCTGCCTGCCCCGTATACCCATCGGGGATCTCATTTAACCACACAGACACATACCTTACACTCTTGCACACTGACTTCCGAGAATACAACCACATGCACACATATTTGTACATATTGACACATAAAGCGACACACGCAGACATGTAATGCATCACTCCTCAAACAAACAATCAACTAATTACAAACTGCCATGCGTGCTGCTTGCATATACTATGGATCAGTAAAACTCTGTGTGGAAAGCTATGTTCCATAAACCTCTACAAACACATAGATTCTAAGTCAGATTCTGGTGATCGAGTGCATATCCACTGTTCTACTGCACCTTCTTCCTGTTGTTTAGATTTTTATACCAGGCATAATCCAACATCACACATACACACTGAAACTGTCACTCTCACAATCCCACACCTATCAAAACACATGTACACACACACACAAACAAATACACACACATACACACAAGAACTTTCACAAAAGCCAAACTGTTCCTGTTCCGCAACTTGATGAAGAGTAAAAGAGATTAACAATAGGTGATATTCGTAGAAATCAGTTTATTAAAAACCCTCAAATGGCATGTATGTGTCTGTTTAATTGTATTGTTATGACTGGCAAAGAAATACAACCAGTAATATTGTTTAAATATGTTTGTTTTGTAAAAATAATTATATTAATATTAATGACAAATCTAACACTTTTGGAAATGTATACTAGCATAAACTTATTGAAGCTGGAGCTTAATGAAAGGTAAATTGACTAATGCAATAAAAGACACATTTAAAAACAATCATTTGTTGTAAAGTCTGTACTGTAACATAAAAAATATATATTCTGAAAAAATATTTTTTACATTAACTGCAATATTTGGTAAATTCTGTTTTAACCGTGCACAATAGCAAAGACTAATGTCTAGAGTCAATCAAATAAAGACTATTGTTTGATTTGGGAGGCGGGGGGGTGTTTATTTTGATTGTGGATGGGGTTAAGAATAATTCCAATAGCTTGCTATTGTGTGCTCTGTATGGAATAACCACAAGTGAATAAAGTTGTTTTGAAGACCTCTCCAAACCAGGAGTGGCTCAACGTTTTCATTGACAACTTAGTTGAAGCATAATGTGCATTTTAAATGATATGCAGATGCAACCAAGGTGGGAACTGCCCAGAAAGTTTCTTCTGGAAAGGTTTTGTGCAAAAATACCACATGAATTAAAAATTTTCAATAAGTTTTTCTAACAAGTTGAGAAATCTCTCCTTCCTGTCCATGACTTCTGCGTTGTTCACCATGCTGCTCTCTTCTGTAACCTCCTCAGTCCTTTCTTTAACTTTCTCCAGCCTGGCTTTCTCTTGCTCCAGAGCCAGTCGGTCCCTGCTCAGGGCGTCTCTGTCCCTCTCCACCATCGCCCTCTCCCTCTCCATCACTGCCTTTTCTCTCTCTATTGTCGCTCTCTCTCGAGCGAGCGAGGCTCGGTCTCGGTCCAGAGCAGCAACTTCCCTGTCCAGCACAGCTCTCTCCCTCTGCAGTACCAGCCGCTCCCTCTCTAGCACCCGTTTCTCCCTCTCCATCACCTGTCTTTCGTTGTCCATATGATCCATTCCCTGGCTTCCCTCGTCCTGTACCGCCTCCTCATCCTCATTTCCGTTCAGGGACACTTCGATCTCTGGCCCGCCTGCTAACAAAGCCACAGGGGAGTTTATCCCCATGGATGCCTTCCTTTTCTTGGGTTTGTAGATGGGTAAGAAATCGCCATTGGTGGGGAGGGTTTTGAGGATGGGGGCACTGCTTTCCAGTCGACCCTCCATGGCGTCCTCGATCAGACTGAAATAAGGCCACGTTTCAGGGAACACTTTTACCCCATCTGGAGGGTTCTTTAGGTCCTGAGGAAAAAGAGAGAGAGGGCAATGAATCAAGAAGGAAATTGGTCAAAATGCTTTTTTATCTGAGTGTTTCATTTAAACTGTACCTTGTATCTCTTCTTCAAGTTTTCCCACTTTTTGGATGCTTGACTATGGGTCATCTTGTGTTGCAAGCCCATATGTTTTAGAATGGCCCTGAAGTACAATTTAATCTATTAATTGTTCAATGTTATATAGCACAATGGAATGTACTCATAAACTCTGTTTTACATTGAAAGACAAAATATAAACATTATAAACAAATAATACAGTATAAGCATCAACACAATGTTATCTACAAAGTAATTATTTTAAAGTAAAAATACCAAAAGATCAATGGGTGTAGCTTCTAAAATATGAATATTAACAAGCATTTTGATGTAATTGATGTTGTACTGCCTTAGTGTAGAACATCCTATGCATATACAAAGCTGAATGCATCATCCAGGAATTTAGACCTTTTTCTATTTTCACACAGTAGTGTCTCATACCTCCATGCCCTCATGGAAGTATTTCTCCTTCCAGAGAAGAGGTAATGGTTAGAAACCCTCAGCTTTACAAATTCTTCAATTTCGTTGGCACTCACTAAGCAAGAGAGAGAGAGAGAGAGAGAGAGAGAGAGAGAGAGAAATGAGTTAGAAATTACTGTGTGAGGGGTTTTGAAAACCAAAATAAACTCAAATATAACATTAGCACTATAATAAAACTACATTTATACTGGTTTATTGTACAGTAGGAAGACTTTTCCCCCCAACCAGCTCAATTGTTAATATATCAACAGGTGTGAGGTCACAATCTAACAGTTAGTTTGGTTCGATATCTCGTAGGCTATTTATTAATTTAGACAAATAGTACGCAACAAATACGTCCTACATTACCATTAGAGGCCAACTGAAAAATGTGGGTTATCTAACTAACGTTGCATTCACATTTTTTTTCAAATTGTTGAATGACTGCGTGCTAATTGGTTACTTTCACCGTGCACTTGCTAGGTTACTAGCTAGGTGTCCAAGCTAACTCCAATTAAACTGTGAGTGCGTTAGCTCGCTTGATTAAAACATGACGTTTCTTGCTGCCTATACTTACTTTTATACGTGAACTCTACGGGGTTGACTTTATCGTAAGTGGTGCCCGCGTATGAGTGATCCTCGATTTCCATTTTTCTCTTTTTTTTCGTTTTAGTGTCTTTATCAAGTGCCCTTCGTTCATCCCATAGACAGACAGTTCCTCCTTCAGAGGGACCCTAACTTCTTCTTCGCTTACTTTTAATGAGAGCGCTTTACTGTGACCTAGACCATAGACAGTTAAAGAAACCAAGCCGAGGAGGCGCCAATGGCAGAATCAGCTCACTTTCGCCGCCCAGCGCTGTGGAGGTTTAGCGCACTGCAAAATAATATTGAGTAACCAGATGGCAGTAGCCTATATTGTTTGTACTCCACTCTGTTAATATAAATAACGTTCTTATAATTGAATATTTAATTTTGTAATTTAGCCTTTTTGTGATTTGTATGTATATAAAGTAATGTATTACATTTACAGTGTCACAACACTTTTTTTTACTGCCACTTACCTTTGCAATATTTTTAAACTTTTATATAGCCTAAACATTGTATGTTGTTTTTGTCTATTTAAATCTTTTTTTTAAATGTTTTATTTTAACCTACATACCAATATATGTATGTTTACTTATCTATGTGTAGCTGTACTAGGTTAATGTATTTGTCATTTAAGAGCTCAGGGTTTCACAATAAACTGTAGGATGTAGCCCTTTCATGCTTGTTTTAGGTGTATGTCTGAGTTTATTATCATGTACGCTATTCTTGGCACACATACTTTGTCAAGGAATCTGATTCTGATTTATTTATTCCTTTTATTTCTATTATAGGTTACTGGTGGATTATTTAAAACCTAGGTTTTTTTCATAATTATAAAATGACAAATTAATTCTGGGTCTTGGATTTTGGAGATAGAAGGAACATCTAACATTTGTAATTACTGGTGCCTTCATCATATTACTCTTTTATAATGTATTTGTAGTCCCAACATATAGCTGGCAGTCTTGCTATGATTCACTTCAGCATGACCAGCTGCTTGGCAAACAACATGTGGGTGTGGCTGGAGCCTATATTAAAAGTGGGGGTAATGAAAACGAAAGTATTGCAAAGTAGGCTACAGAATGGCGTCTGCAATTCGTAAGTACCCTATAAACATCACTCTAATGTATGTACTAGTGATTATGTACCTGTATTTAACCAACTTTGTATGCCCTCTTAGGAAGAGCATGTGGCCACTGTATGTTTCTATAATGTGTTTATCTATTTTATATGAGAAATTGAGACTTGTTGAAACCATTAATATCAAACCAAAATGACATAGCCTATGTCTTATAAGGGAAAATACGATGGAAAAGACTAAAGTGTGAACTCTTAGTCGGTTACACAGATTTATGTTATGTTTATTATTGTTTGAAGGAATTCATTATTTATAGTTTCAGTTTCGTTTTTTTCATTCAGCTCCCTGCAGGGTCACAACTGTAACCCAAAACCTGTGTAGTAAAATGATTTACATTCATTTCTCATTTACACGGCGTTACATTTAAGGTACTCTTATTATCAGATTTTTATTCATCAAATATGTTCCAGTGTAAGTGGTGATCTTGGCCAAGACAGCTTGTAATTTAATTCGCCAGCAAGAGGCAGCAGATATACATGAAGTTATGTAGGCCATTGTAGCAAAAGACTGTTGACCTACACATAAACTTCTTTTAAACTGTCTCAAAATGCACCAGAAAGAATAGCATATGGCATTTTATAAAATAAAAAGTGAACTTTAATTGTTTATTTGTTCTCGTGAACAAACCTTACTAACTGCATTTTATATAGAGTTACTCTCCGTACTGTGTAACAGGTCCCCCCCTCCTCTTTTTTTTCCTGCACTACCTATACTTTATATTTTTATATTTTATATTTTTATATTTCGTGTCGACACTGTAAAGTGTTTTTTTTTTCAATCTCGTTGCACAGGTACTTCACTTGTGTATAATGACAAAGCCATTCTATTCTATTCTATTCTGTTCTACAGAAAATGAATGCAACATCATTTAACAACTGGAAGTGACACCCCAGATTGTGTGTATGTATGTATATATATATATATATATATATATATATATATATATATATATATATATATATATATATAGTGAATATTCCGATCCACCCTTTAAGGATAGAGACCATGTTCAAGCCTCATCACTGGGGTTTGTGAATAAGTGTTCACCAAACATGTTAACATTTGTTTTCCCAGAGTCTGATGAAAGTGTGTCAGAAAATGAAAGTGAACGTGAATCCGACGACAGTGACCAGTCGGACAGTGACGGGATGTCAGATATAGAAGCTGATTGTCAGGTTTGTGTCTGGAGAATTGTGTCTCAATTTCAATTCAATGTTATTTATAGTATCAATTCATTACAAGATTATCTCAAGACACTCTACCAATAGGGAAGGTTACCACACTCTATAATTTACAAAGACCCAACAAGCATCTATGTTATAATTACATATTAAGCCATGAGAAGTGACCACACACTAAAATAAAACACACTAAAAGCCAGTCTTTACACATTTTCAAATAATGAGTCCATTGCCATTTATACAACATCATTAGATTTATCTCTGCAGTGATGGAAAAAAGGTGTATTTTCATTTTTAGATTCAGAGGAAAAAGCCCTGCAAGTATTACAACAAGGGCAGCTGTCGGGATGGTGAGTCGTGCCGTTACTGGCACATCTGCAAGTATGCCCTGACAGGAAGCTGTCGCTACGGGAACAAGTGTAAGCTGAACCACCCCAGAGGTAGAAGTCAGTCATCTGGTGCAAGCGACAGGGCTTCGGACCGGTCAACATCTAGTGGTGAGGAAGAGAGAAGAGGTTTGGATGGTATTTCTTAATGAGCCACATCTTAATGTTAAATAAAACATTTACACTTCAAACTCCTTAACTTATTATACTTAAATGTACGTTATTTGCCTATAATATTGTACTTATGTTAACTACTTATTCCGTCTATTCTGTCCATGCCAATTGCTTGTCTGTTAGTTAATTAGTCAGTTGTGGATCCTTCACCTCTTCCTCAAGTTATTCTCCTTTTTGTTAAAGTTTTTCTTTTATTATTGAGTTTTTCCTTCTGAGACAAACTTGTGACACTTAACATTTATTACACACATCATTTGATCCATGATTCAGCTGTAATTCCTCTTAAAAATGAAATAAGAAGTGCCTAAGCTTGCTCTATCAAAATGTAAAAGTCAATTTGTGTCTTTTTTTTTTTTTTTTTTTAACCAGACCCAAAGCTTACTGATGGCCGATGCTACCAGTGGCAGCTGAATGATGGAAATGGCTGGAAAGATGTCAGTAATGATCACATTCTTGAGGCCCAGTACTCATTGCCCCACACCAAAAGCATTAAAATCTACAACACACCATATGGGTAAGAGCTACAAACCGCAGTGCTGAAACATTTTCTAAGCTTAGACGCATTGAAACTGGTTGATGGTTGGTCTCTCGCTCTCTGTCTCTGTCTGCAGGGCATTGAGTATAGATTTTAACAGGATGAGAGTGATTGGAAAGAGTCTGAGAGTGAGACGTTTGGATGACGGGAACACTGTGTGGATCTGGTACTGCACATTGAGCCGGAAGTGGATCAAGTATGGAGACAAGGTAGATGGAATTAAACAGTTGAACCTTTCTTTTTGTCTTAAAGTGCTCACATTATGCTCATTTTCAGGTTCATAACTGCATTTAGAGGTTATATCAGAAAAGGTTTACATGGTTTAATTTTCAGAAAACACCATATATTTGTTGTACTGCACATTGCTGCAGCTCCTCTTTTCACCCTGTGTGTTGAGCTCTCTGTTTTAGCTACATAGTGAGGCATCTTATTTCTGTTCCATCTTTGTTGTGAGTCACACATGCGCAGTACCTAGGTCAGCACAGCTACCCAGTCAGAAGCAGAGTATGAAGGCGTGCCACGCTAGCAGCTAGGCAAGCATTATAACGTGTGTTACAAAGTGACGCACGTACGTCACGGAAGTTAAGGCTGGACTACAACAGAACTGTTTGGAGCAGTTTGTGAACAGTGTTTTCTGTTGGGGATGGTAAGTCCCTTTGTGATGGACTTTGGGCTTTTTTACTTTGCAAACCTATAACATGCACAAAAAAGATACATAACACAATAAAGCAAAGGAAAAAGACAAAACAACATAATATGAGCACTTTAAGTGTGACACATTTTAGATTTGTTTGGAAAGTTTGTTAATGAATTTTGATTTTATTTTATTTTTCTGGACAGGGTCCGAAGGGTAACCCCAGTCCTGTGAAGAGCTCTGACATAGAGGAAAAGTTCCAGAGTAACCCAACAAGCTCGTATACTTTCACCATCGGTGCTGAAACCCTAGAGATTAAATTCAGAGGTGAAGTTTACTCACAAAACCTTCACAGAATAGTGAATTCCACATGTAGACTATTGTTAGTTTCTCATTGGATACCGGCCTTGTTTGTTAGAAATGCGACAGGTGAGTGCAAAGAGAAAGAGGAAAGTCACTCGCCGACCACAGTACAGACAACAGCCAGCAGGAGCAGGGTGAGTTTGGATTTTGGTCGTTGAAAAAAGGTTTCCCAGAATGTTGAATTGTTGCTTTAAATGTTGTGACGGAATCCAGAATTTGATATTCTCGTTACAGAGTTTCTCAAGCAGCCTCAGCGCTCCAGAATGTTTCTCTGGGGACCAAACCACAGTGGGAGTTTCAGGGAGACAGTGGAGCGTGGCACGTCTTCAAACACAGGGTAAGTTATCTGGTTATGTTTAGCTGAGAAACTAGGATTTGTCTATTAAATAAAAGAGTAAACCTGATGGTTTGAATTGGTTTCAGCAGAGCGGGACTTCAACTGAATGCTCGGTAACCAGTGATGACATTGAGAGGAAGTACATGCAAAACCCCCAGGACGGCATTACCTTCAAAGTGAAGGGACACTCCTACAAGCTGGACTTTGGAGGTTGAGTTATGTTTTAACTACTGTCAGGACAAAAAATGGTAACGCTTTATTCATGGGATCACTGTTTCCTAATAATAGAAATAATATATGCGATTTTCTTGAAATTAATTTTGTATCAGTTTTATGAAAACAGTTTGTTGTGTTGAGTTTATAAGCAGTTGTTATTTCACGGAGGAATTTCTGTGAAATAACTCAAACCCAGGAAACCTCATAGGAAATAATGAGGAATTTATGGCTCTGTAAAATAAAGCGTTACAGAGCAAAACCAACTCTCTCAGCTATAATAAACTGACACTTCATTTAATAGTAATCCTGAAACACGACATAGAGCATTTATTTAATTGTTATATTTCATTTTTGCCCCGCAGCGATGACCCAAACCAACCTCAAGACCAAGCGCTTACGCAGAGTCAGACGTGTGCTGGTGTGAGCATTGAAGGGAATTCCAAAGACCCTAAGAAGAAAGTCTACAAACAATTGTGCAATACCATATTTATACATTCATTGTAATCTGAGTTTCATCATTTTGGGATGTTTGGCTCTATATTGGCCTCTACATGGGACACCTTTAATGCTGTTTACATTAGAAAGGAATTTGGGATATGAGTAAATTATGCTCAAGGCTGTTTTTTTTAACTTTGTTGCCAAAGGAGATTGTGTCAAAAGGCTTTGAAGTTTACCAACACCTAAATGCTGCCTGAGATGATGCACTGTACTAAATTGCACACTGCCATACGGATGATGCTATAGACAAACACTATATATCTATAACACGATTTTTCATGTCACATTTATGCTGACACATATCACTGCCTCTTCTGATATACCCAAATATATTAGATTAGAGCCAGATCTAACCTAATGCAAAAGGACATTTCTAAACAGCTGTTAACCTTGAAGTGTTTAATATGATACATGTGGTTACAGTATGCAATAAGTTCTGCAATTTTCAGTTCAATTCATATAATAATATAATAGTTTTGTTCAAGATTGGAAGCCCAGTCTTGGCTCTTTATTCTGCGTCATAAGTATGTATTCTTCTTTGTAGCTTACTAATGTACCAATGGGATACAGATAATATTAGATCATCTGTAATGGAAATTGGAAATGATTGCAAATTAAAAAAGCATCCAATATATCTTTGTTTGTTTGTTTGTTTGTTATAAGGCTAAATGACCTGATATGATATCAGTACTTTGGTGAATCTCCATTTGTTCTTGCCCTTTATTTTAATATTTTGAAAATCAACTTTGCCTATAGAATTTCCACAGCCCTGATAAACTGTACAAGAAATCTGTGTAAATAAAGTTCTCACTTAACTGAGAAAATATCACTGTTACTCAAATATATTAAAAAAATTATAAAGCTTTCAGAAATTTGCATATGGCTATATGCATCATTGCATGGGAGCAAATTGCATCAGAAGTTATATAACTTGTGTGTTGCCTGACTGCAATTAAACTGAGATTTAACTGAGATATAATTTCTCCACCAAAATAGGCCAAAAGATAACAAGTAACTTCAAAATAAGAGTCAGAAATAATATTAATGTAGGTCACACTGACTTAACAGGACAAGAATACTGTGCAAGACTTAAACTGTGCAATACTCAGGCATTAATAATACATTTCTACATTATAAATATTCCAATTTATACTATCCTTGCGTTTTAACCTTACTCATGGATCCCAAACCCAGCATTATATGTATTGACACTGTTGTAATATTCAACATGGTGTTCTAGTATGCATATTTTTACACAGGCCTAATCATTTTTTTAATACTTTTTATTAGGCTATGTTTATTTCTATAGACACTGTATCTCCCATAAAGTAGCCATGTCTGTTTCCGATTCACATTTTTCTGTTTTTGTTGCGTGAGTTCTACTTGCGTGAACACGCGTCCCATCTTCCCTGAACCGAAAGTGAAAGACGAGTTTATTAAAAACCTTTAGATCGGTTTTGGATTGAAGAGAGATTCAATTGCGTCTAATGGAACTATAACGTTTACATTTATATATCAATTTGTTTAATCTGCCTTTTTGTTGTTGTTACCGTGTATTTCCTCCCAGCATGGTGAGTCTACTAACGGGATCACTTTGGATTAAAGAAACTATCTTTTGTGTTGTGTTTACAGTATCTGTATTTATCTCGTAAATTCCAGGAAAGCGAAGATGAGAGTCGCTATTGGGACCAGACTCCAGGTCTGTATTTCGAGATTTTAAATTCCTCTATTCTATAGTAGAATTACTTTTTCGTACGTATGTCTGTATTTTAGATGACTTTTTTTGCCCAGTTTTTATTATACATCCATAAAAATACATTGACCACAATGCACCTGGGCTAACCAGCTGCACACCAGTCCCAGACGGTGAAGAAATAAGTGGCAAATATTGACCTATGGCCAGTCCTAAAGAGAATACATAAATGCATAATACAAACCCATTCTTTTATTTTACAGTCAATGGGAAACATTTTGAGTGGCAGCTGTCAAACGGACATCAGTGGTTGCCAATTGAAAATGACCACGTCATCGAGACTCACTACTGCCAACCTGGAGCTAAAGGAATCACCATCAATCTTGCTGATAGGTCAGTGTTGTTATTTTTGTCTTTGGTCTCATCTTCAGCCTGAAATAGGCCATTAGACATTTCTTAAATGTTTGTAATTTGTTTGACAATACCAAAAAAAATGTGTCTTAATGTTCAAGTATTTTGTTTAGGAAGAATTTACAAATAATCTGGAGTTATTTGAATGGAAAGTGCCATATAAGGTTTGACTAAGACATAATTGATTTTGTTCTGCCATAGGTTTTAACCATTTGTTGCCTTTAACGTAACATTTAGAGTATTAAGGAAATAAAAGTCTCCATTGAAACTGAGGATGGTGTCGATATAAAGAAGAGGAACAGTATATTGATATAATATTTGGATGGATAGGTTTTGTTTTGATGCAATCACCACAAAGTGCCACATTCATAGAAGTAAATAAAATACCAAACTTAATCGTACGTGTCTCCACAGGCAGGTTTTCATCCACTTTGATCAGTTACAGACACCAGCTCAGAAAGTGCAGAGACTAAGCTTCCTACCTCAGGGCCAGACTGAGGATGTAGGCTGGTACTTCAGAGATGACCAGCTGTGGCGTGAATATGGGTCCCCGGTGAGGAACATCTTTAGCATCAACCCTTAAGTTCATTTTATTCTCCAAGTTTTTCATACTCTAAATATCTTTTGTCATCCTCAGAACTCCAGCATGCTGTCTTCCTCAATCAGCAGTGGAGATGTCGAGCGTCAGTTCAATCTAAACCCTCGGGGAACCTTCATCTTCACGGTGGGCAAGACAAGCTACTCACTCAACTTCTCCAGTATGTGATATTTCTATCATATCATAATAATTGCAAAAGATGTGTCTTTATGCAGCAATATCTAAGTTATGGTGTTTTACTCGACAGCCATGACCCAAACAAACTGCATCACAGGCCTGGGCAGGAAAGTCCGAAGGCGTCCTAAATTCACTTTCAACCCAGGGAGGTGAGACTTTTCATCTCTAGGAGTTAAGATGTTTCTTTCCTCAAACAGGCCCATGTTTGGATGTTATGCACTCAAAAACATCCATCTCAATCTATTGTTGTCAACCGACCAACAGCTTTACCAGGGAGCCTTCTTTTTATAACTAAATAGGACTTTTAGAGAAGTTTAGCATCAAACCCCTGTGTAAAAGTTAGTTTTTCTCTGCAGCCTTTACGCCACCTCAGCTTTCCCCACTGCGTCCTCCTCCCGGCTCACTGATGGAGGCTACAAGTGGGAGTTCATGGGAGATGGGGAGAAATGGACAGAATACAAAGCACATGTAAGTAGGGCATCCCACAATGTCAGGTAGTTGTAGCAGAAGCTTATAATTGAAAAATATGAAGAATGTTGTTTTTTTTCTTTAAGCCAGAAACTTTAACTTTTGTTACGTTATGGTATGTGTTAGTATGGTTTTTAAAGATATGTAACTTGCAATCTTATTTTTTTCTTGGTGAAAAATGTCAGTCAGCGGTGACATTTGGTCGTCAAATTGAAAATACTCTTAGAGCTGGGCAATATGGGAAAAAAAAAACAAATATTAGAATATTTTTGACATATATGACGTTATATTGTTGCAATATTGGCAATATTGTTGGGACAATTGGTGTTTATGAAAGTTTTTTTTGATAAATAATCACCAATAATGTAGATACAATGACTAAGTGGGTAAAGGCAAATAATATAACTGATAGTAAGTCTGGTAAGTTCTGAAAATAACATCACTTTAACATAATGCTTTAAAACCAGGAAGACAACCCTTGTGTCATATCACAATTAAGGCGATATCTAGCTTCATATGTCGAAATAATATCGATATATTGCCCAGACCTACTTTAAATGTGCATTCCTCTATATAAGGTGGACTTATATTTTGCATTTCTGTGTAGATATGTTCATTTGACAGCACTGCCATTGAGACACAGTACCAGCTAAATCCACACAGCAAGCTGCACTTCAAGATCAAGAGATACTCGTACACCCTGGATTTTTCAGGTGACGGCTACAAAGTCACTCCTAAACGAAACAATCAATCGTTTTGCTTTTGATGAGGATGGCTGTTTAAATATTAACACTCAGTGTACACTGGTTTATCATAGGAATGTGTCAAGTCAATGACAATATCGGGACTACAAGAGCTGTGAGGAGGACTTCTGACGATGGGAGACATCAGAACAGCAGGTCAGGAGACACATTCCACCAATAAACGTCTTAACTGAAATGAACTGAATAAACACATGTAAGAAATTAAGTGCAATGTAAGAGGTACAAATTTTTTTCCCTGAAATATTCTGCAAGTCTTATAATAATCCATTTTGGATACCTTCTGGGGTCAAATTCCGTGTGTGTGTGTGTGTGTGTGTGTGTGTGTGTGTGTGTGTGTGTGTGTGTGTGTGTGTGTGTGTGTGTGTGTGTGTGTGTGTGTATACTTACTTGGCCAATAAAAGGGATTCTGATTTTGTTTGTGTTATTAAAGTAAATGAGTTTTTTTTTTAAAAGGCATAAAACATCTTAATTTGAAAAACCCTTGATTAACAACTGACTTTTCCTTCATTATAATTTTATTATATATAACAATATATTATCTATTTCTGTCGATCTCTTGTCAACACAACAGCAACACCAGCTCAATACATTTCACAGTAATATGTGAACAGTTACGGAGCCCCGGAAGGGTCACAATGTCCTTTTTCAGGGGACTAGTTTTGCGTTACCATGCAATATGTTTTGCGTTCCCTCCCAATATAGTTTACATTAACTCGCAACACTTTTCTTCTTCCATTCCCGAGTCATGGGTCTATTTCCATTCAGCTGCCCAGCGCAACACCACAATATGGATCAGCTTGTTGAATATGACTTTGAGCTGGGAATGCTGATATAGGCTCTGCTCATGGTCACATTCATATCTGTTCTATAATCAAAACCTATTTCTTAAATGAATAAAAAGATAAAGTGTGTCTGTCGCATGTGGCGATGAACCAATACTGATCGAATTATCAGAGAATCTGCAGCTCCCTTCTGAGCTTTATAGAGGCTCCGCTGATGTTTTGCGAAGTCGTAGCTTTTGTCCATATTATTTCTATGGTTGTATCAAAGAGACAAAGAAATATGTTCTTTATCAGACAGTAAACAAACACGTACAGATATAACCTATTTAGACACCACTTAAATTAGAAAACGCATAAAATGCCGCACTAGACCCAAAATGTAGGCTATCTGACACTATCAATTTAAAACCAAATATCCTAATATTTGTAAATTAGTATAAGACACTAATTTGAAATCAAATACAATGTGTTACAGTAGATGCCATGCTACCAAATTGTAGACTTGACATAAAGCTTAATTAGACAGCAGGCTGTTATTATAAGAATGCAATGCCATATCGAGAATTGCCTTTAGACCCAAAAAAACCCCTATGAGCTCAAAATACGATACATTTATTTGGCCTTTAGTTAAGTTTCCCTTTCTCGTGTGTCATTTGTGGGTGATTAGAAGAAAACGGCCGTAAACTAAGTCAAATCACATCAGGTCACATCTGGTCGCTACTTCATTACAGCCCATATGCAGACACCAGACCGTAATGTAATTGTTGATGTAAATGTGATGTAATTAAATGGATTTGTCCCACACAGTAGCTTTCAGAAATATAGACCGATGCAGGTAGAAAATAAAAATATAGGCGACTGGAAGGGTTATAGCCACAGTTGATTGTAACTACATTGCAGACTATAATTGTTGTAATAACGCTTTTATCCCTGAACTAACGTTTTCCCTTTGTAATACTAGGGAGCTGCAGATTCTTTGATAATTCAGTTTTTTCATCGCCACATCATGCAAACCTCTGACATTGTACATTCTCTTTTTTATACATTTAAGAAATAAGCTATAGATTACAGCCTATGAGACATACAGATGTGCCCATTGAGCAGTATAGCAGCATAATACTATACTGCATTGCACTGGGCAGCTGATTGGGCATAGACACATGGCTCAATAATAAGAATAAGAAAAGTTTTGGATGGGAAAACAAAACATTGCAAGAGTAGGCAAAATATTGCGACAGTACATGAGGTAACGCAAAAGTAGAAAGTAGTCCCCTGATAAAATCTCGCAGTGACCCTTCCAGGGCTCCCTAAACGGTTTATGCATGCTATTGTAAATTTTTTCAACTTAAATTATTCTGTTTTGCAGTCCGGGCACACTGCCACGATGGCAGTTTCAAGATATTGGTGGAATTTGGAAAGATTATTCCGAAGTAAGAAGCATTTCCAGTCAGGACATTGAGCTAAAGTACCAACAGAACCCGTCGGGAACCATAATGTTTTCAACCAAGAAATTTAGCTACGAGCTAAACTTCTCAGGTGAGCTGGAAACACAGCAGTTGTGTAGTTTTGTTTTATTTCCCACTTACACTATAAGCTTGCAATGATACAATGATGAATAATTCTGTATATCAGAAGTCCAGATTTACTTTTAATCTGTCATTTGCAGCCATGGCTCAGAGGAACCTGTCCACAAACACCACCAGATCAGTCCGACGACTTAACCAATGACTGTGGGACAACTACTTATTTGGATGTTGATCCTCACAGTTACCCCACTGCCTGCCTCAGGGTGTCTCTCATACATTGGAAGGATTCAGTGCTGTTCTTCACAAGCTGCCTGTCTTTGCTGATGACCTTACACAACAAAACATGCCATGAGACATTTAACAGAAGGTGTGAAGGACTATTTATATTTATTAATTCTTTAAGGTTTACTTTTTTACAGGATACATTGTGCTGAAGTGTGTTTTCTTGTACCATTGCTTTCTGTGATTTGGCTTGGTTTAGGATATAGTTATAGACTGTTATATTATACAGTCTATGGTGTGGAATAACAAACAGTATCTCTGGTTTTGCAGCTTCAACTTTGATAACTTTTTGATTTATACTGTCCATCACAAGTCCAACAGTGTTAAAGGACAGAAATGTTAAATCAGTGAAGTAATCTTAAGTAAGAGGAAACACAAAAATTGATGGGGAAACAGACTTCAACACCTCTTTTTTTTATTTTTATTTTTTTACCTAAAACCAAATGGATGTTTGCCAATGTCTTATATAACCCTGCCTCTTTCATGATTTATGCATACTGCCCCATAATCACAGTACATTTTTAATATATTTACCTTGGCCAGATACCTCTTTTAACCTTAAAACCAAAATGAAGTTAACTTTGATGTTTCATATAACACTGCCTAGTAATTGTACATGGAAATCTTAAAATGTTCATTAGTACTGCCATGGAATCAGTGCACTGTCTTTCTTTTTTCAAATTAAAGTTACATACAATCCACTGTCTGATGTGGTGTTTTTAAAGCCATCAAAAAAAACTGACCACCCTTTGAGAGTATTAGATTGGGTACTTTCCTTTATATACATATAAAATCTGTACATGTACAGATTTTTCATTGAACACCTCAGAGACCAGCACCTCAACACATAAAACAAGAGCCACACACTACACATATTGAAAGCAGTGGTATATAAACAATCTTGTAGAAGAATAAGCTTTAATTTTCTGCTTTGAGGTTCTGCCAGGAGATGAGACAGACACTTTACATATCACATCCACTTTGTGATTAAATACAAATTGCCAATCAACACATGATAAAGCTCCAAACAGAAACATTTGTAGTCTTATGTGACAAATATGGGGAAGTGCGCAGAACCAGATGAGTCAAATTCACAAGCAAGTAACACTGCCATGAGGCTGGAGAGAGCTCATCATGTATCATCTGATAACAGACATAACAACAATCATTGTCAACAGAAACAGTGTGTCCAAGGTACATCTAAAAACCCTACCATGGTGTAATTCTCTTCAAAACTGTAATATTTAGAATGAGGACACATTAATATGCAGCGGTTTAGAAAATCTGACACACCTACGTAATTATTGTAGGTCAGTGGAGATGAAGCTAAGGACACATCAACAGCTGCTTGAGCCAATCGATCAGCACCCTTAACAACCAATGAGGATTATTGCACACAACTCATCTAAGGCCTCTTAACCATTATCAGAAGGGCATAAAAATCCCAAGGCCCTTACAGAGCAATCCATCTTTAAATAACTATATATCTACACTTCATAACAATATGTCACCGGCACAGCTCCTCGGACAGCTGAAAAATGGTGAAATCAAAATATAAAGTGACAATCGCCATCATTGTACAAATTGGTCAACAGAAATGGTGCACTGCAGAATTGAGATTGAGACGCTTAAAAACTTCATCGGAGCAAATCCAACTGGATGTCTGAAAAAAAATGTCACTGGAATCATTAGGAATCATTAGTAGAAAAGATGCTAAAAACTTTACATCTGTTGAGGTCAAGTTCAGTAACATGCAACAAAGACAGAATTTGAGACGCAAATGCCAGACAGCTGATTAAAAAAAAAAAAATTTTTTAATACTTGCGTAACCAATGACTGCTGGTCCTACCTGTGTACACATGTAAGGCGCAATAGCCGAAGCAGTGCATATGGTCCTTGATCATCGCCTTTAGCATTAGCATCTTGTTAAAAAGGACACTGCTGTAATAGCTTCTCCACACATCCTATTCCACTATAACACACAGATAAATCATTCATACTGCATTTACAGAAATTGATACGATTTTTTGTTATCAAAGGAGGTGAAATGGTAGTCAACAAACTTTGACCAGACAAAACTAACCCTTCCCTTTTCAACATGCTCGCTTAGATGTCAAATTAGGCAACGGAAAAAAGCAAGCTTAGCAGCCTTGGAACCTGATAATAAAAGAATGAGTCCAAAGGGTTAAAAACCTAAACTGCTTCAGGTTTCTGGTGCTGCAGTGAAACGGTTACCATGGAGACAGACTGCAGTGGGGCTACTTGGTTTTTCCTGTCTGAACCGCAACTGTTGGGCTGTCAATTTTCTACACGCCTTTTCAGATCTCCACCGAGGAGCCTCCTGGATGTAGATCAGTGACTGCAGGCTTGTCAGTGCTACACATCAAGCTACCTCCCACTGGGCTTGGATATTTTGGTGTTTGCGTTTTTTGTTTTTAAGCCAGCTCTCTGTTCACTTTAGACATGCAGCAAATTCTAAAATAGTCTGGAGAAGCAATAAAGATACAGAAGCCTAAAACTAAGCAGATGTGAAGCCACTTTTCCCTTCTTTTACTGCCAATTTTAAAAAGAAGTCATTCTTATGCAACTTATTTAGGAAGTGAAATCCACTCAATCACTCATGAAATGAACTCAAAACCTTCCTGAATAAACCGAGTTGGGATTAATATCAACTCATAACATTTAGACTCCCAAGAATGTCAAGTACAAAATAGTAGGAAACCCCAGCATTGAAAGAACACAGCATAGAAGAAGGAGTTCCCACCCAACCTTCTGGTCAAGTAGAAAAAAAATTTCAGATGCAGGTCAATTTTCCGGCTGAATGTGAGCAAGAGTCAGAATTCATACCAGGTCAGATTAAAAACACGATCAGCAAAGTCCTTGAAAGGATTTGAAATCTTCACATTCAATGAGTGTCTTGTTCTGTGAGAATTCAAGGATCTTCTATCCAAAGATATTAAAGGAATATACTTCACCTGGCATCTATTTTTTTTTATTTATTTTTTTTTAATTTACGTTTAGCCGAATAAGTCTTTCAGATCATTGTTGACAGATGAACTATGTTTAATTCCACTTTGGTTCAGGCTAGGGGCAGCAGCAGGTTGAGAAAAGTTCTGCGGGCTGAAAAAAGGGTTTGCTTGCATCCCAAACCCACCAGGCACTCCTCCTACACCTACTGGTGCACCCTGCATCTGAGTCTGAGCGTTCTGGGCTGAACCAAACTGATTGAGCCAAGGGGTGTTGGTGCCAGGTGTAGCCTTTGGACCCATTTGGTTGAGGGTGACTTTGGGCTGGCTGGGTGTAAAAGACTGTCCAAGGCTGATAAGTTGGGGGCTTTATTTGTCTGTCCAACAGGTCCTTGATTCTGCGTGAGGGCTCCAAAGTTTGGGGTGCTAGTGGTGGTGGCCATTCCGCCGTAGAGAGCGGGGACGCAGGGACGCATGCCCATCCCCATGCCTCCTGTCTGAAAGCCCATGGGTGGGTTAAAGCCGTTGGAGACTGGGGCTCCCATGGAGCCCACCATGGGACCGGAGGAGGGGAAGGCAGGGATGGTGGTTCCCTGCACTGGGGCTGGTCGTGCTGTGTTGGCCAAGGACAGGCTGTTTAGAGATGTCATGCTATTGAGCAGGCTGCTTGTCAGATCCTTAGTCTGCAACATAAAATGGGACTTAAATGTATCACTGCAAGCAATACAGGTTTGAGCATGCGTTTGTGCACACAAGACGTTTTCAGGCATTACCTTTGCGTTGTTGGTGCTGGCTGGTTGCATGCTCTGTGGTGCTAATGGCTGCTGGTTCCTCAGTTTGGCTGCCTGCTCCTGTTCCTTAGCCAATCGCTGTTTCTCCTCCAGAGTCAGAGACATCTAGGGTGGTGCAAAGGAAGAGAGGCCATGAACAAATTGCTGATGCTTAATAGACAAAAGGTGAAGATTTGTGTAAATGAGGTATGACATTGATTCCATACTCTATTAGGCTGTGGAGCTGTTGCTGCAGATCCATTCTCTTTCCCCGTTAACCCCTGTGCTGCCAAAGATATCATCAATCTGAAAGCAAATTAACTACATGAAATCCCTGCAGTGCCAAAAACATAAAACATAACATTTCAAGGCTTTTTTTAGGCAAAATATTCCTGGCACAATAAGTACACCCATGTACTCTTGTTGCTTGGTTGCCATAGAATCAACCTCTCACCTGGTTTCCACTGCTAGGTGGGCTCTTGGTCTGCTCGGATTGGTTCCCTGGGTTTGAGATGTTTATACTCCTGTTAGAAGACACACGATTAACAAAATCAGAAAGCATAAAGGCCTGGTAAGTTGTACCATTATCCTATTTATTTAGCCATTATCACATGCTAATAGCCCTAACCCTAGATGTTTTTGCAAATTTGTACAAAACCAATTTCAAAAATATATTTAATCAGAGAGAATAAAAAAAAGGTTTAGTAAAGGCTGATTTAAAAGTGTGACAGACACCTCTGCTGCTCCTGCATGATGTGCAGCTGCTCCAACTTGGTCTTGTGTTCATTCTCCATGCGACTCAGCATGTCCCGTATAACCACCATGAACGAGTTAAACTGAAACGTGGAACATAACAGATAAGATTATATAAAAGCATTGCATAGAATTAAGCCAGATGATACAAAATGTGCTGACCACAAAATAAAGATTAAGAACATAAGATGTGTTTTTCATAGATTTGCAGGTGAGCAAAATGTAAAGGTATGCATGTGTGTTTGGCTGTGTAGTACCTGGTTAAGGTTGAGGTTGTTGTCTATACTAAGAGACACAAGGTGGGGCAGACTCTTGGTGGCAAGGTGCTCTTTGGGGATGCCCAATTTTTTGTGGCTGAAGGTGCACTTATAGATTCCTAAAGCAAGAAGTGGGAAAGTCAAATAACCAATCATGAAGTGTTCTAATCACATGAGTAGGAAGTGGAGCATGTCAAGATTTTTTTTACCTAGAACGCCCATGAGTACTGCTGGTTCTCTGGAGGGGATCTGTTGTAGGAAGGGTAGGATCTCATCAATGACATACCACTTGTCGAGATACTCCAAAATTTTCCCTAGACACACCAAAGAATTCACTCGTACCTACACAGTAACAGAGGAAAAGACAAAGTCAAAATTCAGAAATTTCACTTAGTAGTAAACAGTGGGTAAAGTTAAGAGTAGAACTGTCTTAGAGAAGGTCAAGGGGAAAAGTTTTAATACCTACCAGGCATAACTACAGATGCATTTAAGTTATGCATAGGCAGATAGTCTGAAAGGCACAAGCTTAAAATGAAGACAATGGAGACTCACAGCAAGGGAAGAGGTCTGTAGGCAGGCTGATTTAATTCGAGGGATGAGGGAGTTCTTCATGGACGGGTAGTCAATCAGGTTAGCAAACGTTGGGATGATGTTCAGGCACAGCTCCTGCTCGGGCCACAGATTAGATGTCATAAACTCTGACATTTTGACGATTCCGGGGCATATGCATTCTTACTGTGCTCTCAAAGTAGCAATGACAAGGGAACGAAGAGTACAAGGTTCCAAGTGGTATGCTAACGATATACACCAATGTAAAGTAAACAACTATTCTCGCAATTTGTGTTGCTATTGACACTACCTCTTAGAAGTACAAAGCAACCAGAAATCTCCAACAGGCCAAACATTTAGCTGCTTCACTCATGAATTATTTCATGATGATAGTGACTGATGATAATTTTGCCACCATCGGCAATTGATCTGGTGGTCACTTTTCTGGTTAATAACTGACTGTGTTAAGTTCATCTTAATAGCACCTTAAATAGTAAGCAGCACCATTTCCCTCTCCTGTACCTGAATCTGAACAGAAGGGGCTTCCAGAGCTCTGTAAACCATAGGCAGCACGCTGTTCTTAATGTCCTCCGAGGGTGTCTTGGTCAACAGTAGGTCCATCTTCTGCAGGAATATCAGCAGAATCTACACAGCACAGGGACCCAGTTAGGAAAACAAGAGTCAAAGTACTGTGCTATTTTCTACATACGAGTAAAGTAGTAAGTGGAAGTTAACAGAGACAGTGCTTTCAGTGGCTTTAGTTTAGCGTTTAGTACAATAGACAAAACAATGCACAAACTAGCTCATGTGACTGGAGCATATTCACAGCAGAGACCACTCACCATATTACTAGCCTGTAGATGCATGAAAAGGAAAATACAGAGAAAGACAAGTCTTGGTAAAGTGACAGACCAAACCCCAAAAAAGAGCATGCTTTTAAACTGATTAATCTTGTTTCAAGTCTCAAACACACAAAATGCCAAAAGGGAAAAAATCTCATGCAAAGATTGCATTGCTAGCTTGCCAACACAGGATTAGACTACAATAGTAAAGTTGAACAAAGGGCTGCTAGACATGTGCATACTGCATGAGAGTTCTGTGTTTGTGTGTGTGTCTACCTGAACGGGCTCTTGCTGCTTGAAAACAGGCGTGAGGTCAGGCAGGATGAGACGAATATACTCCTCCTTGGTGCACTCCTCTGCGATCAGCAGCACGTTGGGGAGCACGAAGGGAACCATGTCCGGGTTGACAAACTCAGAGGTCAGCGCCGGCAAGATTCGATACACCACCACTCTCTGAGGGAAAGAACAGACGCAATGGATTCCAGACGCCGGCAATGAATATTTATACTGTATGTTCATGATGACTTTATTAGAGAGCGCGTCGCGTAGTCTCGCTTTGCCAGACCTTCCTCCACAGCGCTGAGGAGGAAGGTCTGGCCAGTCCACACAGCAGGATGAGAGAAAAACATGCTCTGGTTTATTGGCATTTCATTAAACCAATCACAATGGTCATGGGTGGTGCTAAGTACCGAGTAGAGCCACGATGCCTCAAAATAGCCTCGGGAAGGAACTTGTTTTGGTGGAACACGTGTACGTTCAAAAGTTGTTTTATTCGTGCAACACAAAACTCAGATCTCTGCAAGGTAAATCTGTCCAATCTAAGGAGAAGTTTACCATAGACCTCATAAATCGACCATAGTTTAAAATTCCAACCCAGAGAAAGTGGAATGTAATCGGGCATCTGGCTGAAAAGAGTGAAATCTGGAATTTCCGGCAACGGAGCAATCCCGGAAGTGGAACGTTGTGGATATAAACTAGAGAGCACATAACAAGCTAGAATATAAAAAAAGAGACTGAGAAAAAAAAATACAAAACAGGAACCAGAAACCAGATCTTGTCTCAAAGTTGCTTGTCTGCCTTTGTGTTTGTGTGCGAAGGTTTATGCACGAATAAACAGAGAGCATGTGAGAGTGTTTCCTATACCAGATGTATAAAAAATTACCTTGGGTAGTTTGGGCAGGACTTTAGGGAGGCCTTTGTAGAACTGGGACTTTTGTAGGTTATCCCTTTGGAAGAGGGAGTCAAAGTACTGCAGGGTCACAGCACCCACGTCATCAAAAAAAATGGGATCTGAAATTTTTTGAATTTTACACAAACATAGAAAGAAAGGTTTTCCTTAAAGAAAACATCATCAGATATTACCCACATGAGCACATACTATGAAAATATGCGATTGTTTGTCTCTTCATGCATGTTGTGACAATACAAACCTTGGTCATCTGGTCTGCATCTGGTCGGACGTTGGGTGTGACGCTGAGCAGCATTTTGACATGCTCCCGAACCTCCTCTGGGATCTTGTTCAACACTGCTGGACTTATGCTGCTCAGCTATAATTGAAAAGACATAGAAATAATGGAGAACAGAATAATAAAACCAGTGTTTAATTGGTAATAGTATCACTCTTGTTGATATTCTTAAAATACAGCAGACAATTAAAAATAAATGGGCTGTAGCTCAAGTCCACATTAGCTTGGGGCAGCTGGTCCTGGAGTGTGTCCAGTCACAAAAATCAAGATTATTTCAAACATGTTTCCGGTTTAACATTTTAACCAAATCTAGACAAGACATACGGCTGCCCTTTGGGCTGGACAATGACAACTCTTAGCAGGACTTACCAGAGAGATAAACATGAGAAAAGTAAGCATGTTTGGAAATGAAATTATTGGCCCTGTATTGTAGCAGCAAGTACAATTTCTTAAAGTCCATGTTTTTATGAAAGATTTATGATTGTTTATCTATCCAGTCATTGGCCATTCTCAAACATGTGGCACACCTCCACCCACCTGGTCCAGTTGCCTACTGAAGCTCTTAAATATGTCATGCTTGTTGACTTTGAAAACAGGCTTGCCCTCATTAAAGACGGCATGCATGACCACGCCCAGCGAGTACATGTCGGAGGCGGAGTCACAGCTAACGGACAGGATGTACTCAGGGGCCAGGTACTCGGGGTTGGGGAGACAGAGTGGCGGGAGGTTGGGCTCCCACTCTTTACATGTGTACTTAAGCTGCAGAGGACGAGAGAACATGATATTTATCTTGTATTTTGCATCTTGAAGGCAGTAAGCTTGGGAGTAAGACAGACTGTACTAAAGGAGCAAAGGTCTTGCAAAAAAACCTCAGCATCTGAGGGGTTAGTAGAGGAGATGCTGAAATCAAATCCCATAATCTTCCAGGCTCCACTCTTGTTGAGGATGATATTCTCTGGACACAAGTTGCCGTGGACCATTTTCACCCCACTGTGGAGAAAGGACAAACCCTCCGAGATCTAAAGGGATATAAAAATGAAAATGTCAGTTTTGATATAAAAGGGTGAAGAATGTTTCTGTAATAAATACAGGTTTAGTACACGGTTGCTATTGCAAACATTGCAGACTTTTTCTAGTTCTATCAATAATCAATGATTTCCCTTCAGTTATATATGCCGTGGAAAAGGCAAGAAAAGAGAAATTAAAATCAATGTGAGTGAATGTGAGAAACAAATGATAAGGCCTCATATAATTGGCACTACAATGTGTTGGAGCAACATCCTAACACTAACAGGTTAGTCATGAAATGGAGCTGGTTCAACTGACTAATTTATTCTAGCTGCTAGAACAATTAGCATAAGAATGCATATTGGAATTCCAGATGTAGATGGTACTAAAACCTGCCAGACAACTAAGATTTAGAGTGCTCATTCATAAAAGGTTTCAGTATACATGTGAAAGGTGGACAGTGCACAGTGTATGTACAGAAGGTGGGTAAATAAAAATATACCTAATACTTGGCAAATTATCGATAATAAAAATGAATTCTTAGGTGCAGGCCTACATCGAGCAAGCTAACCTGTCTGACCTCTCACCTGTAGTAAGCCATACTTGGTCTCCACATCGTAGAGTTTGTACTCCTTAATGTCGTTGGGCATGGGGCAGGGCAAGTTCTCCCACTGGCCCAAAACATTGGACAGACTGGCAAACACCGGCTCTGTACAAAACGCCAAGCAGTCTCTGAGGGCCAAATATAGAAATAACATCAGTTTTATTTGAAACAACTGCTTTTGAAATGTTGAGTTTTATATATACACACATATACACACACACACACACACACACACAACACACACACACACACACACACAGACAAATAGCAACATGAGCAAGGGCAAAACCAGAGACTGAATTATTCTGAATTTAGAAAGCTGCATTGGATGAAGGTTTAAGAAAGACAAAGTGGTAAAAAGAAAAAAGAAAAAGACAGCATCAACCTTATCCTGCCCTCAGAGGCCATAAAAAATTCATGGGCCAGTCTAATGAGTCCTTTGATCATGAAAAGCTTCAGCTCACATATGCATGCAGAGATGAAGAAAAATCTAATGTCCAGCCCCTATTTCAACTGTAACTCATTTTGTGCGTGTGTGTGTGTGTGTGTGTGTGTGTGTGTGTGTGTGTGTGTGTGTGTGTGTGTGTGTGTGTGTGTGTGTTAATCACCGTGACTCTTCAAGAGGATGCTGCACAGTCAGGAGACGTGGGTGGCGCAGTCTGGTCAGCTGTTGCACCCCCTTTTTCAGTGAATCAACAATTTGGTCCTTCTCAAATTTCTGATACTTATCAACCATCTTTTTATCAAACACAAACACTGCCACTTCCTGGAGGGTCAAAGACAAACAACAAGGCACTGGAATTAGATCAATCAAGTCCTCAATTGATTTCAACAACAGTACAAGCAAAGTCAGTAGTTTATCCATTAAAATCTAATTTTTTATCATTTGGAGCTGGTCTGATCAGGGGGAGGATATTTACACACGCACCTGTTTGGTGGACTTCTTAGTGCCATTGTAGATTCTCCAACACAAACCAGGACCTCCGCTGGCAATATGTCGCCCAACTTCAAACTCCCGTGTCACTGGGTTGCCCATAACAGCACTGGTGACATCCGCCGTCACTTTGGTGACGGTGCTTTTTAACTTGTTCAGCATAGACTCCATGTTCACGCCTAACGTGGCAGCTGAAGTGAGAGAGGTGGATGACAGACCACCTAGGACAGGTCAGCAGTCAAATAAAAATGTTGTTGTTTTTTTTAAACTAAGAGGTATAGACCAGTCAGTAATGTCAAAACAACAACAGTCTTTGGAATCACTGGAAGTGGCAGCTGTAGCCTCACCTGTTCTAGCTAGGCAAACACCTTCACAATCCATTAGACATGCATTCTAATGCACCTGCTTGAAATTGTGCACCTCAAAGTGCCCACTAGCATCCTGCCTGTGCTAGCTGAGGAGAATAAGCACCATAACATAAGCTGCCCCAAAAAATATAAAATGACTCAGAGCAAACTCAGCCACACCACATTGGGGCTCTTTCTTTCAAAATACTTCAGATTGACTTGAAAACATGTGAGGCAACCAGAAGTCAGACAAAAGAACATGGATGACAGTTATATAGCCAAATTATTTCTACGTTAACAGTTTCTTTAGGGTTTTCATCTGTCTTACAGTTCTTTGGTGTTTTCTTTTCACAATGCTGAATAAGCTTATCTATAAATTGAGATGCACAAAGTACAGTATGCATAATTCATCTCTCACAGATTTATGCATTCCAAAAATAAGTAGCCGTAATAAATAAATCAAAGCACACTGAATCTTTATAAAAATGTGAAGGCCCTTGCCAATACTCACCCTGGTTAATTCTGTTAATGAGAATCCCTGCGTGTAATGCCAACTCATGTAACACTATGAACAGCCAAAGAGTGCACATAAATATGAAATGATCTATCCGATTAGCATGGCTCAATCTGATGATGTCAGCTTTGTCAATGTTTAATGTCAGTGTGTCAATATTTCTCACTCCCAGTCATTTTGTAACACAGCCAGATCAACTTGACTAGCTCAATATAGTTTCCGTTGAAGTGTGTTGAGAAAGATTGCAGTATTTCTTGCCTTACATACACAACTGTAAGGGAATCCTAACATTGCGGCATAGTGTCAGATAGATAGACGGTAGAACTAATATATGGCAGACGCAAATCTATGGCCATAAGGCCTAATTATTAAATACTATTTTATGAAATATTTCCACTTGCATTAAGCTGTTCAAATTGTTTATCTTCAACAGGTTCGAAGGATGCATTTGCCAGAGTAACTTTAACGATATTGTTGTAACGTTACGATAGCAATCTTATATACTTTACACGAACTGACATCTGTCAACATTATAACGTTAAGCTAGGTAGTGGCCAGACGAACAAACATAAACTGGAAGCAGCGTTTGTACACCTCACCAAAACCAGCTAGCTAGCCGTCAGGATTCCAGTTTATTAACAGCTTAATAACATGATCTGACAAACTTATTGTGTAAAGCTAATTTTCGCGTTGGGTTGAGACATTAAATTGTATATTTGTTGCTTAGCATGATTGTCATGTTTGATTGAGAAATAGCTTTATGTTAGCTAGCGAAGTTAATTGACTTGTTTATACGCACACATCAAAACTAGCACAGCACTGTGACACTAGCGTTAGCGGTTTACAGCTAACGCTACCTTTACAACCCTTCTGTTAACCCTCCATCTAGCTATCGAGCTCAAGAAGGCTGACATCATCGTTGCAATCTGTTAGCTACAGTGAAATACTTTTTATACACAAACAGATCACGGTAGCTACCTTCCCAAGCTAACTGTTAGCTAACAATGCGCAAGTGACGTTACTGTCATCACATTCATAGACCGTTTGTTTCTATTCAGAACTCCAACACCCTCCAAGTAAATACCTTGATGTGAAGATGGCTCTTAGTTTTTTTTCTTGTTATAAGTAGACTCTCAGCTGTACCGCTGTCAGTAATAGCTGAGAAACACAGCACCCATGTCTTCCAGTGGCATACGAAATTAGCTAGGTAGCTAGTGCGCTAGTGAACGAACCTCTGTGTCTATGGAACGAACTACCCTACTTCCGGGTTGTCAGGTGCATTCACGTCTATGGGTGCGTCAACGTCATCTGAGGGTTTTGTATGACTTTTTCAATTAATTGAATTTATAATAAATGTCATGGTCCTGCTTGGTAAATTTCATATACATAAATCTAAATTTGTCCAGTCATCCCGCCACCACTCTGAGTCTTTTTGACAGTTTTATTTTTATTTTAATGCAGTCTCTCTCTAAAAAAAAGTGTTTCTATCACAGTATATTATATAATTAGTGATATAGTATGTAATATATATATTTTAAAATGTTGTCTATTTTTTAATTTTATGTTTTACTTGTCTTCATCTCCTCTGTTTGAGTCTTCTACACAAACATTGGATTTATTTTCAGTGAGTGTTGCACGTCTTAGAGATGACTTAGGGCAAATGGGACATCATAACAGATCACAGATTGTTGTTCAAAGAAATAATAATGCACTAATTTGTGTGGTGTACCTGATTTTAATAGCTATTAACCAGTATTAAGACCAGGTATATCCTCTCTTGTCTTATGTCTGTCTGAAACTCCCCCTGTCAGGTGTTTCTAGGCCGACCTCTCCTTTTCTTCCCCTGGGTCTTCCACGTCAGCGCCTGTCTGATGGTATTCAACATTGGTTTATACATATAAAATACACAAATTGGGCCATATATATTGACCGCAGCATAAGGGTCTGTTCACAGTGCACGAACACCTCCATTTTTTCAAAACACAATTCAAACTGTGTGACTCTCAATACAATCTCAATACAACTAGACACTAACCCCAACAACTATGTGTTATATATACATTTATATATATACACACACAGTGTGTCTCATGTTAGCAGACCCCTTTCTACTACATAAAGGATCACTGGACTCTGCTACTACACATGCACTAAAATAGATTACAGCAAAGTCTTGTTTGAGAGAACATCAATGAAACCTTTATTAGACGTTTCGGCATCATAAAGTGCAATAAAACATGATTTCAGTGTATGTAAAGAATAAAAGATGCTGACTTAAATGAGATTTGACTGTAAATTACTATTTCATGGCCATGGCTTCACAAAACAAAACAAAATGCAATCCAATTGAGGCGTCATGCTTAACCAAAGATTAAATTAGTAGCCTAAAACAATATTAAGTTATTATTCCTCACATCTTTCGTAAAAGGAATCATGTCCATTTTTCAAGTAAAATCCTAAAAAGTTACAATTAAAACATTTGACCAAGATATGGCACTAAAAACAAGCGTAAAGCCCCTGAAAATCAAAAATAATATTAACCTGAGCTATGGTTAGCCTAATACATTATTGTACCCTTATTGCTTTCATTTCATATTAGTCTAAATTTATAATATGCCTTCATCTCTTACAGAATAAAGTTAGAATTAAACGTTATTCAGCTACATTAGTGTTGCGTTTACCAGTATTTTTAACAGCATTACTTCTGCAAACCGCACTTCCATTACCAAAGCTTAAATCAGCCTAACTTAAATAAATCGTAATGATAACGCATACGTTTATCCAAATACAGTATCAATTCCTGGACCAAGGAATACATCAATTAGTGCACAATAGCAGCCTCAAAACAGCTGGCTAAATGGCTGATTAAACTCAAGTAGTTCTTTCAGGAATCCCTTTTACTTTGCATATACTGTATTCTACAGCAATGCTAGGACAGTCTAGTGCACAAAAGCTAATGCCCTTTCTAAACATTATTCATCTCTTTAACATCAAATCAGTGTCATTAATGTAAAATTATTACAAATTGCTATTTCATTGTTAATAAACTAGTGCGAAACCATTCAAACCAAGGACTTGGACAGAGTTCAAAAGGCTTCATCAAAATGAAATGTTGATCAGATAGACAATGCATCCAGTGCTACAGAGCTGTAATAAGACTAACTTAATGGTATATCTACAATACAAATAAAACCTCAACTATTGTAGGCCTCTTGTGACTTAAAGGAATGTTAAGTCATGCTATAGGTGTCTATCCTTGAATTTGATCCATGATGTGCATTCAATTATCATTCTTCAGTGTAAGCGCTGTACCACTGAATGGTACAATAAACCTTGAGTTGTATGTTTCAGAAGGTGCTGGATAAATGCTGGAGGAAGACCACGGGGTGATGTTTTTCAAACTCTTTGAGCAGCCTCCTCTTCTCCTTGACAGGTATGGTTTTGCTGGAGGAAATATCATGAAGAAGCTGTTTGAGGCTCTCCAGGGTGGTAGCCTCTCGCTGATCCTCGTACTCCTGTGGCGTCACCTGTTGGCAGAAGGTGAACGCTGCAACACACAGAGGGGAATTAGATTTTGACTGGAGCATTAATGCACAGTGGACACACAAAACAGTTTTTTGTATATGCATGACTGTTTTTTCATATGATGGGGAAATATATAATGCCAGCCAATGTGTGCATGTTTAGTTGTAATTGTTTCTGACTCACTGGCAATCGAATCAGGGTCTTTTCCCTGTTGCATAGTCCTCAGTGTTCTCCTCACAGCTTCAATTAGGCACATAGGAGTCTGTATTCATTACAGTAAAAAAGAGAAAGGAATTTTAACAAATGGTAAATCAAATGTTTTGTGTTGTGCTGTACTGACAAAGTAGCAACTTAATAAAACTTGATTCAATTAATTTTTTATAAAAGATGTTAAAAGAACTTTTCCACCGTCTATAAAATAGCATCTAAGTGACTCCTGAATTAAAAAAAAAATGAAAGTGTACCTTGAAGAGCTCAGTGCATTTGTCCATGAGAAACAACACCAGGGTTTCACTTTGGGATCGAGTCAGTTCCTGATTCTGGACAATTGCTCTTTGAAAAGTGCGGCGGCTGACCAAGGCCCTGTTATCAATCTGAAAGGAAACACACCAGAAAGTCTAAGATAAGTGACCATTGATCCAACCTTCATTTTTTTTTATTCTACAAAATAAAGCTACACTTGAATCTTAAAAAGCAGTTGAACAATGTACAGCATGGGCTGTGAACACTAAAGCTGCTTTGGCGAAAAAGACCTGTTTTTGAAGACGGCAAGCATCTGGGCGAGCTGCTGTGGCCATGAATGCCAGTAGTCTCCTGAGTTCATCTCTCACACTTGTCTCCAGCAGTCGAAAACACAACTGAGATGCTTTGATGGCATCCTGCAACTTACCTTCATCTGGAAAACAAAAACAAAATGTGGTCAAGCCATTGATTACAAACCACAGAGGCACTGTGACGTATTGCTTTACATGTACACACACATCATCTAATGGCAACTGTGCCAGACCAGAATGGGTTGTCTCGCTCCACAGTTTTAAATTGAATTTTAAACCCCAAAATTGCCATTAAACCTTACTAAGTCTCACCCAGCAAATTCAGAATTGCAGCATGTATGTCAAGGTGGCATCCTGAGAGCAGTGGAGCTTTTTCCTGTCCACTGTAGTACTTGGCAATGGTGTCAAAAAGCAGTCTCTTTTGGCTTGCCATCTGCTCTGCTTGCTCATCTTCTGAAAAGGCATTTCCACCTTGTTGGCTGAGCTGTTCCCCTGCAACCACAATCAGCTGGTCAGGAAATAGCTCCAAGCAGTCTGCTGCTGCCAACAGCCACCCATCCAACCTAAAAAAAACAAAGGGTAATGAAACAGAACATGTTTCTTTAATGTCACTGTACAGGAGGTGGAATACAAGGACAAACTGTTATTGCTATCAAAACTACAAAAGGTTACTAATCAGAAGTAACTTTCTCTGTCAATTTTTGAAAATGCAGGACTAAAATAGGTTTTCATAATTCTAGTTCTATGTCCAATATGCAAAAACACTTGAAGTAATAATCAGAGCACTGACTGGAGCAGATTTAGGGTGTTGGGCAGCTCTCTCTCCAGACATGTGTTAGAGATAACCAGGTCCTGGGTGGCCAGAGGAGCTCTGCAGGCACGGAGCTGAACCCTGGCAGGAGAAGTCAGGATACAGTCCAGCATTGGCAGCTCTACTATCTGCAGCAGCTGCAGGAGTGTCTGCTGCTTCCAAACCTCAGCAACCACTAGTGGAGGAGGAAAGAGTAGAAAGAGTTTAAAAAAATAAAAGAAAATGCTTGAAAGTAAAATATCTTTCCACAATAAACTCATGACTCAAGTTATAGACTGTTGTTCCCCCACCATACTAGCAAATACTGACTCAAATAAGAGCTCAGTCTTACCAGTTTTTGACAAAATGGCAGACGTAATGGGGGTAGCGTTTAAAGCTGGAGAGAAGGTTGGTCGCAGATTGATGGTCCTCAACAGCCTCTCAACTCTCCTGTCTGATGGTCCAACAGCAAGAGGATTAGAGATTGTCCTCAGTTCATTCAGCCTCCTGAAACAACAACGGTGATAAAGCATTCATAGATGTTATCTAGAGCTATATGCCAATATCAAGCCTATATCACATATATGCCTCTCCATGCCTGCTGTGTATCTGAGTGATACATTTCAATGCAGTGTTCTTCTATACTGAATAAAATTAGTCAGTTAAAGATTTAAATTTAAAACCAACCTGGAGCTCTTCTTCCTCTTTAGCCCCTGTTCCTCTGGTGGCATGTTTTCTGTGTCACTATGGCAATCGGACTCCTTCAAGGCAGAATTGGCTAACACTTTATATTCCAGGAAACGGTAAAGGCTACAGCTGCTGTCCTCAAAGGCAACTTCTTTGTCTCTGCAAAACAGCTTCGTACCCACTGGTTCGAACACCTTGGCCTCCATCAGCGCCTGGCAGAGTCGAGCAGCTTTGAGGCGAGACACTTCACTTGTGCAAAACACCACATTCTGCATCAAATAACTGAGGACAGCGTCCACAGCGTCAGAGCCTGTGAAACATTCGGCATGAACGCGTAGATGCCTTCTACAGCGACGCACCTCAACTTGGGTTTGCAGGGCCTGGATGATGTTGTGCCACAGCTGGGTGGCACCAAAGGGCCCCGAGAAACCTATTAGGAGATAGAGGGTTAAAGGAAATGAGGTCAAAACAAGTTAAATCCCAGAGCCATTTACATATCTTAAAAAACTGATTTTATACAATTTACTAATAAACATGTTTTGTCTCAAATTAAAAAGTTAGCAGGAAGCGCAAATACTGCATGGTGGAAAGAAAGTGAAAGATCAGTGAAAAAGTCTTATCACATATTTGAGCTTTGCTTATTCCACTGTAGTTAAAAAAAATGACAGTTAACGTTTAAAGTGTATTTTATTCATAATTTTAATGAAAATCAGTAGCATTAATGAAATGTAACTATTCAACGTCACAGGAGATTTACTCAATTTATGTGCATAGTTCAGGTACTTGTACTTTCCTTGAGTATAACCATGTTGTGCTACTTTACACTTCTAACCACTAAATAAATAAAAAACGTTAATACTGCTTATTGTTGCTTAATGTTGTGTTGTTACATCCTCGTTTTGTCTTATTATCATTAACGTCATTATTTATAATTTAACATGTCGACTGAATCTATCTTTAATCGCAAGTTGCTGTTTGCATCCTACTTCAATAATTGTGTTTTAGCTTTACCTTTCCTTGTTTTTTTTCCTTTACTTTTAGGCAGTATTATTTCAAATTAGCTCCACGTCGACCAACAACAATAATCAAAAGCTGATTACACATCAATGCATCCGTAATAACAATTATTATATTAGACTTTCCCTAAGGTAAAACAGGGGCACAGATTTTTACTAACAGATACCGTGCTGTTAACGTTTTTAATGCAGGACAGACGCCAGCTTGCTTTGTTTGTGTGCTTGTAATTATACCAAGGGGAGATATCTTATTTAGCGATGTTACTTAGACCTTACCATGCTGTATATTTTCACGAAAACTCTTCGTTTGGCTGTTCAACCTTCTAAACCGCGGAGTCAAATCAACCGCCATCACGAGCTCTCCGTGTGACGTACACACCACCACCACCTTCTTCTTCTTCTTCTTCTACTTCTTCTGCTTCTTCTTCTTCTTCTTCTTCTTCTTCTTCTTCTTCTTCTTCTTCTTCTTCTTCTTCCGGGTTTGGCATCCTATGCGTTGCATTACTGCCTCCTACTGCCCGTTATCTACTGGTCCTAATTAATGTAATCCTGCTAAAATGACCCGTCTTTCTTGATTTTATTTCCTACATGAAATCAGGACATGATCCGCCGTCTCCTTTTCCTCAGACTGCAGTGTTATTAGTTTTTATTTCATTTTATTTTTAGTTATTATTTCATGTATATTGTATGTGTGTATATTGTATCCTAGTATTTCATTTATATTTATATTCTATGCTGTGTGACTGATATTTTGCTGCTGTAACACTATAATTTCCCATTATATTGGGATCAATATCTATCTATCTATCTATCTATCTATCTATCTATCTATCTATCTATCTATCTATCTATCTAGGTATACACACCAAAGAAAGATTGACTCCATCTTCTGTAAAGAAAAATAACACCTACTCTTCTGTTTTTTTAACGATTTTTGCCTAATCTAATGCTTCCCATAAAACAGACAATTTATATTTCTACACAATTTGGTGACAGTCTTTAACAAGGCTTACCCATACGTAATGAACATAGTAAATCAATAGTTTGGCATTAGGGATCTTAGTTAAACCTACTAGTTATTACAAGATTTTCCCATTCCATTTTTTACTTTTCACTACGCTATTGCCACCTTTTCCTTGATTCAGATTAATTAGGGAATTTCCTTGACTAATGTTTTTGCAAATTTGATGCACAACAACTCCATAAAACTCTTATCAAACATGCACTTCTGTTATCTACTTTTGCATATTACTGTAAAACCACACCTGTTCTCTCTTTCCATTGTCTCGGAAATTAGAACAGTCCTTTGTGTTGAATACCACTCCTCCTGTGCTTTGTTCTTGGTGTATGTTATAGATCCTGTATTTGTTGGCATGCGTCCTTTTTTAATTAAAAAAAAAGGCAGGTGTATGTATGTGTGTGTGCGTGTGCGTGAGCGTGTCAGAGATGGGAAGTAACGAAGTAGCCTACAACTCACAACTTTAACTACTTTAATATTTATTTTTGTTTTACGCCTTACATTTTAACACGAATATCGGTACTTTCTACTCCTTACATTTTGGCTCATTCATTTTTTCAGCATCTTCTGTGTATTCAAGTTTTTTTCTCTAGACCTGCAATCCTGCATTCCAAATCAATCTAGAATTTTTCTCACATATCTCTCCTGAGACATTTTGACTACACCATCTGCTTATTCAGAATCTATCCCCAAGAAATGTCTCAGCTTGCCCATCTCTTTCATTTGAACCTTTCAGTAAGCATCCTCTTCACATTTTTCATAACACTCTCTTTATTAGTTGCTATTATCAGATCATCAACCCATATTATTAGGATTACTTGTGTTTTGTGCTTTTCTCTTGAATACACACAGGTATCAGCTGGATTCTGCACAAAAGCATTCTCAGTTAAAAACATTTGCAACATAGCATTCCAGGTTCTCCCTGATTGTTTTAGACCATAGAGCGATTTCTGTAACTTGCACACTAGTTTTTCACCTGTGTTTGACTTTTTATCATAACCCTCAGGTTGCTCCATGTAAATCTCACAATCTATTGGAGCATATAAATAAGCTGTTTTAACGGCCATTTGGACTAGGTTATCCTGCACTGGCGTCCTGGTAACTTTGAGGAATATCGCACACTGCTCTGTAACAAGAATCCATGCATGTGTGCAATTTTTCCTCTGTATCCTCTGTCTCAAAGTCCTGTAGATGAACTGGTTTCTTTTTAGTTCTTGTGGGGTTCTTTCTGATCACAGTCTCTGTGGTTTCACCTGGCTGTGTGTGCTCATTCTTTTTAGGTAAGTAATCAGTAGCACCACTTTGAACACCCTGACCTGGTACATTTTCATCAACAACATTCTCTTCACTGTTGTCAACCCTAGGATGTACATCCCTGTATTCTGTGTGTGACTCAGGTGTTTGTTTCCCTTTCTTTGGTTGTTTTAGTGGTAAATTTCACCAACCTGTGTTTTTGGACTCTTTTTGTGTCTGGATAGTAAACTAGATTGACTGGGCTGTTCTTGTCATAGCCAAGGAAAACACCTTGCTCACATCTAGAATCCAATTTGCCTTTCTCTTGCTTGTAAGCAAAACACAGATCCAAATTTTTGTAATTTGAATATGTTTGGTACCTTGCCTGTGAAAAGCTTGTATGGCGTTTGGGACATCAAATAAGATTGTTGTTCAAAGAACTAATAATGCACTAATTTGTGTGGTGTACCTGATTTTAATAGCTATTAACCAGTATTAAGAGCAGGTATATCCTCTCTTTTGTCTCATTTTGTCTTATGTCTGTCTGAAACTCCCCCTGCCAGGTGTTTCTAGGCCGACCTCTCCTTTTCTTCCCCTGGGTCTCCCATGTCAGCGCCTGTCTGATGGTATTCAACATTGGTTTATACTGTACATATATATAATACACAAATTGGGCCTTAAATATTGACCGCGGCGTAAGGGTCTGTTGACAGTGCACTAACACCTCAATTTTTTCAAAACACAATTCAAAATGTGTGACCCTATTTCAATACAACTAAACACTAACCCCAACAACTGTGTGTGTATATATATATATATATATATATATATACACAGTGTGTCTCATGTTAGCAGACCTCTTTCTACTACATAAAGGATCACTGGACTCTTCTACACATGCACTAATATAGATTACAGCAAAGTCTTGTTTGAGAGAACATCAATGAAACCTTTATTAGACGTTTCGGCATCATAAAGTGCAATATAACATGATTTCAGTGTATGTAAAGAACAAAAGATGCTGACTTAAATGAGATTTGACTGTAAATTACTATTTCATGGCCATGGCTTCACAAAACAAAACAAAATGCAATCCAACTGAGGCGTCATGCTTAACCAAAGATTAAATTAGTAGCCTAAAACAATATTAAGTTATTATTCCTCACATCTTTCGTAAAAGGAATCATGTCCATTTTTCAAGTAAAATCCTAAAAAGTTACAATTAAAACATTTGACCAAGATATGGCACTAAAAACAAGCGTAAAGCTCCTGAAAATCAAAAATAATATTAACCTGAGCTATGGTTAGCCTAATACATTATTGTACCCTTATTGCTTTCATTTCATATTAGTCTAAATTTATAATATGCCTTCATCTCTTACAGAATAAAGTTAGAATTAAACGTTATTCAGCTACATTAGTGTTGCGTTTACCAGTATTTTTAACAGCATTACTTCTGCAAACCGCACTTCCATTACCAATGCTTAAATCAGCCTAACTTAAATAAATCGTAATGATAACGCATACGTTTATCCAAATACAGTATCAATTCCTGGACCAAGGAACACATCAATTAGTGCACAATAGCAGCCTCAAAACAGCTGGCTAAATGGCTGATTAAACTCAAGTAGTTCTTTCAGGAATCCCTTTTACTTTGCATATACTGTATTCTACAGCAATGCTAGGACAGTCTAGTGCACAAAAGCTAATGCCCTTTCTAAACATTATTCATCTCTTTAACATCAAATCAGTGTCATTAATGTAAAATTATTACAAATTGTTATTTCATTGTTAATAAACTAGTGCAAAACCATTCAAACCAAGGACTTGGACAGAGTTCAAAAGGCTTCATCAAAATGAAATGTTGATCAGAAAGACAATGCATCCAGTGCTACAGAGCTGTAATAAGACCGACTTAATGGTAGGCCTATATCTACAATACAAATAAAACCTCAACCTCTAAATCAATAGCTGGCATTAGGGATCTTAGTTAAACCTACTAGTTATTACAAGATTTTCCCATTCCATTTTTTACTTTTCACTACGCTATTGCCACCTTTTCCTTGATTCAGATTAATTAGGGAATTTCCTTGACTAATGTTTTTCCAAATGTGATGCCCAACAACTCCATAAAACTCTTATCAAACATGCACTTCTGTTATCTACTTTTGCTTATTTAACCACACCTGTTCTCTCTTTCCATTGTCTCAGAAACCAAAACAGTCCCTTGTGTTGAATACCACTCCTCCGGTGCTTTTTTTCGGTATGACTGTATTGGTCGGCATGCGTCTTATTTTTTTAAGCAAAGGAGTGTGCGGGTCAGAGATCGGAAGTAACGAAGTAGCCTACAACTTACAACTTTGGATAGGCCTATTTTACTATTTATTTTTCTGGCAACTTTTTACTTTCTACTCCTTACATTTTACAAAATTGGCTCATTACTTTAGTTTTGTACACAAGGTCGTCTATCAGGTGTGATCGCATGATATGGCGCGGACACGCGCCTCACACCGCGAGCGGGCGCGCAACGCCACACAGAGAAAAAAGTGAGAGAAAAGAAGAGACTGTCCCGTCGGAGGATAATCAGATGAGATTGTGTGTGTGCATCTTTGAGAACTGTAAGTCGTACAATTGATATTATAAGTTCATTTAAACCTGTTGGTGTATTGGTCTATAGTTCTGCTATAGCTAGTGATTTTGTCGTTTGTGTTCTTAACCTGTTATCTAGGTTATACCTGGCTGTTGACTCATAATGGCGATTGCTCAAGTTTGTATTTTAGGTGCATTATTTACATGCTACAGTAGTTACATTGCATTATCATATTTGGGATGTTTAAGGCCTACTGGCAGACATTCATTTAAAATGTACCCAATAGGATATAAAGAGCCTTTTTTCCATGTCCACTGAAGTTTCTCAGCTTGCACTCTAAAGAATGGCTGTCATTCGCAAGGCTACTTTTAATTTTATACTTTAAGTAACTTTCCCTTTCACAATCTTACTTACAAACTCTAATGTTAGCTTTTAGATACATCAAAGCTGCATGGGGGGTTACTAAAAAATCAAAATAAGACTATTTAATTACTAGAATTAGAATAAGAATCAGCTTTATTTGCCAAGTATGAGGACTTCTAAGGAAAAATCTAATTATTATTTTTCTTATTGTTATTTTTGGGGGGGTTAGGAACATTTTTGGGTAGCTTCAGCCCCCTTAAAATAGGCCTAACGACGTCCATGCAGTACATGCTAAGTAGACCAACTTAAATAAATGCCTGTTAGGGCTAAGAGACTACAAATAACTTGAATACCCACTCAGATATGGCATATGAAGGAAGTCAAATTATTTTGTACTACAATATAATCTAGTCTAATATGACAAAGTGTACTACATTTCTAATTGCAACACATTTTTTTTCAGTTGAGTCAATCAAAATTTACTTTTACAATAAAACAAAAGTATATACTGTATATACTGTATCTTTATTTAGTTTTTGTTGTTTGATGTTGATGACTGCTATGTCCTTGAATTTATTATTGCTAACATGAGCTATACGTGGACTGAAGAATTCAAATGTTTGTGTACCTCATGCAAAATAATGTCTCATTTGTAAGTGTTTATCTTTCGGCGTGTTAGTAGTCTTTGTTCCGTGGACTAATCATAAAATTATGAACCAGTGTTTTTATTAAAGAGTTTCACATGAATGTGCCATTTACAGGACCTGCGCCATCAGAAAAGGTTCTACAGTATTTTTATCACATCAACTTCAAGGTAAGATTGTTGCTCTGTTTCTAATTTCAAAATATGACTAATTTGTCTCTTATGACGGAATAATTTAAAGTGGTTTAATCAACCTCTAATAGTTTGAAAGTCAAAAAGGACTGAACATAGACAGACATCAGTGAGGGACTCGTCAATTTGCATAATATTCACCAGTAGAAAAAAATTGTAACAAGTCTTTCCTTGATAAATGGTGCAAGAACTATTACGCAATAATGAGGAGGAAGTTTAGTTCCATATTTTTTTTATTGACGATAGCACCATTATAACTTTTGGGTGGGACATAGAAAGAGTTTGTTTAAGTTTCTTTGAGGCAAATATTATTTCATGTTATATTTTTATATATTTATATCTTGTATCTTTAATTTTGTCATGGATTATTGTAACGCTACTGGGTGGTATTGTCCATTCATAGGTTTATCTCCTTCTCTGAAACCAGTATAAAGGAAAGCTGATGATTAACAGATGCAATAACTGGATAAAACATGTTGGTCCCAGTCTACAATCGTATTCTTGTATGGCCAGTAGGCCTACTTATCTGCCCAAAATCTTAGAACCTGCGACAAAGTTCTACTACAACTTTTGTCTCATTTATACTCTAATTGCCAATCAATCTGGTCCATCTTTGTGGCTCTAAATGTTGTTGTTTTTGTTTGATTTGAATGGGGGGCAACAGCTTGTAAATCAGAAACCTCTTTTGGATATGGCAAGATATAAAAAGAAAAGCAAAGAAAAATGTCCAACAAAATCACCAGGTGGCTGTTTAGGTAAACAGACAAACCTATAATATAATAGATTACATCATAAACCCCATTTCAGACATGTAATTCACTCTATCCATGTACTGTTAATCTAACATGTTGTGAAAATGAAACAGAATTACAATGACTTTGTGACATTGTTTTTGGATTCAAAATCTAATGGTAAGTACAACCTATAAGTATTGTCCCGTAACACAGAAGTGCTCATACATTTTCACATCAAGGAGCCCTAAACTGACACAAATTAGACCACGGACCCCCATCTAATAAGACGTTGTCCTAGGGTCCCCTACCTGATAGAATATTTGTTTTTAGATATTACAGAAAATAAATCATGGGAAAAATCATTAAATCTGTCATTGTGTTACTTATGGATGAAATTATTGTGAACATAAATGATTTCCCTATTTGTTGGAGACCCCTTGGAACCCTTTCAAGGACCCCTGGGGGTCTATGGCCCCCCACTTTGAGTATTACTGCCATAGCACATAATTTGCATATAACCCAATTCATTGTCCAATAAAATACATTTCTATAATCAATGGATCTATTTTCTCTCCAAGGGTGAGCCATGTCCTTCTCAGCCTGCCAGTGGATTCTACACCGATTTGTTATTAGAGGTCTGTTGGTGTTGTGTATACTAGGCCTTTTTTTCATGTACAAGACTGACATCAAGGTCCCCAATTTTGCCATTTTCATGGATAAAGGCCATCAGTTCTGTCCTACAGTCTTGTGTGCGGCGAGAGCGCAGACCCAGGATGCACAACCAAACAGTTCCACACAGCTTTACATACAATCTCATCACAACAACAGCCAGAAGATCCAGCAGGCAGCAGCTGTGGACGCTGAGCCTGACACTATTCTATTGATCTGGATGTGGCCATTTGGCAACAGATATGATGTCAGCTGTAATATTTTCAATATCTCAAGATGCCACTTGACAGATAATAAGACACTTTACCATAAAGCCCACGGGGTTCTCTTCCATCACAGGGACATTCATGGAAATCTAGAAGACTTTCCGAAAGAGCCCCGTCCTCATTTTCAGAAATGGGTATGGTTAAATATGGAGTCACCTGCAAACTCCCGTCTAAACCCTAAACTTAATGACTTATTCAACTTGACATGCAATTATCGCCTTGATTCAAATATTCCAGTGCCTTATGGGTATCTGGTGCCAATGACAACTGAAGATGAGACATTCAAACTGCCAGCAAAGGACAAGTTGGTGTGTTGGATTGTGAGTAATTGGAACCAGCAGTCCAAGAGAGTTAAGTATTACAATGAACTGAAGAAACACATCAAGATTCATTCTTATGGAAATGCCTTTGCCCAACATTTAAGCAACCAAGACTATTCAAAGATAGTTTCTAGTTGTAAATTCTACCTCTCCTTTGAGAATTCTGCCTACAAGGACTATATCACAGAGAAGGTATACCTTCCAATGATGAAGGGAAGTGTACCAATAGTTCTGGGCCCTCCAAGATCAAATTATGAGGACCATATCCCCGGTGATTCTTTTATTCATGTCAATGACTTTTCTTCTGCAAAGGAGCTAGCAGAGAAGCTAGTTTACCTTGACCAAAATAATTCTGAGTACATTAGATACTTTAATTGGACAGGCAGGTTTAAAGTTAAAACATCTTGGTTTGGGAAAGAACATGCTTGCAAAACTTGTAGTTACTTACAAAACCACAGAGAGTACCAAGTCTTTCATGATCTTAACAAATGGTACTGGGGTTAAGATGTTGTGATCACTCTTACTGAAATTCTACAAGTGAGTGTTTATTGTAATTTTGTCATGATGTGCTAACTGTGATATATTTCTAAGAAGTTATAGAAAGCCTGCGGTGATGGTAGCCTTAGATTCTGTTATAGTTATGTAGTATAATATAGTTTTTCATATTTCCTTAGAAAAGTTTGATTTTATGCCAAAGCCCATTGTCTCATAGTCCGCATATAATGCCTAGATACATATAACTAGATATTTTCCTTTTTTGTAAATTGTTTAACCTAACTTTTAATTGCACTTTAAATGTACTATTGCAGTGCCCAGTGAAAACGGAATGGGTCAATTGCTTGGCCTGTGGTATTGCTGCTTGTAGAATTCATCAAAACCAAATTGTACCCCAAAATTACCTACAGAAGGACCCCAAACCACTTCATATGCAACTCACCTGTATACCCTACTATTAACTTACTGTTTTACCTGACAGAGAACGTTGCAGATTCAGAATTTAATCACAAAATATCACAATGAAAATGTGGCATAACCAGACATTAGAAAAGTAAGTTTGCTATATCCAGCAATCATGAAGCTAACGTGCTGTAAGCGTTCTGCATGGGACGTGTGTGTGTCTTATGATTGGCTATCATATCTAATGCTGTGTTGGTTAAAGGTGGATGCGAAACAGTCGTTGTGGTGGAAAAAAGGGAGGGCAAAGAAAGATAATTCTGGATGTGACCGGCTTGAGGGAAGTTGGGTTATTATTTTTTCTTTTTTTTAATTTTTTGTATTGTTGTGCAGAAGAGAAGGGACCGGTTTGATTTTTTTTTTAAATAAATAACTTTAAAGAAACCACCCTGTGGATCCTTAAGTTTTTTTAACAGTGGAAACGTCTTGTTTTGCTGGTAACAAAGGACCTCACACCACCATGTGACAAGGTTAATTCTTGGCGCATTGCTATCTTGCGGCAGCAGAAAGTGATTGTGCCATTGACCAACAAAAACCTGGTCTAAAGTCAATAACGCAGCAGTTCATTGTTGTTTTAAAAGCGCATTAGTAAAATGTGCTTAGGCTCGTGCACAGCGCGCGCACATTATGCCTGTTACACACAGGGAAGCGCAGCACACACTCACACATGCAAAAGATTAATAATAAAAAATATTACAGTGCAAATCAGCCATCATAAAAGCAATGTGCCAAGGTACAACACATCTGGCTTTTATAGGGAATGGGATATGACACGCTGATTGGTTTGAAGTAAAATATTAATCTGCAACGTTCTGTCAGGTAAATGTAGTCCAATGTTTTCCTCTGAACTAGAAGTACACAGTAGCTCAGTAAGCTGTGCAGTGTGTTTGCATATTGAGTGCTTTGGGGCCCTTCTGTAACTAATTTTGGGGTACAATGGTTCTGGAGAAAGCTACAAGCAGCAATATCACAGGCCAAGCAATCTGGCCGTTGCAAACTGGCACATTTTGAACAGGCACGTAGCTTTAAATCAAGAATTTATTTCTCAAAAACTGCCGCTTATTTGATATCAGAAATTTCAACTCAACGGTCAATATTTGATTGGAAATTAATGCTATTTATTCATGTGATTATATATAAATATTAATATATAACATACATTAAACACATTGACATTAACTTAATTTTAACTAATACTGAAAGCCAGGTTTATTTCTGTTGACAGAAATATACATTATTAAGCCAGGTTAACAATTACTTTGCTAATACAAACTGGGATATTCCTTTGAGGTTTTCATAAGTTGTCTTGGTTTGTGAGGCAACAATGTTTCACCATGGTGATGGACTCTGAACACTGAACACAATTAACCTCTATGACCATAAATCTGGCAGGAATATTTCTAAAATATCTTTTTAGAATAGATTATACTAAACCCACTCTGATATCTCAGATAAGTAAGCCATTTAAACACGTGTAAATGACGTGAAATAAAAAACGATTATGAAGCTATGAGCAGCTCACATTGGTTTGTATCCACAAAGAAACATCCTAATGCATCCCTAGTTCCATCTAGTGGCCGCCGGTATATAGGCCTAGCTCTTAAACTAGTCTCCATCTTCCCCCATATTCCATTACATTTCATTTGGCTGACGCTTTTATGCGCTTTTAGTGCTGATCCACTTCTACACAGCCATCGCCCAGTCTGTCGTCTGCACGTCCATCACTGTCTGGTTTGGATCTGCCACCAAAAAGGACAGGAGCAGACTACAACGGTAGGACAGCAGAAAAGATCCTCGGTGCCAACCTGCCCTCCGTCCACTCCTCCAGAGTCAGGAAACAACCTGTTCCCGCTTCTCCCCTCTGGAAGGCGCTACAGAGCACTGTACGCCAAAACCAACAGACTCAAGAACAGTTTCTACCCACAAGCCATCTCTCTGATGAACAGCTGACTTCTGACCCACAGTGTCAGGTTCAATTCTGGTCAATAACCCAGTAACACTGTCTCTACAGCACCTGTTTACTGGTTCCACTTATTATTCCACTTATTTAGTATTATTCATCATTCCCATTCTCACATCTCACTTATTATTTTTTAATTATTAATCATTCTCATTTCCTAATACATAACTGTTCATATGTTCATACTGTTCATATTGTAATATAATAATATAATGCTATTTATTACAGTATCCTTTGCACTATGCTCCAAAATTTAAATCATTTTATTGAACTCTTCATTGCACTCATGCCTCTATATTGTTTCTGTTTTAGAATATATTGTGTATATATTAGTGTGTATATTTTTGTTTTGGTTGTTTTGTATGTGTAAGCACATTGTGAGTAACGATGCTCCAAAGAAAAATTCCTCGTATGTGTCTTGACAAACCTGACAAATAAAGCTGATTCTGATTCTGATTCTGACACACTGAGGTCACATCCGTAAACAAGACGCCCCACGTGAAGAAGAGCAGAGCGTACCATTTCTACCAAGAGGGAGATAGTGAAGAATGTTATATCAATTTGCCTTAGCTAAATGCGTGCATTTAGTTGTAGGTATACCAGTTTAAAACATATACTTTAATTGAAAGACTTCTTTAATCTGTCTTTAATCATACATCTTGTGTTGGCCTTTATTCGGCTGTTGATTGCCCCTATTTCGCGTGGTTTCGTCTGTTTGTCCTTAAAGCCAGCTGAAGTAACTCAAGACCTTTTTAACAGAGAGCAATTTCATAGGACGACGACGACGACGACGACGACGACGACGACTACGAATCTTCTCTTCAGAGTTGAGCTATTTTTGGTATCAGTCTCCTTTTCCGGAGACTTGAATGAGGTAAAAGTCGCGTTTGTTAACCACATTTTACTCTATTTGAAATTTGCGAATTATTCGGTTGGTTTTGTTCGCAACTACTACGTCCATTTTGGATTTGATGTGGAGCGGGAACTTGATTAGCGTTACAGTCGTCCAAGGTTATCACAAACTATCACGACAATGCCAACGTATAGCTGCTATATAGAATTTACCATTTTCATGGTTTATATTTGGCTGTTATAGCATGGGCATTTGGTCAAGTAACAAAGGCTGTCATGTTAATGCCTAAGCAGTGACGACTTTGACGGTTATCTACAAAATGTCTTTTGCAGTAAGGGCGTAGTTAATGCATGTTGTTTCACTGTACGTTTTGTTGGGGTTATGGCGTGGGCATATAAATAAAATGTATGCTACTATATTAAATGTTTGCTACATGAAGTTATTGTTATGGTCTGCTGCTCAGATCACGTGTCACCCACTTCTAACGTGTGTGTGGATATTTTTTTCTTTCGACGTGCACAGCAAGTAACAAAAGAGTTTCCATGTAGGAATGATGGACAGGGAGTTGCAGCCAATAACGAGACTCCCCGTGTAGTTAGCCCGGCCTCCCTGATCCATTGCTTTGTTTACATTATACTGCAGTCGAATCTGTATCCCTGAAGATCCCTCTATACATCAAAATACAGTCTACAATTAACAGTAGGCTATATTTCAAATCAGTCAAAACCATTCTAATTGTTCTTTTTAAATCACATATCACATTTTTAGGTTTTCTATTATTATATACCATTTATTCAGAGGATTTCTTATAATAAATCAGCAAATGACAGACTTAATCCGTAATCAGTTTTCTGGACTGTCCGGATCCCATCACTCTAGATAATCTCTGAAAATTGGCCTCCTGCATAGTTGTGACCTAGCTGTCAAGTCTAGCAGATGATGTAAGAAATGAGTTGCGCAGCGGGGGATACATTGAAGTCACACACTCCCTACACCAACCCCTGCCCCTTGAGCTATCTTTAAACCAAAAGAAATGTGAGGGAGTGTGCCAAATTTAGCCAACTGTGGTGATTAAAAACATGTACACAGTTCTATGGTATAGTTTGTTTTTCTTACAAAGAGTACCTTTTTCATGCTATGCCTTTTTATTTGTGTGGAGGACAGACAACACAAAAACTGGTGTAACAGGATTGTTGAGAAGCCCTCTGTTGTCCCATGTTGCCCTGGAGACACAATTGATCTCAGACAGGCATGGACACAGTGTCTTTGTCCTCAGGGAATACAAGCTTTTGTTTAAACGTAGTTATGGAAAAGGGTTCCGTTTGTGTCCTGACTTTGGCTATTGTTGTAGACCTGTGTGCAGTAAACACTCAACTCAGGGGCACTGAATAATCATGTGTTTTCCAAAGAATTACTTAATGTACTATTATCGAGTTTAACAAGAAGTTGATACAAAAGGCAACTATCTCTGTTTCCATGGAGACTGGCCCACAATTTGTTTTTTATTGAGCATGACTCATGTTTTTGTTAAAATCTGTTAACCAGTGTTGGGCAAGTTAATAGTTACTAAATTAGTTACTCAGTTACAAATTGTAAAAGTAACTAGTTACTTCAGAAAGTATATACTGCGTTACTTTCAAGTACATTTTTAAATGCTCAATTGTGACACCACCTGAAGCCCTCTTTAATGGAACATAATTATCATAATTATTTATGATTCATCTGAATATTATAATGAAATGGACACTTAATACAATACATTATTAACAGAAACAATGTACACAAATTTAAACTATTTTAATGTTGCAGTGGGACAAAGTGAGACTAGCCTCAAATCAAATGCCATGTTCGTATTTATTATGTTTAAATAGATTGGCTTAACATGAACATTTTATGCAAGCTCAGCCAATCGTCACCATTTATGAGCTTGTCTTGTGCACTGCCCACTAACCAAGGAAGAACAGTAAAAAAGGTCTTTGCCTCTCTGGTCTGAAACGGACTCTTTCTCCTTCTAAAGGTGCTGGCACGCCTTTGGCTAAAGTTGGGCTGACGATGAGTGCCCATCGCCCTAGTTTTTTTGCGGTGTGTCCCCAAGCTGTATCCTCTGGTGCTGAAACAAACAAATTGTAGTTCATTGAGTGGCCACATGAGGCTGGCTTAAAAAGGAGTCAATACCCATAGACCCCCATGTTAAAATGCTAAAAACTTTACAGTTACCGCTTTACTTTTTTTGGTTTGTCGAGCTAATTTCCCCATTCTTGACAATTTTTTTCATAAGTCACCTGTTTAAATTACATTCAAGCTTAATGTTCTGCACGATTTAAGGGCATGCCACTTTGAGTGACAGGTGGGCTGCTGTCTTTCAGTGGGCAAGCGTAGGATTTATTCAGCCCGCTTCCACTTCTTTGCCCATTTATGGATTAGCCGTTGTCTGGCACTGCCAACAGGACTGCCAGAGCCATTCAAGCCCCCTTTAAGCTTTGTTTTGGCTTTTCTATACACTTTTCTATGTCTATATCGTTGACCCTCATCGGAATTTGTTTAGCAGAGCTTATCAGTTGTTTTTTTTGTTTTATTTTGAAGGTTGTAAGAAACCCATAACTTTTGATGTGCTAAACACGTTTACTTGGAAGAAAGAAAGTTATAGCTAATGATTGTAACCAACTTCTCATGTGCAGCTATAAGATGCCTCTAAATGATGAGCGACCTGCATCCACATCCAGCGGTGAGGATCAAGGCAGTGATGTGGAGTCGTCGTCAGAGCGCTGTGACAGCATGATGTCAACCAGCAACCGTGAAAGCTTCACTAGCGACTGCTCCAGCAAGCATAGCACACCATCCTGTGAGTTTTCCCCCTCACCTTTTCTGGTCTTCCCATAAGCTCAGTAGACAACCTCTGACTTTTTGTGTCCATGCTGGTTTTCCTCTCTCAGGAAAGGCCTGCTAGTTGGTTTGGTTTCTGCACTAACTCAGACTGTACTTTGACTGATGATATTTATAATTCCATTTTGTTTGTACTAATGTTAAAGGGCTTCCAAGGGTGTTAAAAAACAGATATGCTTCACTACAAGCCTAATACAGGGAAACAAATTAAAACAAACTCTATTAAAGAAAGCAATGAGATCTAACAAAGCAATTTTAAGCAGAAGCATTGTTGTGGTTTGTTTCAGAGCCTGCATTTGATCTAAAATTGCAGGATTAATCATCATGCAACTTCAACAATCAATTTTATGCTCCCACATTTTGTGCTAAAGCTCATTTTCATCTATTTACAAAGTTCAATATTTGGTTCCCACAGCAAGCCCTCCCAAAACCTTAACCCTGGATGAGGTCATGGATTCTGCCAGAGACTTGTCCAATCTCTGCCTTGCCCATGAGATTATTGTGAACAGCAACTTCTGTCTGGAGCCGAAAAGCCTGCCTCAGGACAGGTATGTTATGAAAAGTTTGGTCACACTCTGATCATATTTTGTGGATTACCAGTGAACCTAAATGGCAGTTTATCAGCTAAAGGCTTTACAAAAATATAAATGTGGACCTGAGCTTTGATTACAAATGTCAGGTCTTATAGTATTTATACTTGCCGTTGCTATGTACTATTTACTAGAGATGGCGGGATGAAGCCCCATGAAATGTTGAAGATTTCCAGCCAATTAGTTCACAAAAGGTTTATTTCTCGAGGCTTCACGGGCTCCCAATACCACCTGTTGGTCAATGAATGTAAAGCAGGCAGATATATTACCGATGATCTGATGTTCTCTGTGAAACTGTATTTTGTGCCAGTAAAGGCTTAGAAATGGCAATTAAGAAACAAAATAATACACCTCATGGAAGGTAACCTTTATCACAGAACACAAATGTGTGAAACTGATATGTGATTTCAAATGAACATGAGACAGCAGAAATCAAAAGAGATGCCATTATTTGTGCCCAACTGAAGGTGAATGACAAAAACGATGACCACTTGTTAAGGAGAACAGCGTAGACAAACTGCATCAACAAAGATGAACAACAGTTTAAATAAACTGGGGACATGATGACAAATACCTAAAATGTCCTGCCATTGTTACACTGTCTGTAAAGGTTACTGCTACTTCAAAGTAAAGGGCTTTCTAATGACTTAAGTTAAACACGAGGTGAATTTATTCAAATTATGTCTAGAGATCGGATAGAGAGACAACCTTTTGATCAAATATACAGTACAGTATTTTTAATAAATTTGGATCTGGATTGCATTTTATAGTTAAGAGACGGATGAGAAATGAGGCGTACACCATACTTCACCGTTTCTACTGTGTTCATTGACATCTGTCTCTGTATCTTAAGCACAACACTGAACTGAAGTGAGTGAAGAGGACAGACATTAGAGATCAGGGGAGCAAAGGAAAGCAGGAGAATTTCTTTATTGAAGAGTGGACAACAGCAGATAAGATTATATTTTCAATGCCCAAAAAAAGATTGATGCTGTTAATTAGGAAATCTACAGTATGTCTGTTATTTAGTACCTTGTGCATCATCCTTACCAAAGCCCATTTCAGAAATGGCCATTTTTTCTGACAGATTACATCCTCAGCTAATCTAAATCCTCCCATTTTCTTTTTTTAGTTTATGGAAGATAGTTAGAGATATTGTCCACAAGGCCTTCTGGGACATCCTGGAGTTGGAGCTGAACAACGACCCACCTGAGTATGGGCAAGCCATCAGATTATTGGAGGAGATCAGAGAGGTACAGCTTCACTGGCTCTGTAGACTTTATTTCTGTGATTTTTTTCATACATTTATTTGCAGTATGATGTGTGTGTGTGTGTGTGTGTGTGTGTGTGTGTGTGTGTGTGTGTGTGTATATAGCAGTCCTTAACGATCCTTTTGTAACTGCTTCTCTATATCTCTGTTTTCTCCTTTTGTGACTAGTATATGTAGAAAAACGGCAGCGATTGAGAAAAATCCCTTGTTAAGTTCTAAATCACGCTTTCTATCATTTTCCTCCTTTGGACAGATATTACTCTCATTTCTTAATCCGGGTGCCAATCGAATGCGGACCCAGATTATGGAGGTGCTGGACATGGATCTGATTCGTCAGCAGGCTGAGAACAATGCTGTAGACATCCAGGGGCTTGCCTCTTACATTATCACCACCATGGGCAAGATGTGTGCACCAACCAGGGATGAGGAAATAAAGAAGCTCCGTGAAAGCTCCGATAACAAAGTGACACTGTTCAGGTAAGTACACACAGGGTGTTTTTGAAGCTTTTGAATTGGTTATGACCAGATATTGTATTGTCAGTCTGAAAGAAAAACTTAAATTTTTCTACTTAGCTATTTTATAAGAACCAAGTCAATTAAAGTGGCCTTTATTTTATTTATTTTTTACCCCCCAGGGAGGTCTTCCGTGTGCTGGGCCTGATGAATGCAGACACAGTCAACTTTACAATCGATAATCTGAGGCCAGTGCTGCAGAGGGAAGGTGTTGAATACGAGAGGGAAACGTTTCAGGACATCCTGGACAAAACACCCAGTGAGTGAACAAGGACACCATTTTCTCTATAGCTTTAATTACTGTATGGTTTACTATATTTGGTCAGTGGAAGAACCTCATAACATTCTGTTAATTGTCAGAAAAGTATTAAGAACCAACTGTATTGCTGTGATAAAGATGCTTTGGCGCACACCACCTCTTGGATAAAGTCGGCACAAGAGGAGCTGTTGACCACCATCCCCAAAGAGCAGCCCAATGGTCCGGGGAAAGGACAGGGACTGGTGCCCGGGCCCTTTCAGGTCCTCAACACTGCCTTTCTCTCCCTCCTAACATGGGATACTAGTCCACTGCCTGAGGTGCGTGTGTTTTGAATTTGCGTATGCAACTAACGGATTACTTTTTTTCTGTATCAGGTGTTATTTGTGAAATATACATATTGATATTTTATTTTTATTTCACGTTGCGTTGCCTGCTGTAATTACCTTTTGGTGGAAGTGTGATTTTGCATAGTCTCTTTTTTTTTTTTTTTTTTTTTTTTTTTTTTTTTTTTTTTTTTTTTTTTTTTTTTTTTGGGGGGCATTTTTAGGCCTTTTTTATTGACAGGACAGCTGAAGAAATAAAAGCGGAGAGAGAGAGGAACATGCAGCAAAGGGTCGGCGTTGAACCCAAGCCCGCTGCGCCAAGGATTAAACCTCTATATATGGGCGCCCGTTCTACCAACTGAGCTGTCCAGGCGCCCATAGTCTTGTTGTTAACATTAATGTGTGAGGTTAAGAAATTGTGAGCTTTAAAGGTGCTTGTAGATGGATTCCATTTTGGACAAACCCTGGCTAGCAGTTTGTGCCATTTTCCAGTCTTTATTCTAAGCTTAACCAATCTTCTCTCAGCTCCATACTTGCGCACAGACATGACTCTTGTATCCATCTTCTCATCTAATTTAAGAAGACAAATAAGTGTATTTCCTAAAGTGTCAAACTATTCTTGAGTCTCTTCTTATGCTTCTTCTCTAGACTTGGATGACTGATGAGACACGTCTGCGAGAGATTCAACGGCATCTCCAGCAGTATCAGGCTGTGAACGAGGTCCTGCTCATTGTCTACAGCACCGTTGGAGGGCCTATCCAGGATCTGCCCTCCCTGTCTGACCGCATGAAGAGGATGATTAGTGTGCTGCTGGATGGGATGCATAGCCCGTCAGTTAACCTTTTTAAATCCACAATCTGTATTCAAACGTACAACTGATTATCATGGGTTATCTACTATTATGTGAATTTGGAACTCAAACCAGAATTCTCCTCTCCTATCTGTAGGGGATTTAACCTAGAAGAGGCACTAAAGGGTGTCAGTGCAAAGATCTGCTGTGAGCTCAACAAGTCTTTAACCGAGAGGAACTACCCTGCCCTGACCCCAGCGCTGCAGGGCACCCTCACCGGCCAGATCTGCAACATCACTCAGAAGGACAATCCCATCCGCACTCTCGTTGGTAAGATAGTGAGCAGGAGTGACTGTGTGCTTATTTTGGCTTTTTGTGGGACTGTAAAGATGTTTTCATATAATTTTAATTGAAAGAGGATCATGCATTGTTGTGAGTGAAATTGTCAGTGTTGACCAGAATGCCCCAAATTATATATATATTTTTTTTATTCAAACATGAGGTTTGTTTGGCCTGTTATTTCCCTTTATCTTATTCTCTTTGTGTCTGTGCAGAGAATCGTGTGCAGCACTACTTCATGGCACTCGTCTTTGATCCTAAACCCCAGGTCAAACTTGAAAATGTACCAGCTGGCTTGACTGCTATCAAGCCTGAACTAGCATTGATGGGAGCTAAGTTCATCTCCCTGGTTAACTACAACAAGGCTGTCTATGGACCTTTCTACGCGGATATAATTAGAAAGCTGATGTTCAGCAGCAACCCACCAGCAGCAAACCATCCTCAGGACACCACTCAGGACTCTGTCACCTCCAATTAAAACCATACTCTGGCTTATGCAGTCAAATGAGTCTTTTTGTCTTCTAGACATAGCTAAAGCTAAGGAGGTATTACCACAGCTAGGCAGAACAACTATCAGGCCACTGGAGTTACCTTCATCAAATGTAAATGTAGTTTATCACTACATTTAGCAGTAAAGGCACTGCAGTGTAGGCGCAATGCATTAGACATTTAATGTGACTTGCATACTTTGTGATAAATGCTCAAAAATATGCTCTCCTGTGTATATTTACAGCTTCAAACTGCAACACCAGTGTACGTGTGATCCATTTCTGAACCTTATGGTGACCCCTACATTGTAAATATTTTTGTAGTCATACTGCAGTTATTGTGGAGGTAGTCCACAGGGGGGGAAAGGGCAGAACCTTTTAGAATGTATAAAGCATACAGTAAGCTTTATGAAGCAAAAGGAATAAGCGTGTATATTTACAAAAGTAGCATATCAGATTCCTTATGTATAACAAGTTATTTATCACTGTTAAAATTCTAAGGTATATATTTTATATATTATAACTTTGACCACTTTGAGCATCTCAAGGCAAAACATGAGATTGCCCCGTTCCCATTTAATTAGTCCTTTTGATTGTTCTCCCTTTTAACTTTTATCAGCCAGAAAACTAAATGTTGTGTATTCTTTTTAATCCACTGATACTACTATACAACACAAAAAGGAAGTTTAAAAAAAAAAAAAACACGTTTTGGATTTTGACTTCAAATCAACTGTTGTCTGCATGAGTAGCTTTGTGTTGAGGTTAAATTATTTTTATGTTTTTACTTGAGTAACTTGTCGTTACATGTTCTTTTACTTATCTGCCAGTTGAATGCTTTTTATGTTGATTGTGTTACAGTTTGAAGTACTATAGCTACAGTATTGCTGTGTTGGCTGTTTGAACCTTTGCGGAAATGAAAGGTGCTGAACTCAAACTGGGCCCAATGATGCACAAAGAAGCTGGTACGTTCTTTTACAAAGGTTTACATGAAAATGTTGGAAGTTGTTGTTCTCTATCACTGTTATTATAATAAAACTTCAAAAAGACTACTGACCACTGACATCATTTATTTGAAGAAAGATTTGTCAATCTTAATGTGTTTATTTTTAATCATCTTTTTTTGAATACCTAAATGCTTGTCTTTCACTAGTGCAAATGCTATACAATTACTACATGTGTCGAACAAAATAGAAATAAAAAGCTACACTAAACCATAATACATAATATTAATGCAGATTGATAAGTTTTCATCACAGGGAATACATCCACTATTCAGAATGAATTTTTTGGACATCCCTGATTACATGCTGCTGTTTTAGGGGAGTTATAATCAAAATAAGAAACTGGAAAAACATTTAAGATTAATATTCTTAGGGATAAAATAAACAAATTCATTAAAGGTAACATATATCTAAATGGAGATACAGTGGAGGGGATTTTGATTTAGTCCGTTTATTTAGAAAGTACTAGTGCTTTGCAAGTTGGACCACAAGCTGATTTATTCACAGCAATATACATTATTTATGGTTACTTATACTTGTGAAGTTGTGAACTATTGTTCTTTTGTTTGATAATATGTCCTTTTGTTAACACTTCCCTCTGCTTCTTTCTCAAGTATCAGTCTTTTCCTGTCCCTTGTAGACACAACTCAACTGTAAACAAAAGGACATATCAAACAAATAAAATATATAAAAAATAGTTTATGACTACACAAATGTTTTTTTACGAGTTCGGAGTTTCACTTTTGAGATGACAATCTTTTTTTTGATTGAGGTAGTGATTTTTGTTTGATACTTGAAAAGTGTTGCTTGGAATTAAAGGCACAAAAATAATCCCATACTCCTGTCACTAGGCAGTGTTAATGTTACATTAAAATGCAGTCCGAAAATCTTGCAATTCAGGAGTTACAATCAAAACTGGAAACCCTTTTGTATTACCACATAATGTAAAATTTAGCACACGGAAAGCATTGAGTCAGTATTAGAAATTCAGAAGATTTTTGGTTAAACTAACAGATTAGTAAATGGCCAAAGTAATGCGAAAAAAGCCAAAAGCCGTATTAATGAGTAAACCCACTAATGTCCGAGCAGAGAAGGAGTCCTCGAAAGCAGCATTAGTTTGCTCAGTTACAGAATCGTGAATGCATGACCTCACCATCCACGTGGTTAAAATCTCGCCACGCAATTGGCTGCTTCACACCGGGGCAGTTGTTTTTATTAGGAAGCTGCTTTCAAAATTGGGCGTGTAGTACAACGTTAACAGAGAAATAATCCTCTTTTTTACTTATAAGGTTTTTTCAAACGTGACTTACAGTTTAAAAAATACCTTCCTCGGCAAAGGACAAAGAAAAGAAGACATTCGTAAGTAACAAACCATTACCTACTAGTGGTTAGCTACTTTCTTTGTTTAATTTGTCAGTATCGTTAGCTAGCTAGGTCAAAGTAAACTTATCGTGACATGTACTGACATGTCAGTCTAACGTAGGTGAATGCTAAGACGAAAGATCGCGATATTATGTCAGCATAAGGCAACCTTAGCCCTGACGAGCAGTATTTACATTCACTTTCACATTCAGTGACGATACTAAAGTTACTTGCTGTTCATAAATAAATTAACCGATAACCAGGTCGGTAAGCTTTCTTAACTTTATTACGTATGACAAAACATTATGGAGACTGCTTACGCGCTAAATGTAATGGGTAAGGGGTAAGGACTTTGTGAACAGCTGATAAACTATTGCATTTTCCCTTTTAGGATTTTCCACTTCCTCTTTCGTATTTCTATTTGCGGCACATATTAGAATCAGTGGTGTGAACTAAGTACTCAAGAACTGCTTGACACCCTCTACTACAATTCTCCATGTCTCTCTTCTCTCTCTCTCTCTCTCTCTCTCTCTCTGTCTCTTCTCTGTTACTGTCTGTCTTTTTCTCTCTCTCTCTCTGTCTCTCTCTCTCTCTCTCTCTCACTCTCTCTGTCTGTCTGTCTGTCTGCCTCTTTCTCTCACCCCCAACCGGTGCTTGCTCTTGGTGGGAATTGTTGGGTTTCTGTAAACAACATCACAGAGTACGGTCTAGACCTGCTCTTTTATAAAAAGCCTAATGAGATAACTGTTGTTGTGATTTGGCGCTTTATAAATAAAATAAAATTGAATTGAAAGTGAATTAAGTAAAAACTTTACTAGCACTTAACTTACGTACGTTACTTACATATTTCCGTTATAATATACTGAAATGGGGCATCCTGCATAATGAGCATTGACTTTTGGTATTTAAGTATATTTTGATGCTTATATAGTACGTTTGCACTTTACCTAAGTAGCATTTTAAATGCATTATTGTTACTTGTAACAGAATATTTATACACTGTGGTTGTCATGTAGGTCTGCATCATTATTATTATTATTATTATTATTATTATTATATCATTATTATTTGTTACTGTGACAGTTGCAATAGATGTTGTGGCTGAATAGGAGAAAATCTTTGCAGCCACTTTCCAAAATCTTGTCAAAAGTCTTCCCAGAAGAGTACAGAGGCTGTTATCGATATATTACTGTACATTGATTTTGGAATGAAATGTAACGATTATGTTGTGTGTATATCACTGACGTTGATCAAACTTTCATGTATCTCCTCCATTAATTTGCAGTGTACAAGGATCCTGCATGGTGGCCGTGTTTTGCAGAGATGGCCTTGGAGGAAGGGGCACGGAGCTGTCTGCTGCGCTTTCGCCACAGACTGGAGGAGGACATAAAGCCCTCCTACCTGATGGACCATATGATCAGTGATGGTGTGCTGACTGTGGACGAGGAGGAGAGAATCAGTAAACAGGTGAGCCTCTGCTCAAGCTGGGTAGCTGAAGGGGAAATTATTCATTCACATGTTTTTTTCTGTGTTGCTGCTTTTTGTTCCTTATTTCTTTCAAAACGGACACACATTTGCCACCAAATATGATCAACATACAGCTTTTGTCCCAGATTTATTCGGTTGTAAAATTGTTTTGTGTTTGCCCACTGGTATTTAAATAATCCATTTTTATGCAATCTTGCTCCCCTTTCCTCCTTTTGGGCTTTGTCTTTGTCCATACAGTGAGTCACCATCCTCCTGATTCACTCAGTTTACATTTTTCCAGGTTGTTAAGACAAAACTCCTCACCTCCCTTTTCACTTGTTGCCCTTGGAGTCTTTCAGCAATCAGCTGGCTCTTTTTTTACAAAATGACAATTGAGCAAATTTATCTTTGGTTATGCTGAGGGTAGTCTATATCCTCGACGTTCCACTTCCGGGATTCCGCCGGATGTATGTGTGTCCGTTTCCTTCCATTTTCTTTGCAAATAACCCAGAGCACATTTTTTTCCTATCCCGCAATGCTATGTGGACTAGCCAGACCCACCTCTGCTCTGCAGCGTGTGGATGGTCTGGCAAAGTGAAACTACGTTCAGGGACACATTAAAAGAATACATATTAGCAGCTGTAGGAAGTGAACTAGTAGCATAGCCCTTATGTTTTGTTAAAAAACCCTGACTTTTGTGTGTCTCCGTGTGTCTGTGTCTCCAGCCCACCAGGAAGGATCAGGCTGTAGCCCTGCTGGAGTTGCTGCTTAGGAAGGACAACCGTGGCTACAGCTCCTTCTACAATGCCCTGGTCAAGGAGGCATACGATGATTTGGCCAATCTGCTACATGATGCCCTACCACGGACGTTACCCAGTGCATATAAAAGCTCCTCTGATAGCTGCACATCTTATGGTGAGAAAAATGAGCTTTGTGTGGAGAGAATGGAGGTTGTACTGTCAGTGCTTGGGAGTCCTTGAGTGTTAGTGGGAAAAAAAATGAATGTGTAGTGATCGGTTGCATGCGCTATTTTGGTTGGGTTACCACAGTAGCTCAATACATCATGAGGTCTTGAAAGCTCAGTTTAATTTCTTTAAAATGTAATTTTAGCACTTGGAAGGTTGAAAACCTTAGCACTTATTGAATGTTTCTGCCCTTAGTATCCTAATGCTTTTGATTTAGGTCTTGTCTTTCAATTCTTCTCCTTTTTGTCTAACAGTCCAGACAGTGCTGAGTGACGGTGGCGTACCACAGAGGCCCGTGGTGTTTGTGAACCGGCCAGAGTTTGTGAACCGCGTCAGGGAGAAACTCTTCCGGCTGCAGAAAGAGCCTGGCTGGGTCACTGTCTTCGGCATGGCAGGCTCAGGCAAATCTGTCCTGGCGGCTGAGGCTGTCAGACACCATGAACTCATTCAAGGTGAATAATCTTTGACTGACTGACACTAACTATTGGCATACATTGTGAAACTATAAAAAGTAAAATTCAAATCCTGGACAGATTTTCATTCTAAATAATGTTACAATCTTAAACATGTTTGCCTAATTGTCCGTTTTCAGTAGCTTTTCAGCTCTTACCTCTCTTACATGTCTTTCTCCTCCCTTTTCCTCTTTTATCTGCAGAGTGCTTTCCCGGAGGGATCCATTGGCTGTCCATTGGCCAGCTGGACAAACCAGACTTAATGGTGAAGATCCAGACATTGTGTTTCCGTCTTGAGCAGAGCCTGGATTCCCGCTCCCTCCACCGGCCCCCCAACTCTCTGGATGAGGCCAAGGAGCGCCTGCGCTACCTCACCCTGCGCAGATATCCAAGGTTACTATATGTTTGGATTAGTGCTCTCAAACAACTAAAATATTTAATTGCAAATAATCGCATTAATGTCATAGTTAACACGCAATTAATCAGATATTTTTATCTATTCTAAATGTCCTTTGATTTCTTTTGTCCCATTATTATTTTTTTCTCATTTTAATGCTCTTGTCAACATGGAAAAGTGGATCGGCTCACTTTGTGCATATGTTTTTTTTTTATTGAAAACAACATTGGCATATACTGTAGTGTTCAATTTCACACTAACATTCTCACTTGGAGCAAATAATCTCTCACACAGTGTGACACTGTCCATCAATAAAAGGGTGAAAATGGGGTAAAAACACACCGATGCCAACGTTTAAAAAGTAAACTTTCCATTCAGAATCTTATTGGCATCCATTTTGGCACCATCCACTTTGGCCGTTAAAAAACAAGTGTGTGCGGTGTGCCTGTTGTTTTGTTTACCATTCCGAACAACGTCTTAAAGTTTGGGCCAAAAAAACGTCCTGCGATAAAAAAATCTATGCTGTTAAAATGGGTTTGCGTTAACGCTGTTAATAATGCGTTTAACTGACAGCACTAGTTTGGATAAACAGATGGATTTACTTCAAATTTGACTGCAACACAAGGCAAATGGGCTTGTTGATTTTGAGCATAGACTAAAGCCACAGGAAAAGTGTAGGCAATAAATGCAAAACAAATCTGCATAATTAGTTAAAATAAGAAGATAAATTAAAAAAGAAAAGAAAACTGGACAAAAAAAAAAAATAGCCAGCAATAAGTTAAATATTTTGTAGCAGTAAAAAAGCAACATTTGAACAATAAAATATCTTGAAATAAAAAATTGATAAGAAAAGGGTAAAAACATGAATGGTATTATTCAGATTTAAAAGATAGGTATATATTTATTGAAACAGACACCTATTATTGGTGGCGGTAAATGTGGTTCTGGGAAATATTCCAGTAGATGTCATTTGGATATATACTATAAATGATAAATTACTGATGGACACTTGAACTCTAATAGAAACAGTATTGTTGAGGTGCTAATAACTGCAAGAAGACTAGATGATACATTTCTTTCCTGTTTTTATTCAACTATGTCTACATGCGGTGCAAATACATTCTATAAAGAACTCGTATGTTTGGTAATCTGCCATAACACAGGCCACCATAGGTGTTGTGGTAAACAATGTTTCACAGTTTTATTGTCTCTGATTACTTGTCTGTTTCCGTTTGGGCTTCAGGTCTCTGCTGATTCTAGATGATATCTGGGACAGCACAGTACTAAAGGCGTTTGATATTCACTGTCGGATACTTTTAACCACCAGAAATAGAAGCCTCGCTGACTCTGTTAGTGGTATGTACCCTATTTTCTTAAAACATTTTGTGACTATTTTATTTACACTGGAAAAGACAGTTCAGCCTTCAAACATTTACTGTGCTTTTATTAAAATTTTCTATTTAAATTTTCTATTTCTGTTTGTCATTTTGAGAGCTGCTAAACTGTGTTTTGTTGTTTTGAAACAATGACAATAAAGATATATTCTTTTCTATTTTATTTTGTAGGGGCCAAATATGAGGTGGAAGTGGAGAGTGGTCTGGATGAAAAGAAGGGACTTGAGATTCTTGCTCTGTACACTAATGCTAAAGTCCAGGGACTTCCTGAGGAAGCTCGCAGCATAGTCAAAGAATGCAAAGGTCTGTAAACTGAAACGTTTTTATACATGCATTCAATCCTTTTATTTTTCACAATATAAATTACAGATATTGTTACATTTACAATTTGTTAAAATAATTTAGATTAGATAATACTTTATTCATTCCACAATGGGGAAATTGTTACAGCAGCAGTTTTTTTGATTGTATTGTTTGATTTCAGACTTAATGATTGTCATAGGTATATACAAGAAAAAAAGACCTGATTTAATTCTGCATTTGCTCATATTGGTAATAAATATTAGTAAGTTGTCCTTTTGCGGATTCACGTCTTGGGTTTTCTGGGTTATTGTGCTTTTTAACACACACATTTTTCTGCTTTTCTGTGCCACTATCTCAGGTTCCCCTCTGGTTGTGTCCTTGATCGGGGCTCTTCTCAAAGAGAAACCAAACCGTTGGCGTTACTACCTCAACCAGTTGCAGCAGAAGCAGTTCAAGCGTATAAGGAAATCATCCTCTTACGACTACGACGCCCTGGACCAAGCCATGGATGCAAGCATTGAAGTCCTACCTGACGAACATCGAGAACTCTACAAGGACCTTAGCGTGATAGAGAAGGACATCAAAGTCCCTGCAAAGGTTTGGCTACACAGCAAGAGCTATGAAATTGGATGTTATTTAATATTTGGACAAATGATCAGGATAATCTCGCTCTAAACAAGGACAAACAGACAACGATGTTATTCCTTCTTCCAGGTGCTCTCTGTTCTGTGGGACCTGGAGCCGGAGGAGGTGGAGGACATTCTCCAGGAGTTTGTCAACAAGTCTCTGCTTTTTGTGGACAGTAACAATAAACCCTACCTGTACTACCTCCATGACCTCCAGCTTGACTTCTTGGTGGAGCAGAATCGCACCCAGCTTGAGGTGAGTTTGGATATAAGAGCTCAAACTTTTGAATTTTAATCTTTTTGTAAAGTGGTGAAATATGTGTGCGTGTGTGTCTGTGTGTGTTTCAGAGCCTCCACAATAAGGTGGTGCATCAGTACCAGCAGCACTACAGAGATGGTCCTCCCACCTCAGGAGATGAGGAATGTCTCTACTGGATCAGATTCCTGACCCACCACATGGCCAAAGCCAACCTCTCCCAGGTAACACACACACACACACATTCCAAATTCCAACATAATTTTCAACATTTCTGTCACTTAAATGAACAACTAGTTATAATCGAGCTTGAAAATCAAATGAGTTGTGAAGTTTTTGTAGAACTGTATAGAGCTTTACCTAATGCATACCAGTGGAGCACAGTTCATTTAACTGCACTTAAGTACCATTTTACCCGTATTTCTACAGGTATATATCAATGTAAATTCATCAGTTTGACTTTATAGGCATGAAAGTTTCAATAACAGTGTTGCCAAAGCATCTCTCTCTGACTCCCTCTCTGTCTAGGAGCTTTACTCTCTCATGTTTTCTCTGGACTGGATTAGCATCAAGGCCCAGATCATGGGCTCAGCTCACCTCATCAATGACTATGTGGAGTATGGACCCATTTTGGACAAAGAGGTCAGCAGACAACATAACTGTACTATTTATGAAACTAAGCAAATTTGGTGACTTTGTGTGTGTGATTTTTCCCACTGTCAAAAGAAAGAAAATTACAGCAGTTGAAGGTGATGCCCATACCCCTTTTATTAAAAAATGAACTTTTCACAGATATGAGTCCCTCTTGAGGGAAAATGCAGCTTTAGAAGTCCATCTATCTTTCTTGCCCTTGTCCTCTCCTTGAATTTAATCAAATGTATGTCCCTCTATTATCTTCCCCAAGTTGTTTTAGATTATCTCCTTTAAAAACACACGTTTATTGCCCTACCTTGTTTTTGCTGTCCCCTGTTCCCTTTCCAATTTTCATAATTGCAAGAGGGCAGATTTGATAATTGGCAAATGGTTTTAACAGACATGAGTGGGGAAGCGATGAGCTATTATGCATAACTCCCATACCTGTTTTTACCAGGACGTTCATAGTAAAAAGGCACTGGCAACAATAATTTAGGATTGTTATGCCAAAGTAATAATTTATTCTTGTGTCCAATGTGTAGTTTCATCAGTATTTTTCAATAAATGTTTGTTATCTGTACAAGTTACAGGTATAATCAAATATGGTATAACTGAAAAGTGTGCTTTATGGATGACATGTATGATGATTTCTGAGAAGACTGAGTCACTCTGTCATTTACGTAAAAACAACATTTAAATAGAAACAGATAATATTCACAAGCTACATTTAGAATAAGGATTTTCATCATAATTTACATTTACGTTTACACTTTATTGAGACAAAGTTTACACAACACTGAGTAAATGACTTGCATGACAAAAGGACAAGCAAAAACCAAAATCCTTAGGGGTTAGAGTGATGGTACAGCGCTGTAGAGATAGGTCTGGCAATGTGAGACTAGGGTGACATGGAAACAGGGACAAACGTAATCAATACACAAAACAATGTGTTAACATCAAGAAATTATTTAAAGATTACAATTCCTGTGTAGTGCTTTGTGAAGTATAGTTGTGCAGAGTTTCCTGTCAGTGTAACATGCTGCAGACTTATTTTCTGTCCCCCCCCCCCCCAGAACAGTGAAGTGCGCAGTCATTTCCAGGAGTTTCTCTCGCTGAACGGCCACCAGCTGGAACAGCGTCCTTTCCCTGACGTGGTGCAGCTTGCTCTGTCTCAGCCACATACCTCCGAGGTCTACAGACAGGCTCTACTGCAAGCACAGGACCGGGCCAGCAAGGGGAAACTCTACTTTGACTGGCTGTATGCAAGCAAGCAAATATTTGAATGTGGTGTTCTTATGTGTGAATGTACTAATAATGAAGATAAAACCAAATGATTGGCCTTGTTCTGCATCTATGGATCAGTTCTATTTCAAATTATTTGTGGCCAACTGTGCATTGTAGAAGATTTCTGTGCCTATATTGAGATAAAAGTTAATTGGATGCAGTTTTTTTTCTTTTTCACGTACTTCAAATGCAATTAATGCAAAAGCTCTCATTTTTATTGAAACTTGCACATTTACTGTGTGAAACATTCATGACAATTCAATGCTTCTAAAATCGAGTAATGCAATGGCACAAGATTATCTTATTCAAAGTGACTTCAGTTGGTCTTCTATTTGGATTTGACTTATACAGTACAAAATATTTCTAGTAAACTGAACAATAACCTATATATTAGCTTTATATTCAGCCTTATTATAAATTGTACAGAAATACAATACAAAAATAGTGATTGTACGCTGCGTATCTCAGGTTGGACTGATATTTTATTTTTGCACAGGAATAAGAGCAGCGTAGAGAATTTGTCCCGTCTGGTGATCCACCCCCACCAGGGCTCCATCTACTCCGCCTGCTTCTCCCATGATGGAGCCAAGATCGCCTCCAGTGGAGCCAGCAAGACACTAAAGGTATCAAAGCAGACATGTTTCTGTGCATGTGTGCGTGCGTGCAAATAGTTTCCATGGAGACCAAATACTAGGAAATATCTAGGGCGATCCACTTTTTTTGCTAGATGTTATTAAAAGAAAAATTCTGCTGCATTCACTTGAAATACACTGCCTAAAGTGTTCAATTATCTTGTATACCCATATTTATAATGTATAGACTGTAGGTTAAGGTATCCTATTTTATCTTAAGTATTGTTAGTTTTTCTGGGCATATACATCAAAATTCCCAATAAAATTTCCTCATAGGGGGATCACTTCACTGCATATCAATTAAGATGTGTACCAAAGTGATAGCAAACACAATGATCATTTGGCTGTAATTCACTCATAAAGGATCCAGTTGAATAGACTTCTAGAAACATTTTTTGTAATACAGCTTCCACAGAAAAAGAGTTTGTGTTCCTAATGGGTGATACAAAACTTTTACTGAATATACATATTGCTGCTGCTGTCATCCTACCTTTCCGCTCAGGTGTTTAAAAGCACCTCAGGTGAGAAGCTCACAGAGATCCAGGCCCATGACGACGAGGTGCTCTGCTGTGCCTTCTCTCCTGACGACCGTCTACTAGCAACCTGCTCCAGTGACAGGAAAGTCAAGGTAAGCGGATAGCTCACCCGTTGTGACCAACTTTATTTCAGCAACACACAGGCAAGTTAAATACACACCAAATGCATAGTTTTTGTTTGTCATTTTATCATAACATTTATGACACTGTGTATCTTACTGCAGGTGTGGAACGTGGAGCGATCCATGCTGCTGAGGGTCTTTGATGAGGAGCATGAAGAGCAGGTCAACCACTGTCAGTTTACCAACACGACACGTCGCCCCCTGCTGGCCACCTGCTCCAACGACAAGTTCTTGAACGTCAAGGTGTGTGAGTGTGTTGTTTGTCTGTCTTGTGTATTGTTTAAATTATTTCTTATGCTTGTTTTTCTTATTACCTTCCCTCCTTTGTGTGCTGTGTCTTTGTCTTTCAAAACGTATGTAAATTTTTCCATAGACGCACTAAAAGCATCTTTCCATACATTACACTGCTACTTGCACGGCTCTGTATTTGTTTCAACATTATACTATCTTTATATATATCTATATATATATTTATATATTTGTTTGTACATTATACATCTTTATATATATATATATATATATATCTTTATCACTGTATTTTTCTCGGTTTCTGCAGCTGTGGAACCTCAACAAGCCATCCTCTCAGAACACCATGTTTGGCCACTTTGAGCCAGTCAACCACTGCTGTTTCTCTCCTGACGACACTTATTTGTCCACTTCCTCCAACGACGGTACCGTCAAGGTGATTGCCATAAAACTAGATACTTGTTAAGCTGTCCTAATAATAACTACGCATATTGGGCTAGTAACTAAGTATCTGTATGTATGCAGCTGTTTCAGATGTCGTCTGCCAATGAGTGGAAGACAATCAATGTGAGTAACATGTTTGCAGAGAGTGATGAAGAGGTCCTTGTCAAGTGCAGCACCTGGACTGCTGATGGCAAACGCATCATATGTGCAGCCAGGAATGCGGCTCTGGTAAGCATTTTGAAATGTGAACATTTGTTTGAAAGAGTATATTAGGGCTGCTCGAATATGGGAAAAAATCATAATCACAATTATTTTGGTCAATATTGAAATCACAATTGTTTAACACGATTACTCATTGACTTTTGGAAAGATGTTGCAATTATTGAAAAACAATGAAAAGGTTAAACAAATAAACAGTGAAAACACCTAGAAGTGTGAAATTTCCCATAATACTTTTCCCATTTGAACATTTTTTTGTCATTCAGAACACCAGACAAAATAAACGTTTACTTGCAAAATCTATTGTGCAAAATTAATTATAATTTGTAAGATTTCTTTTTTTCCCATTAGGAGCCAAAATTGTAATTATGATTTAAAATTTTGATGAATTGCACAGCCCTAGGGTATATTCATATTTTATTGATTGGAGATGCAGTCTACTATTTGCTGTAGTGTGCTGTTGATGTGTGGGAAGTACTGAAGTAATGAAGGTGTGAATGGTTTGGATGTGGATCTTTCTATCTCTCTCGTCGTACATGTCTCAGCTGTACAGATTATAATCTAACACCACAGGGTTCACTTTGTCCTACTTGTCCTTTCATTAAAGCCAACAGGAAAGAGAGGCTGTTTGTCACTTTGTCTTCCAGAGAGTCTAAAGAATGTGTCCTGGTTGCAAATGTGAACGGCCCCTCTCCTGCCGAGCTTTCTAAACTCAGTCTTGTCAGTCTGTCTTTGTCCTCTATGTCTACATTTTTTTGTATTCTGGGGAACAACCCAGCAGAGAAGTTTGAGCTTGTTCCTTTGACTTTAAGGAGAGGGAACACAATACTTTAATGTTGCAAGTTTGCACAACATAACAATTTTTATTGTACAGTACAGCTCAATACACACACTCAGTATGTACAATAAAAACTATGTACGTAGCTTGAAATTGGCATGCTTTATATTATCACTTTACTTTAACGCATATCACAGACTGGTATCAGCGTAGATAAACTGAAGGACAAAAATACAAAAACAAGATATGTTTGAGGTCATTTAGAAACATTGTTGTCATTTCATAGTTTGTCCACCAGCAAACACTGGCAATACGTTTGTTTTAAGTTATATTGTATTTGTTTAAACAATCATATCCAAATAGTTTTTAAACTCTCAAATATTGATATTGGCATCAAAAATCTAGTATTGGTCTACATAGGACTAATTATTGCCTCATAGGTGGGTGCATAAGTAAAAAGACAAATGCCATTATGCGTTGAAGTTAATTATTTTTAAAACTGTAAAATGATTGCAGCTTTTTAAATATGCCGGCAGCGGAAAGGGTAGCCATCTAGAGCCCAGACCGAGTACAGTTCTGATTTGTTGTCTTTTGTCGCTGATTCTCAGGTGTTTGATGTGGAGACATCAGACATGTTGTTGGAGATCAGAACGAATCGTCTGAGCACGGTGCAATACTGTCACGCCTGTTCTACCAGTAACCTGCTGGCGATCGCATTCTCGAACTACGCTGTGGAGGTACAATACACACAATCACACTATATATATTTAGTGTCCTTTTAATGATCAATATGTTAAAAACATCAATAGATGAAAGTTGAAATAATTGGTATTTTTATATTTATAGTTTTATTTTTCTTTCTGACACATTTTCTGAATTTCTTGTGTATGAATGGTTTATTGCACTTACTGTATCAAGTATTTGTACTGTATCTAAACAGTAGTGATTAAGTGGACAGTGTCCTTTGTGTGTCTTCCAGCTGTGGGACTTGGAGACCAATAAGAAGATGGCTGACTGCAGCGGGCACCTGAGCTGGGTCCAGCGTGTCCAGTTCTCTCCTGACGGCTCACAGCTGCTCTCCTGCTCTGACGACCAGACTGTCAGGGTAAGACTGACTCCGTGCATGTATTATAAGCTGTCTGCATTAGACAGCTTGCACAGATATTGTCAGTGTTGCTCTAATTACCGCTTGTGAAATCAAAGCCATGCTAACGCGGAAGATCACACGTCGATTAATTGCACTCTGTCCTCTCTCTGCCAGCTGTTAAGTTTCAGCGCAGAAATTATGTAAATGAATTACATGTTATTACATAACATCTATATTTGTAGTTTAGCCTGGACTTTATGGTTTTAGGGATTTTTATTATTATTAATCACAGATATAGTTATATCAAGGTGGTAAAAACGTTTTTATTCAGATAAATTGTATGTTGATACAAGTGAAATCTGTGAACGTGCAGGCCTCATTAATCTAAATGCCAAACTATCCTAGTTCTCTATTTCACCCAAATTATCATCATTATTTTGGTGACAGTATTGTACAGTAGGACAGGGCCTTTCTGTGTGGAGTTTACATGTTCTCCCCTTGTGTGTGTGGGTATTCTCAGGGTACTATGGTTTTCCCCACCACTAAAAATATGTTCCCCTCCCTCTCTACCAAGCTGATGTGTGGTGAGCGTCTGGCGTTGTAATGCTGCCGTGCTTCACCCAGGTGGGTGCGACACATTGGTGGTGTTTGAGAATAGTCCCCCCTGAAGTGCTTTGAGTGTCTATGACAAAGCACTAAATAAATGTAATGAATTAATTATATATTAAATATGGGGATAATGGGACACAGCCCCACTAATCCGACGTTGGAAAGGTGTGGGGTTCTAGTATCTATTTGACTATCTATCTGACAAGCAGTTCTGATGGAGGACACTGGCCCCAAAACCATGACCGCTGAAGCGACATCCACGCCAACAGCAACTGAAACCATCCTTAACAGAACAACTAATATGGGCAAAGTGCATTTCATTTAGGAGAATGATGGGTTAAATTGGCCCATTTCTGATCCAGCGAAAAGACATGAAAAATCTTGCTTAGGTGTCTATTACCAGTGTTTTGGAACAGTCAGGCGCTATCTGGGAATTCAGTTGCCAAACAAAAAAATGTTTTTATTGCCGTAGACAGATTGTTCCCAGTTTATCCTTGCAGCAAAAGGATGTCAGTCAATAGATTTATAAGCAACATTGCTGACATGTAAACATATGATGCAGAGGTTTTCTCACCAAAGCTCAACTCCTTTGCTTAAATACAGGTTACAAAGAAGTAATTTAGGAGTAAAGTGAATGTTGGCTGTAGCTCTTAAAATTTCTATTATGTTCTATTCAAGCCTGTTTCCTGTCATGTGTTTCTTGTAGTTATGGGAGACTAACAAGGTGCACACCTCCTCAGCTGTCTGCCTAAAAAGAGACTCAGACGTTCTCTTCTATGATGAAGAAATCATCGTGTCGGCTGCAGATAACTGCAACAGACTGCAGGTGAGCTGGAGGGAAAATAAAGAAGAGGGACTGAATTAATTAAAAAAAGGTGGTGGGCTGGTTGAAGCAGGGATGTGAAGCAGGAATGTTTGTTTTCTTTGAGTTTGACTGCATACAAGTAGTACTGTAGTATAATGTGCCTTTCTCAGGTTGTCATAAAAAACTATGTCTGTGTGTCAGGTGCGTGATGGCAGGACAGGATCAGTGCTGTTCCAGTCGGAGGAAAAGTCGTCCAGGATCCGGTGTACGTGTATGTGCAGACAGTCCTCTGCTGTGGCCCTGGGCCAGGATGATGGCACTGTACAGGTAGTAAACACAATTAGACCTACAGTACAGGCTGTATGTTTTTTGTCTGTAACACTGCAGTCAAATGGGTTTACTTAACTTCATTTCCTTCCAGCTCTGATTTTGTCTAACTCTGAGCAAGAAAGCGAATTGGTTTGTTTGCCCCAATTTGGAAGTTATTTGTACATCCTACATTTTGCACATCTTTCACACAGCACTTTCAACTTAAAAAGAAGTGTAGCTCTAATATATCCCACTAGTTGTGTGTGTGTGTGTGTGTGTGTGTGTGTACTGGCTGTAGGAGGTGTTTTTCAGTCTGTGTTGAGTCATGAGATCTGACATTAGCACTGTCACCCTTTTATCTGTCCTGCCAGCTGTACGTCAGGTCAACTCAAAACACCTCTTTCATCTCCTCTCCCTCCACTCCTCGTTGTTCTGCCTTTCCTTTTACCTACTCAATGTTCTTCACTCTTGATCTCTATTTACATATTTTGCCATCTCTGTCACACACCTATTTATTTTATTCCCATTTTTTGTTTTGAGTATCTCTCTTCCTCGTTTGTTGCGCCTGTCCCTGCCTGTCCCTTTTGCTCGTCTGCTCTGTCTTGGCAATAAATTGTTGTTTGCGGGCAGAGAATGAGGTCATAGTCCGTTTTGTGGCACATGTGAGAGCACACACACACACACACACACATATGCACACAGTCCCCTGATTGAAGCGGCTAGGCCAGCATCCTACAGCAGAGAGCAACTCTAATTAATTAAAAGATCCTGCAGTCTTATTGAATACGAGGGTTAATGATTTTAATTACAGCTCTCCTCCTGGCCCCAGAGATACAGTATAAGAGAAAGGGATTAGTGGACACGAGAACTTAAAGAAGAACAGATGATTAGTAATCTGAGTTCCTAAAACAAGAGAGAATGAATAAAAGCATTGAAGAAAATTGAGGTACTGGCAGTTGATGCACACTAAATACACAAAAATCTAATTAAATGATCATGTTTAAGTAAGGAATCACAAGAAAAGTGTTTTGGGAGATATTGTGACAGCGACTTCGTTGAAACATTTTACACAATACCAAACTCAGAGGTTGCACAAATTTCTCTCGCCAAAACTATTTATATGTTAAGATTACCTTCTGACCATCAAACAGGATTCATTCTGACCATGTACAACATCTCATTTTGTTTGTGAAGACATATTTGTCTGTTTTTGTTCATTTCAAGGGAACTTGTTACCCTGTCACTATCATCACTTTGCTTTTACGGCACTGCAGTTCATCCACAGTTGGATCGCTATAATTGAATGGTAATGGTACCTATGACCACTGTCAGTTTGCTGCTCTATTAGCATCAACAACATACAATTTAAGTGTTTTTAATCATCATGGAGTCCACACAGCTTTTGCAGTCCCCCTAAGCAAACACCAGAGGGGGCCCTTGTGTTAGATGGAGGTATTTCTGGTGCCCATAAACACTGCAGTGGAAGCCATTCATTTACTTGTCCCTCATTGTGTAGTTATTTACAGCCAGTTAAAAAAATAAATTAATAATTCATTGACTTCAGTGTCAGTTTTATTCTGCTAATGTGAAGAATATCTGACCATGAAAGATGTGCAGGCAAGGACAGAAGGTAACGGTGTTTCTTTGGGATTAAAAAAATAAGTTAAAAATTGTGTGTGTGTGTGTGTGTGTGTGTGTGTGTGTCAGGCAGCAGGGCTGACAGCTAGAAAGGTACTGAGGACACTTGGCTGCAGGATCCAGCGACTGTTGACCTCTTTCAGGGAGTTGATTCTGGCTGTAGGGCTATGCACAGGCAGTGTGCAGGTATGTTAGGGAAAGAGTAATATCTGTTTGCATGTTTGTCTCGGATCCTTTAAGAATCACCCAAAATAACACACACACACACACATGTTTACATTACATACAGTAAGCACACTGTATGAGTGTATTTTATTTTTTCAAAATGCACCTGATGACCATAAAAGAAAAAGGCAGATTATGAACTTCAGAAAAGATTCTTCTGTTTTCACTGTCTTCTTGTGAAGGGCCAGCTTCAACACTTCTCATCCCTTCCCCCACTTTTATCAGTTTTCTGCAACGCTTCAGCAACTTGTTAACTCCCTTAGTAGTAGTATTTAAAAAAAAAAAATGTTCCTCATCTTTTCATCTTTACATTAGCCTGCTTTTATATTTGTTTAAGTTTTTTACCAAACACCCTGAGGCATTTTCCTGACTGCACCATCCCAGAAAACCTTGAGCCCTAGTGTTCACTTCCAGGCTTTGAAACTTGCGTCTCAGTACGTGGAGCTTAACAAACATGGTAGGCATGCCCCAAGGCTTGTTCTGCTCAACCCTCTCCTCTGAGCTGTAAATATTTTAGTAGCTAATAAAATCCCAAGCATTACGGGACTCTCTTTTATACTTTTAAAACTACAGGTGCTGTGCTGGACTGATGGTAATGTTGTGCTGTACTTTTTCACATGAGATTTCTGTGCTTTGTTGCCTGTTTTTAAATCAAGTCAAATAATTGTTTTTGTATGACTTCTTGGAGCCTCTGGGCCATAGTGTCCTAACTATCTAGTTGACCTTAAAAGGGCATTCACAAAATGTTAGATCTCTTTCAGAGCCAGCTTTTAATATTCAGGGAAAGATTCCCATGTTATGTAGAAGCAGCTATGCTAAGTAAGAACACACAGGTTTTTTTTCCTCTTCCTGCTGGGTCTTTTTGAGCATCCAATTTAAAATTTTATTCATAGTGTCAAATCATAACAATAGTTATCTCGAGACATTTACAGATAGAGTAGGTCTAGACCACACTCTATAATTTACAAAGACCCAACAATTCTAGTAATTCCCCCAAGAGCAAGCAATTAGTGCAGCAGTGGCGAGGAAAAACTTCCTTTTAGGGAGAAACCTCGGACAGACCCAGGCTCTCGGTAGGTGGTGTCTGATGGTGCCGGTTGGGGGTGGATGAACAGTGCCAGTAATAGTCACAATAAAGATAATGGAACTATAGCTAGAAATAGTAGTAGTTGTAGTAGTTCATGGCATAGCAGGGCAATGCAGAGCATAGCAGGGTGTAGCAGGGCGTGGAGCAGGGCCACGGCGACAGCTCCAACCATGATTTAGGTACCACCCTAATCCAAGGAAAACTGATTTGTTACTCTTACTCCCCCAGTAATGTCTGCAGGGCTGACATTCAGACCCGCGGCAGCCCGCCGCATTCTTGAGTGGACTAAACGGTCACACTCCAAGCTCACACTTTTTCCCCCACTTTCTTTTTGATGTGCTTATCACCATCAAGCCAGCAGAAGCACTTCACCTTTCTCCCTCTTATTTACTCCCTCCAAAATGTGACTGCGTCAGGATTGTTTCGTAAACTTTCTGGGGCACATGTCCTCCCTGAGCATAATCTTGGCAAACACGGCTATCATTTGAGGCTTGCATGGATATTCTACACACCAGGTGTGCACCGTATTCCTGTATTTTGGCCAAGATCTATCTTAACCTTACACACAAGTATACCCATGCTGTACAGTAGTTTTTAGCTGTGGCTCTATGGATGGCAATATTGGTCTGACTTTGTGTCTGTCAGCTGGTTGGTCCACCACACTGAAATACAACAACTATTGGATGGATTGCATTGAAATTTCATACAGACATTCAGGGTCTCCAAAAGATGAAACCCACTGACTTTAGTGATCCCCTGACTTTTCCTCTAGGACTCACTTTGGTCTTGTGGGAAATATCTTAAAAATAATTTGATGTATTGCCATGAAGTGTAGTACACACATAGATGTTCCCTCAGGATGAATTGCACTAACTTTGGTGATCCTGCAAAACTAATGATATTCCATTCAGCCTCAGTTGTACTTTGTGTTTAGTGCTAATTAGCAAATGTTAGCATGCTAATACATTATACTAAGATGGTGTACATGACAAACATGATATCGACATTTTTGCATGCTGGCATCGCAATAGGCTCAGTGTAATAGTGCCTATTAAAGCCTCACAGTGCCTCTAGCGTGGCTGTAAGCTCTAAATCTTGTTGTTATTTAATTGGATACTTGTGGTGCTAATGTTTGTTTATTCCTTCCAAGGTGTTGGAGGTGCCCTCTGGGAAGCTCCTAGCCACTCTGCTGGGACACACCAAGACAGTGCTGCACTGTCGGTTCAGCTGCAATGGCCAAACACTGATCACATCCTCTGAGGACACCACCATAAGGGTAGACTAAACTCCTCTCCTCCCTCAGTTGCTCCCTTCCTCTCTTTTTGCTTGGTTTTCCCGTTTGCTCCCATTCATCCCCCTTACCCTCATCCACACCATCTTTTCTTTCCTAATTCTTTCACCTCCTGCCCCAGCCTGCTTCCATTTCTCTTCTCTGCTATTGATTATTCTTCTCCCCCATCCCCATTTCTCAACTTGAGTAAAACTGCCTACTCTGCTGAATCACTCATCTTCAGGTCTCTGTGGTGCTTTCACTTTCCCCTACCAGCTTCTCTGTCTGCCTCTTCACCTCTCCGTTCTTCATCCCCCTCTTTTGTCTCCTCTCCTTCTTTTCTCCCTCACTTTTGTATTTGGCTTTGCCACTCGCAATAGCTCTTTATCTCCCTCCCGTTTTTGTGTTGACCCTGTGCAACTCTGTGTGTGTGTGTGTGTGTATTATGGGCCGTTACGGTCTGTCAACCCCCTGCGTTCATGCTCTGTTGCTTATTTCCCCTTCCCTCTCCTCCCCTCTCATCTCCTCCTTCTTCATCTTTTCTTTTTGCTGACAGACCCGTCCACTGCAGCACTTCTTCCCTCTCCGACAACGCAGCACCTTGTTCCGTATTCATGCAGCTTGTGCCTGTGCCATTGCTATTCTCGGACCGTCCGCCACTTATCCAGAAGCTATTCAAATTCATGCTGTTTGACATGTGCTCGCTAGAAAATGGAACTGTGTGTATATAGATGTTTATGCAGATGCAGAGTGAATGTAAAGAGACCTAATGACACTGATGTTAGCTGCTGATGGATTATAACCTTTGGGCCAATGGCACATTCTATTCAGATGGAGAAAAGGTGCAACATTGCTCACAAGAGCATGATTGATAGCATGCTTCTGTCTGTCCTTCCCCCGTCTTTGAGCTTAGTCAAACTGCTCATTTACCTGCCTGTCATAAAGAAAGCACTCTGCGGACAGATGTGCCAGTCCAGAGTTTTAACTCCACAGATGCATTAGCATACACAGAGCATACCTAAGCAGTGATCAGAAATATGGAAAAATCTAAAAATTGTCTCAAAGATTAGTACAAAATACGCCTACCCACTGTAACATAAGCAATGTTTTACAGTTGAAGTACTGCGCTCTAAGAATTACTGAAATATTACATCCATGTATATTTTATAACGCACAGCACATGAGGCTATACTGCAGCCTCCATTGCTCCCTGTCAAATGATTGGCACAAGACTGTAACTGCCTGTTATTGGAGTGACATTTGCTTTCTTTACTTTTATTTCCCAGAGGACTGGATATTCATCTTTCTAATGAAGATTTGTTGCCCCATTTTTTAAGTCCTGTCATTTAAATCCTCATGGAGGATCCTCATGTTGGTATTTAAAGGAAAATAATCTGTTTTTTTCTCCATTCTGACCTTGGCTGTAAAGTTAATATGACCTATGTTGAAATTTGAAACTAATCAGAATGGACACACAATTATGAGAAGGCTGGGTTGAAAAATACCTGAATATTCCCCCAGTAGCCCTGCTGTAAAACCAATACTCATCATATATCGTACACCTACAAAGAGAGTCATCAAACTTATAGAAACATTTTCTGTTTGATGTTTTCAGCTTCAATGTCCACCCTCACAGAATTGAATTGATGTAACATGCGTTATCAGTGTAGGTGCTCGAGTGGAAAGGGTGCGATGTCCATAAATGCTGTATTAGGGATAGAGATCATATTTGACCTACACAGAGGCATTTTGGTGGCCCGCGGAGTGGGAGACTCCTTTTTAGAATGCTGTGAATTGTGGGTAAAAGACCCAAAACAGTCTGGAGAATTACATACTTATGGACAGTTTGCACAAACATTTGCCGATTTCACTTATCCTGACTTCTCAGAAACAAGCCTCAAAGTCTTAGTCCGTAAGAGTGGTAAGATATTGGCTGAAGTAAAAGCATCAGCTGCTAAAAGATTCCTTGTCCCTGTTTGTCTCTCTGTTGCCCCCTGTACTGTAGGTGTGGAGGTGGCAGTCTGGGGAGTGTAAAGTACTTCAGGGTCACAAGGAACAGGTCAGATGCTTCTCTCTGCTCTCCACCTTGCCTGTTGACACACAACTGCTGTCCTGGTCCTTCGATGGCACTGTCAAGGTGAAAACACACACACACACAGACTTACAATACAGTTAAAAGTAGCATCAAATATAAAATGATCCCTCTTTTTCCTGCTTACTTTTAAGATGTGGGATATAGAAAGTGGAGAAAAGCTGCAGGACATCCAGGCTCATCGGGGAGCCATCCTGTCCTGTCATGTATCGCCAGACGGATGCCTCTTCGCCACCACCTCTGCTGACAAGACTGTTAAGGTTCAGCACAGACGCACACACGCACGTACACACACACACACACACACACATACACACATACGCATCTTCACGGGATGAGACATATCTGTTTGTGCTTCCATCAACAACGTGACCTATTACACATCATCGTCTTCCCTCAAACCTTCTGAATTCATTACTTACAGTATATACACAAGGACACATTGCTGTGGGTGATATCCGAGGCTTTCTCCAGTAGGGAGACAAGGGACCTTAGACCTTAGAGATTAGCATGCAGCAGTGGCCCAGGCCTGGTGAGTTAGCTGCAGGTCAATCTGATCTTCTACACCCACGTCCAGTAATCATTTAGTTTGACTGCAGCTTCTGGACCTGCTGACCGAACAGCCTGGCAGCCTGGCAGGCTGGCTGGCCTGCAACAGACCCAGCTCCATGCCTGGATGTAGTTTTTGCCAGGTTGCCATTCACAAACACTGCTGCGCTTGACTTTCACCTGACTTTGACTGACTCAGTGGGCTGGAGATGTGTTTTTAACCTTTCCCTGAGCAGTTCTTAAATCATTGCTTTTCCTACTCCTCATCCACAAGAAAAGGAACTCCATAGCACAGTGCATGCTGAACTGTACTGAGACTGTCTACTCTTTGACACTGGTCCCCTCTCAGTGTTGTTCATTTTCTTGGACCATAAAAACAGCTGTGGTTCAGCGCTAGATTTATACTTCTCTGTCAAATATTCAACCGCAGACAACAACGCTGTTTCCCAAATGTCCAGTGTTTGAAACAATGCAAAGCCAATCTCTAAGGCATTTGTTAAAGCAGTTGATGTAGAGCCACAGATTTTCACACGGGAATTTGAATGTGGTCAGCAGCCAATCTGGCTTCTGTCAATGGATGTGAGAGTGAGAGAGAATGTGTGTTTTATGGATTTGGCAAAGATGATAATAGAGGTGTGTGTTTGTGTTGTGGGACTGGTTAGCAGCCAGTCACGTAGTCCTTGCTCTCCAGACCGAGCCGGGGTTTCTCAAAAAACACACAAACATAAAGTCCCCGGTCTCCATCTATTTAGAGGTCAAACCAAAAGGCTCTGCCATGAGTGTATTTGTTGAACACCACAAAAAGATGGAGGGTTCTCTGTTCTGTTCATTCCTTTTCCTCCACCTCTCTCTCTCTTTCTCTCTCCCCCCTTTTTCCTCTTTTTCTACTGACCTTCATATGAATGGGACTTTGTGTGCAGACACAGTTAGCCGGCTGGCAAATGAAGTGTCTAATTATGAGGCTGTGTTATTTTCTGTGCGGCACAGGATGTGACTGGGGTAAGGAAGGAACACAGAGAGAGGAAGAGAAAGAAGGGAGGAGAAATAAAGAGAACAATGGATGAGAGACAGAAAGTAAAGCAGGAAAATGCAAACAAAGTGAAAGAAAACAGCAGAGTGAGAGAGCATTCATTAACAGTATCATCATTCTGATGCAGCACTACAACAACATTAGCTCTGCATTGTTTGTCCTCATAAGACTGCTTATGAGGTGGTGACTGCTTTGAGCTACAGAAATACTACATGAAATAACTTATTATTATTATTATAACCTGTTATTTCCATGTAAACACCGCTGTGAAGATTTCATCTACATTATATCACACGTTATCTGCCCTGTGTTACAGAAACAGGTAGCTGGGTGGGTTACTCTTGAATAAGTAAGGGGTTGTATCTAATACATGCAGATTTTTTTCAGATAAAGTCACAATTTGTACAGTTTTGTTTTTGGTTGTCATTTTTTTATATTTCATGCACAATTGATGTACCAATTTGTGCTTTTCTTTCTTCTTGATGCATTTCTTTCTGCTCCTAGTTGTGGCAATGTGAGTCCTGGCAGTATGTCCACACCTTGAACGGCCACCAAGACTGTGTCCGAAGCTGCCGATTCTCCTGGGACAGCCGATGGCTTGCAACAGGAGACGACAACGGAGAGATTCGGGTGAGTGTTCAACATTGACCTTAACCCTTGCATTTTGTATCATTGGTAGCAAAGGTTAAAAAAAAGGCTGAATCTGAACGCTATATCTAGAGATTCAGGCTCATTAGCAGACTTGTTCTGCTCTTGCATTGTCAGAAATCAACCTCAGTACAGTGCCTAAATGCAAAAAGGTCAAGTGGAGAAAAGCGGGACATTTTTTGGACTTATGTAGAAAATGAGGTATTTAACCCCAAAATTCCACCAAATGCGAAACGGTTGCGGATCCGCTCCGGAACGGCGACGGAATCAGTAGGTTTCCATTAAAGTCGATGTGTACTTCCACTGACTGTGGAACGGCAGTGTCCCGACTCCGTCCCAGCTCTGGCAATCCTCCAGAGCATATACGCAGAAGTTCTATTTTTGACGGACGCCGGAAAGCTCCGCAGCAATTCAGCACATGGCAGATAGTGCGGGACTGGAAGTAGAGCACATGTTCTATTCTACATAAATTCGCGTGATCTTGTGGGTCCTCGTGACTTCAGCTGTCAGTCATGGTCGCAGCCGTTCCGCAACAAATCCGTACCTGGTGGGTGTTGACGGACGGCGCGGCACGGAGCCAACATGCAGTGGAGCTGATCCGCAGTCGTTACGCAGCCGGTAGAATTTGGGGGTAAGAGATGAGTGGGGCGACTGATGGAGATCATTTGGAAGAAAGTACAGGAGCTGCAGATGAGACGTGAGGACAGACTTCCCACTGACTTTCCTGCCTCAAGAAGCTATCAGTGTGTACACACACCAAATTACATTATGTAACTAGTATGAAATCATCCAATTTTATAATCCAACTTACAAAAAATACAGTTACAGCAGTTACATTTATTCCAGAGATCACCCTATAATTACATCTCATCTCTCATTTAGATAAAGTGCTTACTAATACATCATGATTGCTGCAGCACGCAGGGAAGGGGTGGCATGAAAGGAAGGAGGCAGGGCTTCTTCTCAGATGGGGGAGTGGGAGTTGGAGGAGGTGCAGGTTGTGTGAGGATGTTGGGATGAAGAGAGCAGGAAGGGGAGGAGATGTCTGACAGTGGGAGGTGAAGGAGAGGACTCAGGCTGCCAAATTGGACCCCCAAATGCTTTGGAACCTGCAGTGCTTGTACACAAAGTAAATGAAAAGATTGAGCGTTGTTCAGCCTGCAGTCAACAAGGGGTTAATGCTCTCTGGTGGCCTTTGAGTTGAACTGCTCCAATATCCAGAAATGGACGAATCCATCGGATCCAATTACATAAACCACACTGAAATCTCACCTCTGTTTCTATGGAAACAATTGTGAGTCATTCTGCACAAAAGCATGCCAAGTGTTAAATATAGCTGTACGTGTGATGTGTCATTGTCAAATGGACATGGCATGTGAACAGTTGCATAACAGCTGCAATCGACATGATGTGCTGTTAGTGAATATCACAAACCGTCATTTGATTATTTATGTCGTGCCTTATGGGTACATTCACAATGTATATCACACTGCAAATTATCTTCATTGTCCATTTTTATTGAGGTTGACCTTTAGAAATAGAAGTTTGACAAAACAAATATTATGACCTTCATAAACAGATTGCATAGTTGTTATCGCGTGACCTCAGCATGGGGTTTTGGTCACACCTGATGCCAGAGACCATCTTTGAACAGAGATGGAGGTTGTGATCTCGACTTGTATACGACTGCCTAGCCTGACGTCATCATACTCAGGTTCTAGTCAGAATATGAGTCTCAACCAAAGCAGGAAAGAAAATGCCACTGCACTCAATTGGACAGACCCACAGCCAATGAGAGCAACGGAGTGTTCAACGTATGTTGAACTTTTGCCAAATCCCGTAGGAAGGACGGCAAAAAAATGTCTTTTTCTGATCAACAAATGCCTTGATCACGGTTCTCTGTACCTCTTTTAAAATGACTGCACTGGCGGAGTATAACAGACTCTACACATCTCAATTCTCCAGCGGCAGCCATCTTTGTTGTAAATGAATTCAACCCAAGGCAAGCGCTCTTTGGTGACATGCCTGATAACGCATAGTTGCTCCACAATGGATCAAGTCCAGACCAGACTTCCCAACCTCAAATGCTGTTTGCAGGGCTATATTCGGCTAGCATCCAGGCTAACAATGACCCGTTATCAATCATAATTCCATACTTAGGTCATTCAATGACAACTGAACCATCTCCATGGCAACTTTGAAAACTCCAGTTGCCGATACAGGCCACAATATGGGGCAGAAAATAAGTCAACCTTGTAATAAGAACTTATTTTATTTACTTTGAACGTTAACAGTTGAATGATAGCACAGGCAGGGAGATATGTAAATGGAAAAAACACAGCTCACATTAAAACAAGCTAAATCCAAAATAATGTAATATTCACTATTATTGTAAAACATGCAGATTTTTATTTTGTAATTGGGGTTATGCTGAGTCTGACATATTTGTTGTTTATCGGTGACATTTACGTAATGGTTGGTTTATAATCTATGGCTGTCCATCACAGCTCTGGAGTGTCAAGGACTGCTCTTTGCTGAGGATTTGTTCCCGTGATGGGAAGGACGGCATGGACTCACTCCACGGAGGCTGGGTGACAGACCTGCACTTCTCCCCAGACAACTCTCTTCTGGTCTCGACTGGTGGTTATATCAAGGTATGTTAAAACTTTCTATACATTCAGACTGGTTGCTCAAAGTCTACGTTAGTCGTATGGAATCACTGGAAAATAGTGGACACGGATTGGTAGATAGACCTGAGTCTGTTCCAAAATTCTGAATCCACCTTTTCAAATATTATTATAGTTTGTATGCCTTCATTAGAGAATCGACAGAGAGATGAATAAGGGGAGATAGAGAGAGGGAATATGCAACAAATGTCTCCAGCTGGACTTGAACCGGGAATGTTGCGGTCTATGGTTGGTGCCACATAGCCACCTTTTTTCTTGCGATTATTTGGCCAGAAGTTTGAAACCAGTGATATTTTGGTTTCACGGTATGCATCTTAGACTTCACGGCTACCAGGATGCACACAAAAAATAGAATAGTTCTACAAGAATAGTTTTATTTTCTAGTTACCAAGTTCTTTTATTAAATGCCAAAATATTGGAACACAAATATTAAATAGCTTCTTAAAATATGACTGTATTATATCTACTGCATCAGAATTTAGGCAATGCATTATAAAACAAACTGGTATGTGGCACCTAAATGCACTGTGTGCCTCTTCCTGCCCACGTGAAAAATGTAGTTCTCTATATACATAAAGTTATGTCCACAAAGTTATGTAGCATAATTCACTCTGAATGCCTTTTGCTTTTTCTCAACAATATATCATTGTGTATATGAGAAGGAGAGCTTTTGATTGAAATGTGTTTGATATGTCTCAGTAAAAATGCCCCCAACATGCGTCATTGTTACGTTATCTAGAAGAGCACTGCAGTGGTGCAGGTTTACATAAACCTCAATACCTGAGGGAGGTGTGTGTGCGCGTGTGTGTCTGTGTGTGTGTGTCTTTCTGGGTTCACGAAGCGGACAGTCTTAGCTGTGCTCTGATTGGCTATTTGCTTGGAAATGATGTAATCCTCAAGGGAGAGCAGTTCTGATCGATGAGGCTTGATATCTCAGATTAGTGCTGATACTGTTTGTGGGGTTGTGTTGTGTGCCTGAACATGTGCATGCACGCCTTTTGTTTATACGTGCTTGTGTGGGCGACAGAAATGTTACTGTTGAGAAGGCCAAAAACACATCCTAATCTCGTCTACAGCAGATTGCTGTTGACACACTCATAAAGGGTGGAGATGAGCTCAAACTCAATGAGAGCCTCATGTATTTATTTTACTTAATACTGTTTAAGTTTTTATATATTAGATATGTAATAAAAAACAAATTATTACATTAAAATATTTTTCCCATCGTTTGTTTTGAAGTAAAATTTCTACATTTGGTGTTTCTTTGGAGTTGCATCCCTTGCTGTACTTTTTATTATAGCGTTTATTTGTTTTGTTTTTTTAAATAGATTTGTATGTGTTTTACCCTTTAAACTGTGACCATACTAGAAACCAAACCGTTACATCCATTTGAAGTCCACTAATGCACCCATTGATTTTATTAGTAAACTTCACAGACTGGGCTGCTTGATGCACTGATGTAGCACTCATCATCTTTGTTACATCCTCATGACAGTCATAATTATTCCGGGAATCGGCTATCAGATCACTTCATTACTCCATTTCACAGACTTTTTTTATGCTCTCTTTCTTGTCTTTAGCATGGCATGTTGATGGATCTGCATATAGATGTGAGGAGCAGTGATGGATTATTATGCCTGTCTTAAAGGGTGAACCCCCCCCTGTGTCGCAAGCTTTGATTGATTAATCGTGTGTCGGCCGGACAGCTATGAGAGACCATCCTGTCCGTCATCATAATAACTAGGACAGAGTGTGTACCTCGTATGACAGATAATATAGCCCGCAGAGTACGGAAGCATGATGATAATCCAACTGTCTATCTGTTTTAATGATCATTGCCAAGGCATGTCTCCATGCTTATCTGTTTTTGCAATCAGCAAAAGACTTGAAACTAAAATTTGGCATCTACGCTCTGACACAGAACTTTAAACAGACTTGTTAGTAAGGAAGTTGATATTTATTTTAAAAAAAAAAAAATCCTTTCTCATCCCATAGCTGGCATGTTGAGCTTTAGATATGAAAATAAAAATAATAGTTCTAAGAATGGTACAAAAAAAAAAATCACGTAGCGTAATTATGTTTCTGTCAGTCTTGGAAAAGGGTTTGGCAACCATCTGGACGCCCTCATGAGGGTATTTGGATTGTATTTATCCTCAGCTGGTGTAGGGAGAATTTTCATTATGGAGGATCAGTGGGATAGTATTAAATGTGCATTTGGATCATATATGTAGACTGACTGATTTTGAAGTTTGGCTTGAATTCCATAAAAGCTCTTTACAATGGCTTTGAGGGGTACAAACTTTGTTTGTTCTTAGAAAGTAGAAACTAGTACTTAGAAATCCATTCTCACCATATAATTTGATAATATAATAAAGTTAGGAATGAAGATAAAACATAGATATAGGATCTTTATTATATGAACAAAGCTGCTGTTGGCTTCATATTTTTATATATATATATATATACACACACACATACCAGATGAGCTCACATTGTTGTGCTTCTGTTTTCTAGACTTAAATTAAAGAACTATTTTGTTCTAAGTTACAGTTACTTGTGGTAGTACAATATGCTAGGAGGACGTCTACCTCAATATTTAGAACACATGCTGACACATCATTCAGAAGAGGCACTACAGTCTTTTAAAAGATCCTTACAAAAATAATAAATGTAGTATATGTTAAAAAATGAACTGATCCTCATTGCTGTGACAGAATTCTTCAAGAGAACTGTTGGAAAAATAAATAAGCAGAACCGAGTAGAGAAGGCATGTATTCCTTGTGGTGATGTGATACAGTGAAGAGTTTGGGGCTGTCAGATCCTGATCGCAGCTCCAAACATCTGACGCCTTTTTACAGAATGACTCAGTGTGTTGCTGTTTAACAGGATGATGTTGTTATTGGTTGATTAAGAGCGGGAGAAGTGACTGCGGGTGATGTCTCCCATGGTTCTCTCTCAGTTGATGTGTTGATATGGTGCAACATGAAGCTTGTAGCGTAAGGAGTCTATAATGTTTGCCTCTTTTTATTTGCCTCTTGGTTCCCTGTGTGACGTGATGTTTTTTTTTTTTTTTTTTTACTCGTACCTGTCAGTGCTGCTGCCTTTATCATCTCTGAAGCTCCTTTTTATTTTCTTTGTCTCTGCCTCAGTTGTTCTCTCTGTTTTATCAGCCCCCCTCGGTTTGTATGGTTGGGTGACTGGTGTGAGTGTAATTAAAAACAGCGGGCTATTGTGTGGGGGTATATGTGCTTGTCCAATCCCCTGTTGTGTGTCAGTACCTGTGTAGTGTTTAATTAAACATTTCTTATGCTTCTTATCACCGACGTTCCACTTTACACTTTTTACACACAAAAATAAGGGCTTGTAATGGTGTGATGAAGTGGTGTGGTCCAGCCCTCTGAGAGAGGCTGTTACATCACTGACTCCCATCAGTTCTCCTCCCTTCTGCCCCGTGTACCGCCAGGGAATGCTGTACCACACCTGGCCTTGACGCACATACACACACCAACACACCCACACCTCCTCCAAACACAGATGAGACAATCTGTCACAGTGCCATGATCCAAGTGGGAGGCGGCAGGTGTGAAAAGGCTCTCCATGACTTTACACACACGCCCAGCAGCCCAGAGTAATTCACACCTAAGTCGTCAAGTTGCAAATTAAACAGCAATAATATCAGATTCAAAAGTGTCTTTGCTGAGTGAACACAGACATGAGAGGCCTGTCCTTATTTAGCCTTAATCAATATCTCTTGCATTTTGTCGGTTTCATTTAGCCAGGCTGAGGTGCCATCTCATCAGCATCTGTTGTCTTCTGTTAAGTCTCCTATTTCTGTTTGATTGGACTCACTGATGCAACCAACAATCTGCTATTGATTTAAAAAGAAAGGTCTAAAGCACTAACCCCACCTTTTCTGCTCAGTAGTAAACGTTGTTGTAGCGAGCGAGCAGCTCTCAGGTGTGAATTTCAGTATCTGTGTATATGTGTTTGAACATGGTGATGCTAATAGGGAGCATGCAAGCTGCCTTGTTCTACTACATTTAATTTCTTTATGGTTCTGTTGGGATGACGTTGGCTGCTTCAGTAAATGATTTCCTGAAGAGCACAAACATTTCTTTCAATCTACCATCTGTTGCTACAAACATTCTTTACCATCCAGCAGATTTCCTGTCAGATTAGCCACACAATATACAGTTCAATGCAGTCCAGAAGCCAGTGACGTTCCCAGTCTTCTGTTTCATTGAGTTTGGTTGGTCTGTTGATGTTAACAGTAGTCTTGCATTGCCTGACCATCCTCCACAGCACTCGGAGGAAGGTCTGGCTAGTCCACACAGCATTCTGGGATGGTAGAAATACTTGCTCTGCTTTATTGGCATTTCTTTAAACCAATCACAATTGTCTTAGATGTTGTTTTAGTTGTTCCACAGAAAACTCAGATTGGACAGATAGTCTAGCTAGCTGTTCCTCAGTTCTCTGCAGGGTAAATACAGACAGTCAACCATAGTTTTCAAAAATCAACCGGAGTTTAGAATGTCAACACAAAGAAAGTGGAAGGAAACGTACATCTGGTCGAAAAACGAGGGACATCCTGCGGATTTTCCGGCGGCACCTGAGCAATCCCGGAAATGAAACGTGGTCGATATAGGCTATTGTTACTGCAACTTCCCCACCTTGTCACTGTGGCTTCAGTTTGGAAATTTCCCTCCCTTTAGTGCTGAGAGGTCTCCAGTAAAGATGTGAGGAGGTTGTGAGGAAGCCTGAACGCCATTTATTTTAGTCAACCACAGCAAAACTTGGAAAATGTGTGATACCACTGACTATACCTGCCTGGCCTCCCACGGGTTGTTGCTGGGGAAATATAATATGTTTTCCACATCAGTACTGTTTGTTGCAATGTGACCCTCAGGAGGAGCTTGTATTTCATTTCAGTGCTTTAAAATACAAATGAGGTATCAAATGTGTGCTGCTGTATTGTCAGCTGAGACAGTGCAATCTAGCGAGCCGAGGCAAGCTGAGCAACCTCTCAATAGTACACAGATCTGCAACTGTTAACAGGTGACTTCTATGTCTTATGGGTGGAGAGGAGACTCTGAGCATGTGTGTAGAGGGTGCTCACACCATACAAAATGCCTGTGGATTTACACCTTTTTCTGACACTGCTCCTCTTCCCTGACATTTGCGATGAGTAACTGCCATCCACTGTCGATCAGCCCGAACACACCAGTGTTTAAAACTGCAACATTTTCTGGCAAAATCAATTTAATTCAATTGAATTGCCACAATCAGTGGATATCTCCTCGAAGTAAATCAATGCATGTCAATGTAAACTTTGGTGAATTCAAACACGTGAAATTTGCGCTATTGACGCTGGCCTTAACAGTGTGAAACTTAAGGATGCTTGTATGCACTATACATTTCTATTACTGCCCTTTTTCATCATGGCAGCAGCATGCGTAAGCACATACTGTACGTGTGTCCTCATGTGCATGATAGTAGAGCACAAGATACAATAAAAGAGGGACCTGCTCATCAAAACATTGCTCTTCAGCGCCACAAAAGGTTAAAAAAACAACAACACATGGTTTATTTAAAAAACAAAAACAAAGGAATACCAGGTTAAAACCTGAGTTATGAATTTATTGATGGTGTTTAACCTTGTAAAAAAACATGTCAACTCTCATCTGGAACAGGACAGAAGCAACACACAGTTATTTTGCATGTGCGCAACACATAAACAAACACACACACACACCCAACAGTATATCCCCAGATGGATGGGAGTGTTTTAGATGACTGTTCTCCCCTGCCACCAGTGTTGTCAGACATCACTTATCAGCTAAAGCCTGTGATGGAGGAGAAAGGGAGAAACACAATTTCACCTTATCTCACCTTCTCACACTTCTTTCTCTTTCATTCTTTGTTTGTCTGTCTCTGAGTTCTCACCAGACCTGCTCTTTCTGTGTTCTCCTCTAACCTTATCTCTCTGTTTCACACTTTCAGTTGTTTTTTTCATTTTCTTTCTGCTGTCATTTTCTTTTCTGTCCACTTTTGTGACCTTATGTTTGAAGCCGCCCTCCCTCGCTGGAAGCCATCGCTCCCAAGCTTTTTATATTTTCACACATAGATGCTGTTTTAAAATAAAGCTTTCTTTGTACAGTAGGTCAGAGTTAAGCCATTTCAGAACACTGGAGATTTCTTCCACTCTGCTGCTTTCTCAGTTGAGGCCATCTCCATTAAGCGCATTGTAACGAGGCTTCAGCAGCTAATTAACTGTTAGTGCCAATCACTTTGACCAAAACTTTGGGTGAAGGGAAGGAGGGCAGGGTGGTGTGATGAAGTGAAGGAGCCAAGGTTGCACTGCCCTTTGCTCAAGAGACAGTCGGACGGAGAATCTGTTAAAGATTAAGAAACCTTTGCATAGCAGCAAGCAGTGCAGAGGGCAGACGGGCCAAGTGGAAAGTAAATGCAATCACTTCTCTGAGAGATGGATCAAGCAGTCAAGATTCTTGTATATTTGAGATGGACTACACTGTAATTAAATGTGGTTTCAGTCTCCCTCACTGGCAAAGACTTCAGTGCTTTCTGTTGAGGCTAAACACCGTTAGTCCAAATATTCATGTATCTTTCTCAGGCTAGTTATGTTGCCCCCGGCTACCTCCGTCTGAGGACTTTTTTTGTTCCAGTTTTCAGAAATATAACTTGTTTGCATATGCCAGTTCTATTGGTTGGAAATAACAACAAAGCAGGCTGTGTGCAAAAATATTTTTCTTATTTATAAAACAAGTATCAGTTTGTAATAAAGCATCAGACCAAAGAACACCAAAAGGAACATCAGGCATTGTAGTTTAGGTTTTAATTAATTCATTTAATATTATTTATCCAAAGTTCATTTTTTCTTATTTCACCTTTAAATCCACATTGGTCGTAAGCAGCAAACACCTTTTATAAACAACAACCGTGTTAAGTTTTATCGGATGTCTCCTTCTCATTGTCGTTGAGCAGCTTCACCTACTCTTCGGTCATCTAGCCTGATTTCTTTTTCTTACAATAAAACTCCTGTTTGCAAAAGAACATATTAAATTCTATTAATTCATTAGTTGTGTGTGTGTGTGTGTGTGTGTGTGTGTGTGTGTGTGTGTGTATATATTTTATATATATATATATATTTTTTATATATATATATATATATATATAAATGCCCTAGGGTTTAAAAGTTGTGACGTATGGGAAAGGTCTGCAGGACAGTTTTGACACACGCCTGTTGCTGTGGTAATGAAAGATGTAGGCTACTTCAGTGTCAAGTTAATTTTTTTTTTTAACACAGGTTGCTTTATAAATAATCTAGTGATTATTAATAGCTGTCAGCTCTTGTGGCAACCAGGGAGTTCTTGTTTTCTCTTTTAGTTTTTCTTTTAATGTTTCATCGCTGCTTTGAAGAGAACTTCCTGGACACATTATTTGCAACAGCAATGACTGAATTCCCTCACAGGGTTCATTAACCTTTCATCTGATCTCCCAGCAGCTTTAGCATTTTCGAACATAAAAATCACCCTCTTGCGTGTTGCTGCTGCTATATGTTGGTTAACGGGCTAGTTGCATTCCGTGGCTTTTTCTTTGATATCTATATATCAAAATTGGTGCAGAGATAAAAATAACACATTTTGATGACTGCTGTTTCTGATGGAACGTGTATGTAAATGAGGTAGTGTAACAGGCCCACCGTGTTGGTTCAGGCAGTGTTTGCACTTTTGATTTCATTTACGCTTTTCTTCCGTCACGCTGTTTCAGAAGGAAGCACCCCGCAGTGCTGCTCCAGCATAGCAGCAAGACCTGCCGCTAAAAATACCTACACACACTCATAAGATGCAAAGCAGCTCCTGAAAGTGCATTCATCTGTTTTCCTCAGAATCTATTGTTCTATTTTTCCCATCACTTTCTCTTTTTCTTATTCCAGAGATGCATTTTAACATGCACACGTTCTTCCTTATGTGGTCAACATGCATCCAGAGTGGATGTGGTTTCCAAAGGCGCTTGACTTCACAGTTATTCGCTTCCCCATGGGACAAATCAAAAGTGAAGAACTTTGAAAGAGTTAAAGTTTGAATGAATGTGGCCTGGTTTCTGTGTTCTTGTTGTCAAGCTTGAAAACACAGGCTAGTAAAATATTTATCTGTCCCTAGGAGGCAGTTGTTTTCCCCTGCTTTGCTCATTAAGCCAGGGTTAATTGTCTCTCTGGCTGGAAAAGAAGAGCCTTTATGTGTGGGATTCACACCTAGACAAAATGAGGCAGTGGAGATGGAAAATCATTGAGGCTGGTGGTGCTGTGTACTTTGTAAAATGTGTGCACACACACACACTCACATTGACTGACTTTCTCTTACTCTCTCCAGTTGTCTTGTCTTTCATACTCACTTTTACACTCTTTGTTCTTTTGTGCTTTTTGTCTTACTTTCTTAACTTCTTTTTCAGTCTTATTCTGCTGTTTGTTTTTTTTTTACACAGGATTCATCAATCTTCCACCCTCCATTCTTCCAAACCCACTGGTCTGCTTTCATTATGGTTTACTTTTGTTCTTATCGGTTGGTGCATTTGCGTTAAGCGCGACTGCTGTTAGCCCAAAAGTGTTGGTATGGAGAGCTCTGATTCACAAAAAAATGTGTTGAAAGAAATAGTAAGACTTTTTTTTTTATTGTGCCAAGACATAGTCTGGCACATAACCCCCTGTAAGAAGACACATTGGCATACACTTTAGAACAAAATCACTACAGTTTGGTGTAACTTCAGTGGTCTGAGAGCAGTCCTTCTCCTTTGCATCAGGGATTGGAGAAAACCGTAATCTGCTGGTGAGAAAGAGCTTTGTCTTCTTTCTCTGCATCATTTCCTTCTGTTTCCTTCATTTATCTCTTTCATTTACAGCTCCTCTTTCCCCCACTAGCTAACTTTTTCTCTTTTGATGTCTATAGTTCTCTCTCTCTATCTACTGTTTTCTTATTATGGATCTATCTCTACCTTTGTGTGAGAGAGAGAAATAAAAACCTCTCTAATCCAAGGATGTAAAATCTCTGTTTCTCTTCAATTTCAATTTCCCTGCTCCCTGCCATCCATATTCATTTCTGTATCCTTCCTTTTTTTTCCCCCTGGTCACATCTGTGATGAAAAAGAGTTGCCGGTGTACATAAATAAATGCGGGTGGGATAAAGTGCAAAAAGAGACAGTGTTTGAGGGTGAGCATCAATATTTCACTGGATAGAACCTTGGATGAATAATTCAACCTCAATGTCAAACTGTTTCCCTTTCTGCAAGACTTTTGGCCTGGACACACACACACACACACACACACACACACACACACACACACACACACACACACTAATTCCCTCACTTTCTTTCTGCCTCCATCCATTGTGTGCCTCTTGCTGGCTATAGAGTCTTTTAGATTTTGTAGATAGTGGAGAATCTGTACCAATTCCCCCTGGACTCTGTGTCTGACCTATTTATCTGGGAGGAAGATTCATTATTTCCCTCCACTCCTTATGAAAGACACAACTGTGCATCCGCTCACACCTGAGCATCTCTGTGGCCCTCACAAGAAAACACATGGACAGGTATTTCCGTTATGTAAGCAGGTAGCCTGAATAAGCAGACCTATTTAGCTTCAGGAGAGCAGACGGTGGAGGGCCTGTCGGAGCAGATTTGGTGCTCTGCTGCTTTTAGAGGAATTGAATCAGGGTCACTAGCTTTAACGGCTTCCTTACATGGAATGTGTGACCCGTGTGTATGGCAGCATGACATTGAGAGAAAGCTTATCTGAACATGCATTTACAGTATACTGTAGATAAGGATTCAGTCGCCCTTCTTGTAGTCACTGATCATGCTTTTACCAAAGCAGATGCCACAAGTGTATACTCTACACACCCTCGGCTCCTGGCCACTTCTTACTCGGTCTTCTTTATATACAATAAATGATTGATTTGCAGCCCTTTTCACACAATCCATGTGTTAGTTGTCTCAAAGCTCATATATTCATATTTTTCCAATATCAATATACACTCAGTTGTCGGTTTATTAGCCACACCTAGCTGAAACTAATGCAGTTTGATACAGCAGTCCTGCAATATCTATAATGTTTTAGAGAGGTCATTTTGGAGGCTGCAGTTTGTGGTGATGGTTAATTGCATTGCATATATTTTGTCCTTATTTCTGTCAATGAGGTTACTAAAATATTAGAACATTCTCGTCTGACCATTAGGAGTTTTTAATCATGATACAGCTCATTACCACCTGGCTTATGTTATGCTAGTTTGGTGTTTTCTTTTGTCTCCATCTTGTTTTTCTCGGCTGGCTTTGTATTATTTTTAGAAATCCCTGGTTGATTGTATCGCCCTATATTTTGTTATTGCACTTAATTTTACCTTTCACTGGAACACACAAATTTGAGAAGGAAAAGTCCTTGAAAGTTTTTGAAAATAGACATAAATAGTCATAAAGGTGTCATTGAAAGTGATTTAATTTATATATTTAGTGCAGGAATAGAAGTTCTCTTTATACTTCTTTCTTACTTTGCTTCTCTGAAGCCTGCTAGTTCTTATTTTATTCTCAGTGTTATAACAGTAGATAACCTTAATCCGTGTCTGAAACCATGCCATATTGGGCCCTTGAATTTGAGGGAATTAGGCCTGGAAAGTCATTAAAAAGTCCTTGAATTTGAAGTTTAATTCAGTAACTAATTCTGTCAGTTTTTATCAAAAAAAAAAAAACTTAATTTAATAAACTCATAACACCACATTCCACTGAAAGTCAATAAAGGATAATACAGAACTATCTCTCACCCATACTTGCCAATCCTCCCGTTTTTCATTGCCCTCTCCTGGTTTTTTCCCCGGGTCACAATTCTCCCGATTTATTTTCACACTTTTGAGTTCTCAAGGTTGGCAAGTAGGCTCTCTCACCCCTCAACATGTGTTCACCTGGGACTGTTGTGTATTTAATATAGGAAGTCAATAATACTGGCTGTTATATGGAATAATTTCCATTATATTATCCCATTATATAACCTGCATTTACCTGATGAATTTTATATTAAAATCTAGGTACACACTTAAATTAAGTGTGTAATTTTCATGCTAATGCATTCACTTCCTTATTGCATTAGTAATCACGTAGCTATCCTAATTTCAGCACCGAAGGAAGCGAGGATGATGCACTGGATGTTTAGAAACATTTCAGTCTACCTTGAAAAAGAAAAAAATCAAGACCATCACACAGTGCAGGGGCATTGTCCTCTCAACAACAACAATGCAGAAACAGCCGCATACTGTAAAGTAATTTAGCATCTAAACACAGCACTAGCTTTCCCATAAATCAATGGTGTTGATATCAGCACATCAGCCATCTGCTCTGAGGATATGGGCACTTGGTTTCACATATCAAAACCCTGCTGCGTATTCCCAAAAGAGGAACATGGAAACAGACTTTTCTTGTGTGTCGCTTTTGTTATAATGACCGAGTTATTCTGTTTACAGCATCTTTTACATTACCTTATTCTGAATTTTCTGCTTAGTTAAGTGTACTTATTTCTGTTTGTATCGTTTACCTCTCTCCCATGGGCACCTTCATTTTCCTCTATTTTAAAAAAAATCTTAAATCAAAGAAATCTCAGTTTCTTTATTCCTTTGTCTTTGCAATTCTGTCTGTCTCTCATACAAATGCATAAAAAGGCACGGAATCCAGTCTAGTCTCGTCGCCGTCCTCTAGTGTAAATGATTCAACATAGTGATTTTCAGCCCCATAGTAGATCCCGTCTCACTCTGAAGCAAACCTCATTTTCACACTTTCTCTCCACACATTTCCCCTCAATCCCACAGTCATGCACACTGATGCTTTTAAAACATTGATTCTGCACCCGCTCTTCTCTCCATGCTTTAAATCTCTCTCTGCTAATCCTTTTTTTTATAACCAGTTGGAGTTATTGACTATTTTTCCCTCTTTTTTATATTTTGTTCCGTCATCATTCGTCTGTTGCTTTGTTTGTCGTGGGATTCAGTCTTGTTGTTGTTGTTGTTGTTTATTGACTTCACTTTTTCTCTCCCTCGTCTCAGTCTGTCTGTTTATTTCTGTATTTATACATACATGTGTGTAAGCAGGCATCTGAGTTTTATTTCTTTGTCTCAGCTGTCAGTGTTTTGGTAGTCGGCAACCATCTTTTCCTTACACTTAAACCAAGTGTCTTGATCCTCTCATACCTGCTCTGTTTCTATTCTTTTTTCCACCTCTCTATCGATCTCATCAATCTCTTCCTCTCTTTTCATCCTGTGCAAAACAGCCTAGATTTAATCTATATTTAATGATCTGTAGAAAAAAAGAGTATATGTTGCAGCCTTTGATGTTCAGTTACCAATCTTCACACCAAGACTTATTTCTGTTTTTATGGCCATCAAAACCATACATGGCAACATTAAGTGTTGGCTGACATGTTGCTGTAGGTATCATTCTGTGTCCTGAAGTTCTTTGCTCAGGCATGAGATGAAAACCACCCATTATTTTGTTTTCAGATTGTCAGCATTTGATTTTTAGCTTCTCTGTTGCTTGCTGGCGCAGCTTCTTAGCACTCATCCTTAACCGATTTAGTGTAATAATCTGATTTAACTTGACCTTTTCACACAGAATCAACCTAAAAAAAATATTTCTCACCCTGTGTGTATCAAAGACTTCGTGCAGTCCTGTAATCTCCAGAGCATTGTTGGTTGTTAAAGTAGTATACAAAACAATGATTAATCCATTAAGGGGACCCCAAACTTCTTTGCGCAGTGAATTATTAATATGTTAGGGTCAGCAGGCCTCTGACTCTTACACATATCTAAGGCCTTTTTTTTTTTAAACAAAAACATTTATACAAGTTTGTTGTCAGATTTGACCTGTGTAAAACCAGGAAATTAACTTAACTCTGACCCAGCTCATGGCCTATATTTATTTTTTTGTCAGACTTAACCTGTTCATGTAAAGCTGGTCCAACACCTGTAAAAAATCTTCTGACGTCATAAATTTCAAAATTTTTATTTCATAAAATTTCATACCTGGACATTGTCAGTCACCACTTACCTGTGTTGATGGAGAAAATCAATGCAAACATAATGTTGATTAGCAGGAGTGAGATAAGAAGCGTGCATGTTATGATGGTTCCTGTGGAGGAAGTCCAGTCTGCAGAAGTATGGCCAAACCCCTGCAGCAACAGAAATATGCTGGGACACACACACGCACACATACACACGGACACACCTCTTCCGTCTGTTCGTCAACCCGCACGCACGCACACACACATTATTGCAAAGCCACTAAAGCTTTACAAAAAAAACATACTACATCATTAAAGCTTCGACTTATTGATTAAATTCATGTCTGGTTTGATTCAGATGGAAATTTTGAAGTAATCATGGTTATTGTCAAAGTTAAATGTGAACACACACACACACCCTAACACACGTGCACGCACACACTCATGCCAGACTATAAATGATTGACTTGATGTGCCTTTGATTTATCCCAGTGAGATGGAGCTTCAAATGTCAACTTTAAACCTAGATTAAACGAATCACTCAGGAAAGATGGTGGGGGTTGTGTGTGTGTGTGTGTGTGTGTGTGTGTGTGTGTAAAGTCACTCTCTTCCTGTCTTTGTCTTAACGTTCTGATTCAGATCAAGCCTAGTGCAGACTGCACAACTTTTGACATTAATTATCTGTCCTGACAGACAAATTAACGGCAGTTTGCATGAGATTTGCACTAGTGCCTGTTTTGGTGGGTCAGCTAGATTACACATTAGTGATAGTTTTTAAACAAGTTTGATTTCATAGTAGCCAAAAATAAAAAAATGGTGTTGTAGGTTCTTGGAGGCAACAGTGGCACATACACACTTTTTGCTCGTTTTCATTGAATATCAAGATCATTTGCTACAATTGCAGATCCCTCCAATTGGAATAATCTTGTAATCATTACACCTCGTCTAAGATCATGTTAGCATGATAAAAAGCGTCAAACAGCATCTTAAAGCTTCATTTATATAAAAAACATTCCTTACATAAAGCATAAAAGGCTAAACATGCAACAAGGCTAAGACAATAAGTAGGCTAAATCCAACTTTATATTTTGTGCCAAAATGAACAAATCTGATAAAGATTTACGTAAATAGGCTTATTCACTTTCTTACTGAGAATTGCATGACTGTAAATATGAGGCTACAGCCAGTTAGCTTTACTTAGCATGAAGCAGCTAGCATGGCTCTGTCTGAAGGTAACAAATCCACCTACCAGCACCTCTAAAGCTCATTAATTATCATTCTTCAATTTCTTTGATTATTTTCCCTCCCAAGATACTCTGCAGCAGTGTTGTCTGTTAAGAGCTTGAAGCCTTTCAATAGTCTTTCTTTCTTTCATTGTCCAGTGGTGGGATGTGGAGAAAGGCGAGGCCCTGCAGACCTTCTTTCCGACTGGAACAGCGTTGAAGAGGATCCACGTCTCAGCTGACTTCTCTACCTTTGTCACCATTGACAGCATGGGCATTCTCTACATCCTGAAGAGGGTGGTGTGAGACGGTGCAAACACTGCTCTAGAAGACCACAAAAAAAAAGAAAAACGAAAGGAACAAAACCCCATAATGTAACCAAACACTAGGCGTGTCCCAGACGTAGCAGAATATTCCGGTTCTTAACGGTTCTTGATTCTGATTCTTTGAGGGGTGGAGTTGAAACGGGTCATATTTTCATTTATTTTTTTATTCAATGGTGGTTTGCAGTTTTACAGGGCTTTTTAATGTAAAATGAAGCCACACTAGAGCGCTAGTTACTGTGCTCCAAGGCTGCAACACAACAAGCGCATGGCCGCTTCAGATACCAAAACTTGCGCATTAAATTGGGAAGCTATGATAGGATATGAAACCAAATGCTCTAAACAATTCCAAACGATTCTACTGGAATTATAATTTGTTTTCCCAAAATATGTTCATTGCTTAAACCTCATAAATTATTACAGGCTGTATTGGGAATAACCAAGGGTAGCAGGTTTGACATTTTTCTTTCTTTTAAAACAGAACAAAAACACATGCATTCCCCCCTCCACCACCCTTTAACCAGATACTAAAGGAATCGTAATTTTTTAAACGATTCCCAGTAGGAATCGGTTCTTGATGCCCAACCCTAGACTACAGTGATGAAATATTCAGCTGTGATAAATTTGTGTGTAAAGCTCCTTTTGTATGAAAACACACAACCGACATAAAAAGAGTAGCTTATTATTGTATAAGCGTTCCAGGAGTGTAGAAGATTTATTGAAAGAGGTTTGGAGCATGCACGCTCGTGTGTCTCTTTAGTAGTCAGCAGTTGGCCGCCGGTGATAAGAAGCGGAGCGCACGGAGCAAAAGTCTGCTGTCCTGCAGCGCACGCTCTTTACTTCTTTTACAATCTTTTGTCGTGATGTTTTTATGCCACAAACGCAAGCGTTGCCTCTTTGCATACAACGGCGCGTCTGCTGGTCTGGTGTGCAGGATTTGGTAATCATTGGGGCGGACGGATCAGGCCAACACTTTCTCACTCCCATCGCGTAAAATACGGACGCTTGGTCAGGTGCCTTTGGCGTTGTTATTGACCCTAAAAGTCTCCTTAAGTGTCAGATCTAAACGCGCTTGGTCTTATCTATTGTTGTCATTTTCAGGGAAAGGTTTAGGGAAAGCTGGACCAGAACGGCTCAATGGTGTTTTTTTTTGCCTCCAACGTCGCCTTCCAGGTAGCTAACCCTACCCTTAACCCATAACCATTGCCGCGCTACCTGGAAAGACACGTTGGGGGCAAAAAACACCAAACACTATGAGAATGCAACAGTTAGGTTTAGGAAAAGATTGTGGATAGGGGTTTAAAACGCACGTTTCTGTGACACACAGACACAAACCCCGGTCACTGAGTGAAAGTGTGTTGTTTGACCCATCCGCCACCCCAACCAACCTCCCCACACAGAATTTTCGGGCTTTAATACTATTTGCCATAAACACGTTTGGTTGGTAATGAGAATGGGTTGATCATGCCATGGGCTGATCACCGCTGTGCCTCTGTATCGGGCGGTGGCAAACATCATCTTACTATTTGAAATTGCACCCACACTTAAGATTTTTTTTCTCCACACATTTTCAGTTAAAGGCCGCCAAGATGCTCCTCCATCGGTCACGGATCATGAAAAATGAAACTTAAATCTTTAATTGGGGCGGTTGGATTTATTCATGCACTTTAAAAAGATTTATTTAAAGCTTCTTTCTTTTCACATTTTTATTTACAGCATTATATGTTGATATTTATGTCATACTATGCTGTATATTAACTTATTGGGAGAAAACAGGTAGTTATATGGGTTAGAGTTGGGCATAACGCCTTAACGATTGGACTGTGAGATTGGCAGTTGAATCCGGCTCATCAACTGGAGTGTAAATGCACCATGACTGCTCAAAGAGTCTTAAGATTCCTGCTCTAGTCCCTCAGTTTTACACATAAAGGAAGTACTGTAAATGCAAAGACATGTTTTTTGTAGATAAAATAGAGCAGAATCTCTAATAAAAACAAGGAAAGGTGCATTAAAAAAGCAACATGCGTTTGTGACGATCAGGTCTTCTCGAGCAGATCTTTTAAATAATTAATACAAAGTAAATGGGTTAATATCAACAGGTTATGGATATGTGATCCTTGCATCAAATGTGAATCATAAATGTTAATCCATATTGCATTTTGGCTAAATGTAATTGCATGTGATGTGAGAGATTTTCCAGTCTGCTGTATGTGATCAATGTACTTAAGCTATCGTGTTTATGCTGTGTTGGTTTTGAACTTTTATTTTTATTTTTTATAAGTGTATTGAGGGCAAATCTTCTGTGCCTGTTTATTTACATTGCAGCCTTAGTCTAAATGTGACTACTGGAGGGTATGTATATTTTGTGTACATGGATTCAATACACCAGCATAGATAAAACTTTTGGTGCTCTTTGATAAGCATTAAAAATTAATAGATCAGGCTTTTAAATTTAAATCTGAAATCTTTTAAAAGCCTGTGAGTCCATTTGTACACCCGAACAATTTGTACTTTGAACTTAGATCAAAGGTGAATGTTTTCTACAGGAAAATTGCAGAATGATGTATAATTCATAATCAAATTTCCACATGCTAATGTTAAAAGGCACTTTTTGTGCTTGGTAATGGCTTAATTTTTTTAAAGTTGTTTTTTAGTTCTATACCACTTTTTTACACATTTTTATCTGCATGTTGCAAACTACTGAGCCTTCTCCTGTTCTGAGCACTTTGAAGCAGGTGTTACAATCTTTCATGAAGTCTTTACTAATGTAGCTTTGTTCAAACGCATAAAAATGGATCCTTGCTTTGATTTGACAATACAAATGAATGCTTATTCTTAAATATGTGACCAAGAGATTACAGCTTGTGAAGGGACCCTTGCATATCAAACCTAATCATTGCAGTCATCCAGACTTCAGGTCCATTAGGAGACAATAAATGAATAAAAGTAAGGATGCACTTCAACGTTTTTGAACAATGCTGTTGCCTTTTTCACGTTGTGCTCTTCCTGATTGGTGCTTTAACGTCCATCTAAGAAAATTCCTGAAATATTATTTTCTGCTCAGGATGTGTTGATAATTATACAGTGTAGTGCAATGTGAGTGTAAGTCATAAAAGATTAAACTACACACGCTGTGATAATGATGATGATGATATGTGTCTGTCTTGATATTGTTACCTGTGAAATTCACAGGGATTCAATTTCCTTTTTGATTATTTTATCTGTTTATTGACAGTAGAATATGTGAATCTATCAGTCCTGCATTTCCTGAAACCTAAAACTCCAGAATGAGGAAAAGTCATCCCCAGCTCCTGCTGAACAGGATACAAAAAAATGTCTTCATCTATTTGCACTTTTCAGTAAACGTTGAAAAGTTGCTGTCCTGATACTTGATGCAGAATATGGAAGATTGTTGGTAAAACTGTTTGTTAGTTTAGCTAACAGCTAATTCGGCTAACCACTAACTGAGACTGAGGCTGAATCAAGCTGTCAGCTAGCAGTTAGCCGAATTAGCTGTTAGCTAAACTAGCGTCGTTAGCTTTCCGGTGGAGGCTAACAGACTTTCTTTAACTGTCTATGACTATGTGAACAGATCGTGCAGTGTCGTATATACGCGTTCATTATGATATCATATACGCATGCGCGAACATCTTGCACACGCGCAGAACGGATTGTGCAGGCAGGACGAATCGTGTACCGACAGGATCTTCGTGGCGGGCTAGCCAAGAGCCGAGGTGGAAGAAACCAAGAAGCACAGTAACAACCACAGAAATAATAAAGAAGAGGACGGCAATAACATATTTTTGAGCACAACTCAGGAGAAGTGAACAGCAAGAAAGTTAGCATCAATGAAGTTCGTATTGATTCGTTAACCCTGCTAAAATGGCTATTATGAAAGTACCGGCTGCCCCTGAAGAAGCAATCAACTCACGTGTACACCTGTGAGCGCTCATACAGCAAGTTCTGGCTAAAATGATTAAATATAATATAATAATCATTATATGGTGAAGCTTCTTCACAGAGGAAGACCACAACCGAGACCTTTTTTAAGGTAAGACAAATCTGTTACCACTTTTTTGCTTGGTTAATGTGAAAGCTGCATGTTTATAGGTACACTGTACAATGTAGGTTTGATATATTTGACAGAGTGATATATTTGGATGGAAAATAGAGGGTTTGTTATGATTTATCAGTCAGCAGCACTATGGTGAGTCAGTGATTAGCCGATGCGCACAGCATGTTACTGTACCTCATTTGATGTTCCTCTGCAGCTGATGTTAATTTAACTAATTACATACAATTATTTAAGCATACAGCTGCTTATGAACTTTGTCTGTATAAAGTGCGCCGTGTGATTTTTACCGGATGTTTGTTTGCAACAGACATCTGATAGGCCTGTGTTATTTGTGTTGGCAAATCGCATGATTTCTTTATAGGCGTTTACAGGCTGCCAGTATTTATGGTTAGGTATCCTGTGCGTTGGCACACAGGCCTCTGAGTTTTTAATGTGTGGTTAGTGTGGTGACAGGCAACCTCATATCGTCCTCACTCTGAGAGCTGGCTTTTGCAGAAATAAAGTGGATACAGTGTTTCTGCGCGCGTGTTGGTTCCCTACAAATCTAGTTAATTGTGAAAGCAGATTAGGTTTTCCCAGAAGGCTTCGAGTGTTGATGAACACACTGGTACTTTTGTGTAACCTGTTTTTTCAGAAAGATTTTGGGTCACTTTATCATAAAAAGCTTGATTAAGGCAATTCACCCCTTGTCCAGTGTTTAAGGAACATTTGAAAAATAGACTTTTAAGAAAACCATGCAATTTTACACATCTTTATTTACTTGATCTCCAAGTGACTTGAATATTATGTTATTATATGAATGAATGTAATCAAAATTGCTGTACTCACATTTTACCTTCTCCAAATAACTAAGCCCCAGCAGTTAAGGATCCTTCCCTTCCCTTTTGAAATTAGACACAACAGGTCTACCGGTCAAAAGTTTGGGGTCACTTACAAATTTCCATTTCACTCCATTATAGACAGGATACCAGCTGATCTGAGTGGTCGGCTGATCTTTAATGCAATATCTACATTTCCCATTATCAGCAACCATTCATCCAATGTTCCAAAGGCACATTCTGTTTACTAATCTGATATCATTTTAAAAAACTAACTAAGAAAACATTGGACAACCCTTTTGCAATTATGTAATGTAAAATTACACATAATGTAATCTAAAAACTGCTGCCCTGGTTAAAAAAAACAAGGCAACTGATCTCAGCTGGGAGTCTGTTTATAATCGAGTGCAATGGAAATTTCTAAGTGACCCCAAACTTTTGACTGGTAGTGTGTGTGTGTGTGTGTGTGTGTGTGTGTGTGTATATATATATATATATATATATATATATATATATATATATATATATATATATATATATATATATATATATATATATATATATATATATATATATATATAAAAATAAACATATCTGAGACCTATATATATATATATACACACACACACACACCCAGGCTGGAGGACAGTCTGGACTGCAGTCCATAATGACATGAGATGTTCACATGTACTGAGGCGAGTAGCTGATGTTTTTAAACACCTCCCTATCATCACATCCATCATTGGACTTTGAGTAAATTTGTATTGCTGGGTGAAGGCTAGGATCCACTCCTCAGCTGAGTTATGTGTTACAGTGCTGATTGATAAAGCTCTAGTGTGATTCATCAGTGCCTAATTAATTAGATTGTTATGCGATGACAGATGTGTAATGAGGGCTAACATGGAAGGTGAGTGTGGCCATCAATATTTGCCGCTTTCAACTGGAGGAGGAAATGGTAGTAAAGTATAGTATCAGGGTAAATCTGTCCTTTAAATAGATTTAGAATAACAACCAGCTCCAGCACACAACAAGAGGCCTTGTTATCTGGCCAAAACAGGACGACATTACATCTAACAGTGAACTTGAAACCATTTGTCTCTGGGTCTTTAAACCTTCTAGGCACTGCAGAGCATCATGGCTGCCAGTCAGATTTGGGAACGAGCCTAATCATGGTGCAAGACTTGGAGCAGTCATATGACACGCTAATGCAATGTTGCCAGCTGTCAGACTTCAGTGGTTTCTATTTTTATACATCATATAGTTGGTGATGTAAAGGCGGCCTGTTTCTCTGCAGCACATGCCTATATACCGGGTAGTGTGTTCTCAGTGACGTCTGAGCTGGATATTTTCAGGATTTAAAAGTGGTTTTATAAGATAAAAGAAAATAGTTTGCCAGATTTAGGTGGTAAATGTGCTGTATTTATATAGAGGATACATACATTCACCATTCATACACTGTGGCCGAGGCTGCCGTACAAGGTGCCACCTGCTCATCAGATGAACGTGGTGAATTGGATGAATTCTGCATGATTACTCACATTTGCATCAGAGCAAAGAAAGCTTAGCTGTCTGATTTTAGCATGCAGTTAGCCACGGGCCTATGTGAGGAAAGAATGAACATCTTGCTGATCTCATCTTTTTTGCAATTAAAACCTGCACAGACTGCTTTGCCAAGTTCAGATAATCAGCGACGATCCCTTTGCCTTCAAGTGTAAATTAAACATATCTGAGACCTTCAGCCCTTGAAGAAGTGATTAGTTTCAGGTATCTGGTTTGAAACAGCCAATTCATCTGGCTTTGTATGCTTCCAAAAAAAATGTTCTTCTTCCTCTGACTGCATGTTTGTGTAACAACATTTCTCATGTGGCTTTTTCAAAATGGAAAACGTGGAATCCATTCCTTGTTTTTTCTTCGTTGTGTGCGGCTTCGTCAACATAATGCATTTACACACCTTGCTGCCTCGAGGGGAATGATGTGAACTTTTAAAAGTGGTAAAGGGGTTGAGATGTGTGCTAACCTCATTAATTCTGCTCTCTCCTGCTTAATTAATCTTTGTCTGCTGCTGAAGTAATTACAACTATCTGGCTGTCTGTGTGTCTACACACTACTGACACCACCTACCCCTCTCGCTTGCAGCTGGGCCAGGGTTTCCCTGCCGCAGTCTCTGATGCCTGTCATACTGTAAGCACTAAATCACTGTGGCATAACCAGGAGTAAAAGGGAGATTAGGCTGTATCCTTTGAACTCCTAAATATTGTCTGCCTTAATAAAGTTATATTAAAGAAATATTCTGCTGCTGCACTCTTAAGTGGCAGCAAAATGTTTACAATCTCCAAAAAGTGTTTTACTCCTATAGTTTGAGAATTATTTAGAGTTAGCCTTATGAATTTTGTTCTCAGAGTGAAGGCACACGAAGGTCGCTGAGCCCTTGTTGCTTTAACGTGTAATTGTTTGATTGAATGATAAAAAGCAAAAACAGAAAGCAAAGTCATGGTAAAAGATGAAATCAGGAATTGGTTTTGGCTCTTCAGGTTGCACAGTGGATAACAGCATCTGCTTAAAAAAGTCATTATAAATGTTAGGTTCTGGGGCTTACTAGCCTAATTAACCTAATTTAACAGCAATGTCAGTTTAGATGAGTAGGCTAATGGTAGGGCTGATATTTTAACCTTTCTAGTTTCTCAGTGAGAGGTCTGCAGTTGCATGTGGACTCCCAGGAGATTTAAAAAGGTTGTTTTGAAAGAACTAAGGTCCCCTCCGGCTTTCCGTCTGCTTTCATTTTGTTTTCATTTTCTCTGCTCGCCCTCTTTCCTCTCATTAATTTTTCACTGCTTGTTATTTTTCATTCTTGTGGCTCTGCAATGTGCAAATGTGTATGCAGATGTTTGCGATAGCCAGCCAAAAAAACCAGACACACTTTGAAAAAGTTAGGTGTGGTAAGTTTATATTCAATCAAACGTGTATGTCGTCAGGAGAGAGAGTTTTCAATTTGTACTTGGTGGGTATGAGTAACCCTGTGTGTGGTAGCGATTAAGTCAGTGTTTGGGATGTAATAAATAACAATTATTTTAGAAATTGATTGTGTTAGTCTGTCTTTGAACACATACCATCTCCCCTACCCTGTCTGTGGAACTCAGGCCTATTGGTTCCTACTAAGCACATAAGCCTTTAAAATGTGCAGTTTCACTAATCATAGCCCGACTTATCTTCTCCCAATAACCTTAACTGAAGATCATTGTCATTATTGATTAGTCTGCCAATTGATTAAAATAGTGTCCGATTACCTTTCTGTTGATCAACTAGGCTAATCTATGAATCAAATAGATTGATAATGGTTGCAGATCAGATAATAAATAGTCTATTATTCAATTTTGGAACGAACATTTTTCTTAAATTCCGAAGATTTGGTTATCAAAGAATTGTACCAAACAAGTAGGACAAAAACGTTAAAAAGTCATCAGTGCTGTCTGGTGGGAAAAATTAAAAAGGTAGAACTACTATCTATTGTATTAGCAATACTCTAAATTACTGCTTAGTACCAATCTTTGGCATTTCTGTACTGCCATTTCTTTTTAACTTATCGGCCTATGCAGCTATAGCTGCGATAAGCTAATTATCAGCCAATATGCCCAGCAGATTTAGAAATTAGGCTCTACAACGTATCTCTTCCACACTAACTTTTATATAAAAGACTTAAGATTCATAATTATTTATTTATTGCAGGAATAAGGAACACATTAGAGGAGGAGTTGCCAAGTTTTGTTAGAGAGGAAACTGAATGAACCAGACACACCGAGAAAGGCCTTATCTACGATGTGTGTGTGTGTGTGTATGTTTATGTGCGAGTGTGATCTCTATCTGGTACCAGGCCTGGGGACGCCTGCCAACAATAGCAGCTACACACTGATTACAGGGCTCTCCCAGTTGCCAGCCCTCACACACAACACACACAAGTGTTGTCCGTCTGCTCCCTGACACCCCTTGAATATTTTGTGCCACATTATCATTCCCCTGTGTCTTTTGACCCGGTTTTGCTCTTACATCCTCTGTGTATTTGTGTGTGTGTGCGTGTGTGTGCGCTCGTGTTCGCGCGCCTGACCTTGTGTTTGTGTTTTCGCCCGACCTTGGCCAGACATTGGTTCCTGTCAGCTGTTGGCTCAGCTGCGCACCACCTTTATTGCTCTCCCTCGTGGAGCCAGAGGGCTGAGAGCCAGAAGTGGTTTTACATTGGGCTACTTCCCATTCCGCCTAAACTGCTTCACCTTCCCTCACCGATCTGGACAGATAGGTGGAGAAATGTAAAGAAAAAATAAGACTCTAGTTATTGCTATGTAAACTAGAATGCAAGATAGGGTAGGGAAGTGGATTTTGAAATGGAATTGGTGTCAGGAAGAGCAGTTGCTGACTGAGATCAACTTAAAGATGGAAGATGATTATGGAAGGCCTGAGACAACATGAATTTCCTGTTTACGATTAATTGATAATAAAAATAATCAGTATTTGCAGCCCCACTGTAGTGCACCTGGGCAGAGACCATGCGTAATATAGTATCAGAATTCTAGCTAAAGTGAATTGATAAAAAATTGTATCTTAGTTTGTTTGTTTAGTTTTGTGTTATTAGTAGGAGTGTCACGATTCTCCAAATCCTCAATTATTCCCTATAGAGGCTATAGTTTACTTGTTTGAGTGTTGGATGAGGTTTTACGAAAGCCACAGTAAGTAGACATTTATCCAAAAGAAAAAGGTCCATCGCTTGCTCGAGGGAACTTCAACAAGCCTGTTGATGATGTCATGCACATGCTGCCTTTTTTGCAGCTTCTGTTTCTCGAAAACAACTTGGCCACCCTGAAATCACACATCATACAACATGCCTTTTGAGGCAGACAATCAATCTGTCTTGCTTGACAACTCATTTGTCCCCATTGTATTGCTGCTGCCTCTTCAATCACAGACTCTGTCACTCATCCATGTATTGCAGCGCAGAATTAGTTCAACAGTTATTAGGCTGGAATTATCCAAACCTTAGCAGCAGCCAGCAGTTTTTAGGATGAGGCAAGGTGCTGCTCCCAACAGATAAAACCCAAATACATCCACACGCACACACAAACTACTCCAGACAGAGCTTCATGGTTTAATCTGGTTTTGTACGCGTGAACAAGATTCGTGATGGGAGGGAAAGTGCAGGCCACCTAAAGTTCAGCAGCAGTTTTAAAAGCCTCTTAAGGCTGAGATGAGTGCCGGTGGGTTTTTATCTTACCAGCATTATGGCTGGGATATGCATGTTGTGTACTGATCAGATTATAAGGTCCTAAGATTCAACTCTTAATGTTTACAGCACGTGTCTTCTTAACGAGAGCTAAACAAAACTGCACTTAAATATCAAATCTGAGCTCTTTAACATCTCCAACATGTAGTTATTACACATAGAGCTTCTGTGGGATAGATGAAAACATTGTACATCTAAAAGCAGATGATCTTTAAATCTCCAAAGGCTGCAATTATTATCTGAAGAATATAAAAGGATGAGCAAGTAACAGGTCACATTGAGGCATTTGAAACACAACAAATATGAGCTGTGCCATTCTAAATGTAATCATGCATTGAAAAAAATCACATGTAAGTTAAAAAAATGCAACTGACCCTTGAACGCACGTGTTTAGCTAAATATATCTGCATGCCTCAGGTTTTTGGAGAACGGCTCCCTATGTAACAAATGGAGCTACATATGAAAGTATTATTGCTTGTAAACCTCGAAACATAGTTTATATAATTATACACTCCCTCCCCTAAAAACATGTTCTTGCTATTATGTTTTTATTAACATTCGGTACCAACAATGCTATTTTAAAAGTGTAGTTAATGATTTTCATGATTGATTCATCTGCCAGTTCTCTCAATTAATATCTATTCATGAAATGTCAAAGAAATGTGCCAAATATTCAACATAACTTCCTGAAGCCCAATTTGATGATCATGTACATGTATCAATGTCTTTCAGCATGGCCTTGTTTATTTCCATTATATGTTATAATTCCGTTCACAACACGTTCAAGTTTTCAAGTTAATTCAAAGAAACTTTAGTTTAAGACTAAGACTAAAAAACCTTGGTCATTCATTTTGTTATTGTACTGTTTTTATTTTTTACTGGAGGAAACTAAAGTAGTTCAGCTAGAAGGTCACACACTGCGTCAATTAGAAGCTCACTCCGCAGTAATTGGGTCTGAAGAGGTTGGTTACACAGGAGAGAAGCCAGGCATTTGAGTTTATGGAAAAAAGGGATGTAACCGTATGAAAATTTATCCTCCCGGTTATGGTGACCAAAATTATCACGGTTTTCGGTGTTTTTGCTGTATTTTTAAAAGTGTGTTCAATACCTCTAGCAGCAACCTTTTTCCTGCATGTTTTGCAGACAGACTCTCCAATCTGATCTTCAATCAGCTGTCCTTCGGCATTCTTATAATAACAAAAATAGGCCCATGCTTCAGCCTTAGTCCTGTTAGAGGGCTGATAAATGTCCTGAGCACTGCCATCTCCTCCTTCCGCCATGATTCAAGAAACGCATGTTGCAAGGTCCGCAGTGCGCCTGCACAGCAACTTCAGGAGACTGGGAAGGATTAAACTAGAACCTGACCGATAAAGGATTTTTTAATCACCAAATACTTGTATTGATATTGGCCAAAATACAGTATATTAAAAAAAGAAATCCACAAAAAACATAAACCAATTTTCCTTACATTAGTTATTTGTAGTTATTATTTGTATTATAGTGGTGGGAATCTCTGGGCACCTCTTAATGTTTACAGCACGTGTCTTCTTAAAGAGAGCTAAACAAAACTGCACTTAAATATCAAATCTGAGCCATTGTCATTGGATTTTTTTTTAGTGTTAAAATCGTCATCGTCTTGTGAGCTGAGTGTCAAGGAAAATGCACAAAATACTAATTTAGAAATGTTTTTTCCCCCAAATTGAACACACAAAGTTAAACAAGCTAGAAGAATTACATAAACCAAAAATTTGCAATACATTTTTTTAAATAACTCCATATTTTACAAATTTAAATAACACAAAATATTCTATAAACAGTACAAATGAAATAAATGAGTCAATAAATAAGAAAAATACAAATTCTCATTAAAATAATTCATTTTGTATGCTCTTATAAACAATGGCATTTAAGATGGGTTTAACATTGGGGTTTTGGGTTTAACTAGTGATTAAGTTACAAAATATACTAGTCATGTTATATATATAATATAAAGTCATGCTCTGAGCCCCTCTACACTTCTGATAATCACGTGACCATACAAGACACGCGCTACTGCCTAAACAGACTGATGGGTCATGTCTTTTGTGGACGTTGTTACAAGCGTAATGCTTAATACGTCCACGGGACTGCGTTATTGAGAGCAAAAATGGCAGGTGTGTTGAGTGAGTGGCGTCGGTGTTGGAGTGAGCGTAACTTAGTGTACGAGTGAAGGTGTGTGAGGGAATGGTGAGAGGAAAACGACATGGCAAAGACAATGTAAAGTGAGCTAACAGTGAACAATAAAACAAGTAGCTTCATCTGTTGTTAATACTGCTGCCACACCTGGCAGGTGGAGTTTTATCCCCAGCTCACAGCTGCACCAAATCTTCCATCAACTAAGGAAAAAGAGATAATTAATGCCAGTGAGGTATCACTCCCGCAGAGGCCGGCACACTGAATGGTGTTAAGAGCATCGGTCCTGGAGGGAATGTCTCCCCTGTGCTTCCTGTGTGTGAGTGACATCGCGATTACGATCACATCAATTGTGCAGCCCTTGTTTTATATAAACTTTAATTATATTTCAGCCGTGGTCTAAACACAAGCAGCTGTACAAGGTCTTTGCATGATGAATATAAATTAGGATTAGATTTTAATTAGAAATTGACTGATCAAAGAATATGTAAATAAGGTTATGAAACTGTCCAGATATTTCAGGTTTGGTAGTGGAGCCGTTCCACTCAAAAATATTGGGATTTGATACAAAGGCCTTCAGTACTCGCAAGTACATGAAATAAAACCCATCAATCAGAAATGAATTAGACTAGCAGGGAATGAGAACCATCAGATAGTTTGTCACAACTTAACTTAAAATAACCTTCTATTTACATATTAAAAGCTGTCAACTTGACCTTAAGTCGGCTACTTTTGAGTTTGACTAAGCGACTAACTGAGTCACTTTTTAACATGGTTTTCTATAGAAGACATTGTATTTACTAGTGCCAGCTCTCTTGCACCATTTAGCATTCACCGTTGGATGTCTTAAACAATTAGTGCTGCTGCTGCTGAACTGAAGCGAAGGCAGACAGACTTGGATCTGAATGACTGGAGCAAGCTGTGTGTGCTTGTAGTCTGGTTTAGCCTCAGGAAGCTTCTGTGTTTGTGCAGTTTATCTGCTTATCTTTCATGTGCTTATTTTATAAAACATTTGTTTACTCATTTTTAGAACTGCCAAAAACCGCAACATGCACACAGCAACTAGACTTGCAGGTTTAGACTTGGACGATTGAAATGGGATCAAAGTCAGTGATGTGTTTTTTTTTTTACGCTTGTCATTATGAGATGTGACCATTCATGATGACGGATGGCTTAATTTGATTTAATGGTTCCGTTCTGAGGAGCTCCTCTCTGCCTATTCAACCAAGAGGGCCCAGTAAGGATGCTCATTAAATGGGGCACCTTGATGTGTCAATGTGTTTAAATATACAGAAGGCACTGCGGTGGACAGCTTACCATGTGGCCTGTCTAAGCTTGGAATCAGTGGCAGATTACTTTTACTTTACCTACAATTAAGCAAACACTCCATTGCACGTTAGCAGAAAATGAGACAGGTTCTTTTTAATTATTGTATGTCAAGAACTTGAATTTGTCTTAAAGGACCAATTCAACATTTTTGGGAAATAAACATATGTGCATGTTAGATGAGATGATCAGTACCACGCTCTACTGACAGTTTTGTTTGTTTATATTTAAACAGAAATGTAAAAATGACAATTTGTTGTTTTTTTTTTTTAGCAGGTGTCATGTATTTTAACTATTTCTTGATTACCCGTCCACCCAGAATTTATAAAGAAGACTTATAAACCTTTTTTTTTTTTTTTTTTTCAACGGTTGGTGTACAGAATAAGCAAAGATATTGAGTAGTGAGTTTTGCAGGTGTTGCTTAGTGTATTTTTTACATTTAGAGAGATCCAGGCTAGCTGTTCCCCCTGCTTTTAGTCTTTAGGCTAAGCTAAGCAAAGCTAAGCACCGCCAGGCTGAAGCTCCTTACTTATCATGCTGATTAGAGCACAAAATCTTTGCCCGAACCAGGTGGGACCAGACGGCCTTGTCGGGCCTAACTTTTAAGGCCTGTTTACAGCTCTAATGCTGATATGTTATCTAACTCGCTGCAAGAAAGTACACAAGCATCAAAACTATTACCATAAGGACCCATACTGTAAATGGGAAATGATTTATTCTGATATAGTGTCTACAGGGAGATAATTGTTAGTGAATTATATTCATAAAAACCCTGTTAAGGTTCCGTAATAGTCTGACAGCACATTACTCTAATGTTTACCAACCTGGATGGTTTATAATGCTCTATAGCAAGGGGCTGACAGGCAGTTTGTATTTTAGTTGTCAATCTAACGATTCTATATTTGATTTAAGAATTTTATTTATTCAGAGGGAGCATAGTTGTTTATTCATATAACGGGGACAAAATAAAGCTCATTAACAGCCCTATCTGTATCTGCGTTAGGCTTTGGGGTAAACCAACAAAATGGATAAGTCAACTAATGGAAAGTAGTAGTAGCAGGATGTTCGTCTTCTCTGTTGTAAATCCACTTTGTGATTTAAGGCAAAAAGATGAGTGGTTTCTTCTTTCATCTTTCCTAGTGCAGTTTGATCTTCCACTCTTCCTGCCTTGGTATTAACACCTTGCCTCATGTTTATCTTAAATCTTCATTGCGTAAAAAAAAAAGATGAGCTTGTGATTTCTGCTATGCTGATTCTTGTGTACTGGAAAGGTGGCATAAGCAGCTTTATATGACTGCTTAGCTTCGCCGCTGTCACGTTGGTTTGACTGCCGGGAGATGGCTTGCAATGAGCCCGCAGTGTCGTCTCAGATTAAGGTGTTTTGGGAGCAGACGTCAAACTCAGCTCAGATACTGGCCAGGATGTTAGCAAGAGCCTGTCAGCTCTTATCACAGTCATGCCAGTTGTAGTTTTTGTGTTCTCCAGGGTAGATCAATGTGCATCTCTCCCACATGTTTAACGTCACCAACCTTACAAGAAACGTTTCCGCTCTAAAATCAGCTTAAAATGTAGCAAATTGTTATGTAAAATACACCCTCTGAGCCTTTTGCTGTCAAATCTCATTTTGCTGTAGCACTCAACCTACATGCTTATCTTCTGCTGATTTGGCACAGAATTATGGAATCTTGAGACTTTTGATACCAAAACAATAGCATATGGTGTGTTCAGCCAACTCTACCTGTCTGTACCTATTTTGGGACGTGCAAAGTACGCTCCTAATTGGTTAGACTGGTTAGAAGAAAAAAAATGTTTTTGTGATATATTTGGCTGTTAGTAGGTACATCATTAAGCAATGCAACTTAACAATAATATTTTATATTGTCTCTAACGCCCAACATAGTGATTGAAATGTGTTCTCTAGACTGATCCAGCCTCTCCCTCACTACCCATAAAAACAGAGGCAGCAACACTTTGCAGGTGTGTTTGTGAATGTTGCTTTTGGAGAACACTGTGTAGGATTATTTGTTTCTTCGTACCCTACAGAGATAAGTCTGCCATAGCCCACTGTGAATGTGTCTGCTCTGCTGTATAAGAGAGAGAGAGAGTTTTATTATTTGGCCAACTCTCCTCACGGTGTCCAGCTTCATCAGGTGGCACATCATGAGCCAAACCCAGCAAGGTGTTTGTATGGGTGTGTGTGTTTACTCAGCTTATGTTTACTTTCTTTTGCAGAGACAGTTCATTTTTCTATTTCCACTTTCCAGCAAGTCAGTTCCATGTAGGACAATTTCCGTACGTTATGATAATTTGAGTGCTGTTGCAACACATCTGCCAGGTGTCCTGCCAGTCGTGTTCCAAATGCAGCTTACTGTCTTTTGTAAAATATTTTCCCAGGTGGGTGCAGATCCTCCTCCTATTTCTTGGCCTTGTTTGTGTATTAGAGACTCATAAATGTGGATTTAAGTGGACGCAGGATAAACGGTGAGGATCTGAATCAACATGTGATCACTGACCTGGGTTTATCCATGGTTTTGTTAGTACTCTGGTTGAAGCTGTCCTATTGAATGATTGCCAGATAATATTGTGATTGTTACATGAGCAGTTTTTACATAGTTGTCTCATTTAACTGGTAGCCGTGGGCAGTACACACCATCTGGAACTTTGGCCATCCCCCACAGTCTGACACAGACAATGAAACAAAGCATGTACTCCTCCTGTCTTACACTTCACTGCAGAAATCTAAGAAATTAGTATCTGTTAAGAAACTATCATCTTGCCATTCACTATCTGTCATTTTGTTTTAACAGTGTAGAGAAATCTGCAGTGTTTCTCCATGTGTTCCTGTCGTCCTTCATTATTCTTTCCTCATTGTCCCTCTTTGTGCACATTTCAGTCCTTTGCCTCTCCCTCTGCCAGCAGTAGACATAAAATCGAGCCGTTGGAGCTTTGGGAAGCCTAAATACAGCAGCCACTGCAACACTCTCCACTCCTGGTCTAATCTTCCAGAAATAATGTCTTGAATTACCTCCCACTCTCATCCCGCAGTGGTCTGCTCCTTACGAACTATAACATGTTTTGTCATTTCTCCACAGAATGCACCAAATTGCAGATTGGCAGTAAATCTTTAGCAAACCATTGTGCCGCAGACACGGCGCTTCCTCCTCCAATCTCAGAAAACAGCCCAGTGGTCGCATCTATTGGCTGCAGATTGTAACTGTAGATTGTGAGCGTTTTCATTCAGAGGTTTATAGCGCACGATGAATGCTTGTTCAGCCTTTCAGAGGCTGACTGTTAAATGTCAGTGGACTGACAGTTTAATAGACACTCGGCCATAAGCGCTTATCCTTACTTCCATACATACAATTTGGTTTTTATAAGGCTTGGTAAAAGATGGTGTGTGGTGTAAATCTTACAATAACGCCAGGGTTATAGTGGAGAGTAAATTACTATACAGTTTATATTTGTGGAACATCCTGTACTGGTTTACTTATATATTTGTGAGCAGCACAAACCTTTTAGCATTTATTTTATAAACCCAGTATTAAATCTACTTCTCTCTCAAATTTGAATATTTTATCATATCTAATTAGGTTTAGCTGTTAACAAAGATGTAGATTCTATAACACTGTAGATTTGATGACAGTCTAATATTCAGAACAACAATTTTGATTAATATGGATTGACACCTTTAGGCCTCAACTAATAATCATTTCTTTTATCAAGCTGTATATTATATTTTCAATTGGACAGTGAAAACAGGGGAAAATCCCCTTGTTTTGTTTAAGGACTGGTCTAAAACCCAGATATTTATTTTCCTTAAGTGAAAACCAGCCACAAGAGAGTATGACATTTTTGCTTTGAAAAATGAGTACAAAATTACTAGTTTTTCTTGATGAACTAAAAAAATTCCCTTTTGGAATCAACATTTATTAGCTACTCCTTGTATAATCTCCTGCCAGTGATGTTGTAATTTTAACTGCCAAAAGTAATGGTGACATTACCTGACTGGAGCTGCAATTAAAGATTATTGTTCTTTAATTGTTTAAACTATGAAATGTTAGAAAATAACATGATGAGTTGCCAGAACTTATGTGACCTCTTTTGAAGGTACAATATGTAATACCGACAGCTAGCATTTAAAACAGTTACCGCAGTCCAAATTCAAAATACTGGAGAGTCGTTTCCCCCTCATTCCTAGACTTAAAGTTCACAGGGTTGCCAGGTTGAGAACTCTGAACCCAACGTCCCACAGTGGTAATGTTTGCTAGATCAGTTTGTAACAAAGTGGGAATCATCTTACTGTCCAACATATTATAACCTTATATTATAACAATGGTAACGTTAGCCAAAAGAATATTCCAAAACGTAATATAATATACATTTACAGAGCAACCTGTAGAGAACGTAAACTGTGTCCCAATGCAACATTTTTTTTCAAAGATTATTTTTTGGACATTTACGCCTTTATTTATATAGGACAGCTGAAATTGAAGGATGGCAGAGTTGAACCTGTATCTGCTGCGTTGTGAAGGAAACCTTTGTATATGGGCGCCTTTTCTTTAGCTACCCAGGAGCCCTATTTTGCAAAAGTTAAATTGCATATTTCTGTTATGAGAAAGTCAAACTTGCGATTTCTGTCATATGTCTGTCACTGTGGTTGTAACTGTAACCAGCCTGTGTTAGCATATCGGCATTAGCCAGCACCAGTCAGGATCACTTTTTTTTTGCGAATAACTAACTTAAGTACTCTATATAACGTTAATATAATGCAAGTACACAAATGTTAAAATGACTGAAAATGCCCATCCCTACTAGCAGTGATTTGCGTGAAGTCCAAAGCTTGCTGTTTCAGGAAAAAAAATTAGCTTTGCATCCTTTAGGGCTCTAAGCTTTCTAAATCTTTTGAATGCATCCCCAATTATTTATTTAGTTTTTTTCACAACTGTATACAAAGATGCAGAGTTTTTTAATTTTTGTTTGGGTTAATTTTAATCTATCTCTAAAAATCCAGTTGCTTCTACCGTGGCTGCAGTGTAGTGATTTTGCGTGTTTGCATTTCATGTTTGGCAACACAGGTCCTGGCTCAGTCTCGGGGGTTGGCGGTTTGGCATCGAGATGTTGTCCTCACTTGTCTTCTTTGTTGGGGCTGAGGCTCAACGAGGAGAGAAGTGTGCTGGCACCCACCCATAGGACTGTGTTCTTAGGGGTGGTGTGGGACTCGTTGACGATGCTGGCACATCTGTCTCCGGCTCGTGTCGAGTCCGTTCTGGCCACGGTGTAGAGTGTGAGGCTGGGCCGTGCCATCACAGTGAACCACTTCCAAAGGGTGTTGGGCCTCATGGCGGCTGCTTCCAGTGTGATACCTTCTGGTCTTCTGCACATGAGGGCCCTGCAATGGTGGCTGAAATCCAAGGGTTTCTCCCCGAGGGGAAACCCGTTCCGCCTGATATGGGTTACGCACAAATGTCTTCGTGCCCTATCAGTGTGGAAGAAGCCTTGGTTCCTGTCCCATGGACCTGCGCTGGGGCGCCCCTGTCGCCATGTAATCGTTTCGACGGACGCTTCCCTCACCGGGTGGGGCGCGGGCATGTACGACCGCTCTGCAAGGGGTGTTTGGCAGGAGCATCACTCGTCATGGCACATCAATTGCCTCGAGATGCTGGCCGTGTTCTGGGCTCTGAGGAGCTTCCTGCCTCACCACGTGCTGGTCAGGTCCAACAATATGGCAGTGGTGGCGTATCTGAATCACCAGGGGGGTCTGCTCTTGCGCTCTCTCTGCAGACTGGCGCATCAGATCTACCTGTAGTCCCAGCAGAGACTGCTGTCTCTCAGGGCAATGTCCTGGAGAGGGTCCGTCGAGAGGGTATCCGCCTACTTCTAGTGGCGCCGTTCTGGCCGACCCGAGTGTGGTTCTCGGACCTGATGACGCTCATGGACGGTCCGCCATGGCAAGTCCCTCTGAGGAGGGACTTGCTGTTCCAGGCAGGGGGCTGGGTTCTTCACCCTTGCCCCGCCCTCATGTTTTACGTATGAAATGGATCTGACATTTTGCTGCAACACAAACAAATATATGTATGCACCTTTTATTCATACATATATGACACTGACTCACTTACCGGTTTCATGTTTCCAGATGATTGATATCAGGACGATGAGCTGACAGAACTTACAAGTTGACCAATTAGAGCGGACCCACCATGGTGACGTTTTTGGTGGAGCTGTTGGTTTGGAAGGACTTGGAAGAAAGTGAACGTCTTGACCATAAACTCCATCAACACAACAGTAGGTGGAGTTAAACTGGACGGGCCCAATAACCTCTGAATAGTTCTACTTGTTAAATTGCAATGTGAGCGGCAGTCACATTGCGTTATGCATTATATCGGCAGGATAATTTAAAATGGCAACCGCGACTACATTGTGCGTCTGCTCGATTTCTGATACCGTGGTGGCACATAGTGCCATGGCGGCCGCCACTGCAAAACCAACATAGAGGAAACACCGAAATCCCTTTTGTCCATTTTAAATCGATAATTTGATTCTATACACCAAGTAATTGCTGAGATGTGGAAACACACCGACTTTGCTAAAAAGAAGTGAGCTGGGGCAAGAAACAAGCAATCAGAGATGTTTCAAACAAACCTTCAGGTTGACGGTGAATGTTTTTAAACATCCATCACAGTTGCAGACTTCCTGGTTGAACCTTGATCTAATGTAGCTGCACCTAGATTTTGTGTAATACATACAATACACAATAATGTATTAATTCCCCCAGGGGGTAACTGAGTGGCACCGTGCATGTAGGACAGACAACAGGTGAGACAATGGGAGAAGACATACACATCTCAAGGCAATACATAAGAGGAGAGCACAACACTTAATGGTGTAACATAACATAACATATTCATAGACACCAACATTACCACAGTCTTTAGAACAACCACCATCCTAACCATCAAAATCAGATCATCAACAAGCAAGTACATTTCAGATGCACTGTTTTAGATAATGTAGCTGAGCTTTTGGCTTGTTTAGAACCTGTCTGATTGTTTTCCTTGCCCCATTCGTAGTGAAGCTGTTGTGTTCCCAGATTTCTGCAATTACTTTGGCCGTACTATTTTAACACGAAATGACATGTTGAAGTAATCAACTGTAATTATCCTTTCAAACTGTAGTAAATGAAAAAAAAGGAAATAACTGATGACAACTTTATCCAATAATGGTTTTAACAATTCATATTTTATTCCATGTGTTTTACAAGGATATAAATAATGGCCAAAATTACAAAAATCAGTGTGCTGGAAGCCCAAGCCTATGTACATAAGTTGGTCAACAGTGATGTAACCAAATAACCCATTTCAGTTTTCACTCAAAATACAATCTCTACAATCTACCACTTTCTTTTAATTTCCAACCTTTATTTTGGTACCTTATTTCCAGTGCCACATACTTTAATTCAATCCTTTCTTTTTTACATTACATGTATGAACAATGAATTGGCAAAATATCTATGTACATTTTATAACTGGATAACGTCTCATCCAAATAATACAGTAATACTGCGTTTAAAATAGTACATCTGCTAGGTAAGAGTAGAGCCCCATGAGAAATGATGAAGGGTTTGACCTGACAAGAGTAAGCTAGCCACCTGCAACATTCACTCTCTGTGTACAAGTATGATCGATTTTTTTTTTTAAAGGATGGCCATCATTTTCAAGCCTAATGTTTTCATCTCATAAAATAGAAAAATAATGTAACATTAAGACAACAGTAGACAAGAATTGCACAAGAATAATCATAATCATCATGGTAATATAATACTCTCATATTAAACATTAAAATGTTGGGCAATACGAATAGAATACTTTTTTTTTTCCAACGTCAGATGCTGTTTTGTTAACATACTGCAGGTTCATCCGTCATGAGACACATCTCATCAGGACACACCTGTTGCATCTCCAGCGTGTTGCAGCAAGTCCAATCACATTTACACGCTTGTGCATATATCTCAGTATTATTTTCTGACTTCAAAGAAAACAAAAGAAAAAAACAAAAGAGCCAGCCAAACGTCCTTAAACCCATGCCAACACTGACACATGCCCAGCGCTGTCTTTAACAAGTCCATTGTCTTATCGACAGACGCCCTGTAACCATACTCAGTAACCATCCAAAAGTTCACAGGTCACACGTCCCAGTTGAGCATATTAAACAGATCCTGCTGCAGTTGCAGAAACTTGAGGCTGCTTTCAAATAAGTGTACATTCAGAGCAGACCATCATTTGTCAAGATGCAGTCCTGTTAGTGTGTATAAGTGTCTGTTTGTCATGTTTGCTGTGTCAAGCATCATAGGGATGAATGATGTTAACATTTGGTAGTCAACCTTAAACACTGCGGAGTAGCATCCATGTTTGCTGTCCTTTTGTAGTCCATTTTGCATTGTGTGTGTGACAAGGTCCGTGTTTAGGGCTGGCTACATTCTTTGCATTCCACAGTAATAGACATGAGCGTCCGGCATTGCCCTGCAAATGAGATGACATCACTTATCGAAAAAGCCCTCACACCCCGCCTCTCCACCGGCCCCCTGCTCATCAAATCCAAAATGGCCACCATGCGTCTCATAAGCCACATGCTAAACCTTATACATACAAGATTGTTTCCCCGCCAAATAAAATAAGGTTTATGGCCAGGGAAATTTGGTCAAAAATAATTCTGAACACATACACACATACATGTGCTGAAAAGGATGCTAGAAAAAGCAACAACAAAAAACCCTACTACTTCCTGTTTCACAGGACAAGATTAAAGTTGTTTGTCAAAGAAATTCACAAGTTTGTTAATATTTTCAAAAAATAATCTTATATAAAGAATCAAAAAAGTTGAAATACATTCTAGTAGCCTGCTGGATGAACCAGTTTGAGTCCATGTTAGACTGTGCTACATCACCTCTCCTGTAATTCAGCTCTCCTTTTTGATTAAAAAAATGTCTAAAAAGTCTGAACTTTCCTCCAGTTGTCATGTTTCGACAACGGCCCTCCTCATTGTCAGCTCCCACGTTGGACTTAACAGACAGCTAAAACACTGTCACAGCTTTTAGCAGTAGTCTGGTTAAAAATCTCATTCAAGTTGTCAGGGGGCAGTTGGACAAAGGGCCTAAAATGTTAAGAGAAGCGAGGTTTGGAGGCAGTCAGAGGAGAAAAAATCGGAGAGACGAAGCCAAACGGTTGCACCCATCAACAGGAAGAAAAAAAACAAGAAGCTGAAAGCAGAACAACCAAATGGTTGACTGCTGACCGACAAACAGGAAGTGGAAAAATGGAGCTGACCATTCGCCCTACAGGTGGAGACAGAGAAGTGCACCACATCCCTGGTTTCAAAGGTCATGCGCCAGCCCTGCAGGCAGGAAGATGGGGCCCGGGCCAAAGAGGGGGAGAGCAGAAACAAAGAGAAGAAGAGACAAGGAGAAAGAAGAGAGACAGCGCAGTGCCAAAAGTCATCATGCAGTGGACAGGCTCGTCTAACGGGGGCGGGATGTTTTGTGTTTTTATTTTTCAGCCGGTGAGGTGACGCGGCGGCGTGCGTCGCTCTTGCCCAACTCCGGGGCGGGGCCCCAGTACAGGGCAACCTCTGAAAGGCACACACACACAGGAGTGGACAAGGTGGGTGTATGTTAGAAAATAGTGGTCTCATACTTGGTGTTGACTCCTCTCTTGGCCTCCTGACCCGGCTCCACAATCCATGGCACGTTGGCGTGGCCCTTCTGGTCCATGGACGGCTGCTCCATCTGATGCAGACAGCCATAAAAAAGGAGAGGAAGCAGAGAGAAGTTGGAAAAAGAACCAAATTAATTAAAATGACCTGCATATTCTCAATTATAAAAATACTACACATTGATTTTATACTTCTTTAGGATGCAGGATATAAACAATTCATTATGACACATTTTCAATGCAAACGACTGTTTCTGTTGGAAAGAGACATTTTGCACACTGTAGGGGCAATTTTCTGATAGAGTTTCATGCTAATTAAGTCAGTGAAAAAACAGAGTGAGACGGTAGAAGGAATGAGATGGAAGATTTGCTGCTTACAAAGTAATGAAATTAGAAAAAAAACTGAAATATAAAAGGAGCTGAGGAAGCAGAACACGGATCATGGACAGAAGCTTACAGTCAAACATTGGAAAAAATACAAGAAATTAATTTCCCATTTCTAAATGCAAGATCTTGCTGGTCCTGAACGATTGCAATAACCATGTGCTATATTTGCAGCAGTGCACTTCCTGTCCTGCTGTTTCGGTTATCAAAGAGCTGTGGACTTTGTCTGTTGCTGCCACTGCAAAGCCATTGCAGATTCTGAGCTGAGAAACCAACCAAACCATCTGCATTGCTTTCAAAAATACCCCCACAGCAACCAATCAAGCGGCTGGATTTTGTTGCTGAGGGTGTTTTCCCCTCCAATCTATTGGTTTATTTTCAGGTGACTTAGGGGAGCGGCAACTGGACTTTGAGAGCTGCGATTTTGACAGTAGAAGACTAAATTTGTCCTTGCACACATTGTCAAATTATGTATATTATGCACACATGTTCTGCATATTAAATGTAATGTTCATGTTTAAGGATCTACTTCTGGAGTAAACAGGATTGAGTGTGTATTACACTGACAGAACCATGTTTCTCTTATCTTGTCTTGTCTACAGCAACAATACAGAAACTAACTATATTAGTCCAGTTCCCTCAACCACAGCAACAATCTTGTTAGGGGGGTTACAGGATTACAAACTCTTTATCAACACACTTCCGGTCTCACAGCAGCACAACGCCATCATGCTTAGTGAAGAACTCATTCAGAGCATCAACAGGATTAGTCTCAAATTCCTCAACCACACATTGAATGAATCACTAAATGAACCACGCCTGCTGCCTTCAAACTAAGTTTTATATCAACACCCTTTTTTTGGTTTGGAACATAAGAAATAATGCTGCAGGGCTATCACAGTGTATAATTTAGACCGCAACCTCAGTTATCCAACTGATGCAAAACATGCCGTTTTGCAATGGGAGTCTATTGAGCTTAGAACATTTGAACCCTTTCTAGGCACACTGTGTACACTCTGGTACTGCAGTCTTCCTTAGATTACCCTTTACAATGTCAACTGCTTTGTTAAGATAAAGATGAGTAAATGAGTGGATCATTCAATGGAGGTTTAATGGGCTGAGTGTTTTAATAAACATTACGCTAACTTTAAAAGAGTGGTTATTGCTTCAAACACTTCTTATTTACACCTTTAACATCTAGAATGTGTATCTTTAAGGAGGCAGTATATCTGCATCCATGGGTGGAATCTGTGCAGTGGGGCACATAAAAACTGACTGAGGCACTACAGTCTTTAAGCTCTGTATAAGCTGTAAAGAAATGAAATGGGTTGGCTTTGCAAGACTGGCTGAAGTGTCCCATCTGTTTTATTTGAATGTAAATGTTGATACGGAGATAGCGGGTAGTAACTGTAGAGTGAGAGACACAAATACTCACTGCAAACACACCACACAAGGATGCAGAGTGAGTTGGATAAAAGCAACATAATAAAATGGAAGCACTTACAGACGCCACTTTCTCCTTGACTAAAAGAAAATCATGTGGCAATAAAGGATAATAGAAGGAAAAGCAAGAAGGACCTGTGACTGAGCTTTGTGAGGAAGATGGAAGAGTCGAGGGGGAGGAAGAGGAGGGTGGAGAGGAGGCCGGTGAGGGGTATAAATGTGGCCCAGTGACCAGCGGCTGACGGGGGGACATGATGACCTACAGGGGCAGAGGTCATATACAGGTCAAAGTGGGCTTGTTCAGCAACAGCAACACCCACAACAACAAAGCAGCAAGGCAGAACCACAGCGGTGACAGAGCATCTGCATGGCAACAGGGAAAGGCAACAACACTCCAAAAACCATGACAACAACATGGCAGCAAAGTCATTGCCCTGGCAACAGCAGCGTTACTGCAAGACAGCAAAACTAAAGCAAGAGTAGGCCATGTTCCGCCATATTTATATAGTGAGACCTGCATGGCAAAAACACTCCCAGCATGACTAATATGGCATGGAAACTGTGCAAAACATCACTCTGCAAAAGCTTCTTCACAAGCCAGACTTATATTCAAATTTCAAATGTCTTTTAGTTTTTTTGAATGCTCTTATGCTCATTTTCAGGTTTATAATTGTATTTAGAGGTTGTACCAGGTTTATGTGGTTACATTTTCTAAAAACACCATATTTTTGTTGTACTGCACATTGCTGCAGCTCCTCCTCTTTTCAGTGTGTTGAGCTATCCGTTTTAGCTACAGAGTGAGGCATCTCACTTGTATACCATCTTTGTTGGGAGTAGGGCTGGGCGATATCAATATAATATCGATATATTGCCCAGCTCTAGTTGGGAGTCGCACATGCCCAGTACCTAGGTAAGTATTGCTAGCTAGTCAGTCAGTCCCTCCAGGATTTTGCAGCCTTTTTTTTTTAGATTGTTGCGGCCTAAAATGCCTTATGTTCCGGGATATTTTGTAAAAAATTGCAATAAAAGTTGCAATGTCTTTTGTATGTTTGTTGCAATGAAGTGTCGGGAGACAGGGAAAGTTGCAAAAAAATGTTGATTTTTTTTTGTATAGTTTTTTAAAATTAAAAAGGAAACTTGTTTTGGGGAGAATAAAACTACTCTAGGCAGAGTTTTCCTAGGACCTTACCAAAAAGGCTCAGGATGCTTCAAATGTTGGTATAATATGAAAATGGCTGGTGGATTTAAGACAAAAAATAATTTATTGAATGAATCAAATATGAACATGTCTGTCAGTAGCTTATTGATCTTTACATTGTTAGTTAATTTCCTATCCTGGGCTGGGACAAACATTTATACGGTTTAATAAAGACTTTAACTTATCATTGCACTTACAATAACGAGCGCAGCTGTCCTTAATATAGGTCATCCTATACCTTTCATCACCTTTTTTTTTTCCTGCATCCACCATGGGTGTTTGTGTGTGTGCGAACGTGTCAGTCGCGGGGGAACTCAGCACCCCCGCCCGCTGCAGAGAGCCGACAGGACTGAAACGGTGGCAGCTTTCAGTGACTTTAGAGTTAAAAAAAACATTAAAATGGATACAGGTTGGCAGGACGGTCTGACATGTTTTGCACGGTCTTCGCTGTACGTTTTGTTGGTAAATGTGAGATGTTCAAGTCACGTATATGTGACATCAGCCCTTTCTCACTTCCACTTGGTCATTGGTTCTCAGAGTTACATACTGATACAAAGTCTGGCACGTGGGACTGCTGGGATTGGTTGAAGTCGCGGGAAACTCCGGATTATTGGTCAAATTTGCTAAAAAGTTGCGTTGATTGGTCAGTGATTCGTTGAATTTGCATGAATTGGTGCGATAGTGACATCGCAAAATCCTAGAGGGACTGGTCAGAAGCAGAGTATCAGGGCGTGCCATGCTAGCATCTAGGTGAGCATTATAACGTGTTACAAAGTGACGCACGTTTGTCACAGAAGTAAAGGCTGGACTACAATTGAGCTCTTTGGAACAGTGTTTATCCTGCAAGATGGTAAGTCCCTTTGGGGTGGACAAAAATATACTGTATATAACACAATAAATGAAAGGCAAAAAGCATAATATGAGCACTTTAAGTTACTAAAAATTCTGCCAATATTGTGAGATGGCTTGGTTACATTTCAGTTGTTCTAGAGGGTTTTTCTTTACAGAGTGTGTACATTTAAGGCTCCTAGCCAAGAACCTGAACCAGCTGCTTGGAATCAAGCTATTTTCACTTCACTGGGAGGTTTTTTCATGACTTGAAAAATGGGAAACTATGATTGTTAAACTCAATCATATAGGCTTAGGGTCATGTATTTTAATCCGTTTTAGAGCTACACTACAATTACAGTAACATGTTGATTAAAGACAATAGTCATATCAGACACGGTCACACTCATAAAGGAAAGTTAAGAGAAAGTGAGGGAGATTTACAAGCAGATGTGCTCACATAACACACACACACATCATAAAAATTAAAATAGAAGGGGGGGGAACAGATACTTGTGGGCAGAAAAACAAAGCAACGGTAATTTAAAGCACAGGGGGCTTTAGAGGTGCTGCGGGTTGGAGATTATGGCTGGCAGGTGGCAGGAATATTAAGTGCATCCTGCAGTATCTTAGCCCTGCTGCACACCACAAGCCATTAACCACACACACACACACACACACACACACACACACAGGAAAAGGCAATTAATGGTTAATGTAACGTTTGCAAAGTCAGCAGATTGTGTGTACACATGCCATCGTCCATCATCTCTGTAGGCACAGCGCACCCCCCGACACACACACAGGAGAGTGAACACACAAACACTTCATGCGTTCTTTTCTATCTTTCCCCCCATTCTGTCTTTCCTCCCCGTCTCACGTCTCCCTCTAATTTTAGAATATGAGACCATTCCTCCGAAGCCACCGATTCTCCTATCACCATCTCTTCCTCCCATGACTCACAGTATGTAAATGGACCTAAGTTTGGTCTATAACCACACTGATATAGTTGCCACCGTAACTCTATACCGGGTCCACAAGACACGTGTGCTGCCGGCCGATGCGTGTCGGTGGAGGAGGGAAGTGTGTAACTGTGACTATTTTAAAGCTCTGTCTGGGGTTAATGGGAGGTTGAAAGGTTTAGAGATAGACTTTATGACGCTGGGGTTGTAGAAAGGACACACACACACACACACACACACACACACACACACACACACACACACACACACACACACACACACACACACACACACACACACAGTATTTAATATCACAAAGTTTGGGAGGGTATTAAACAACTGTAAAGGGACACTGTGGCATTTTTTTTAATCATGAGCTGTGTTTCTGTTGGTGGGTCCTGGTTTTGTTTGTATGATTGTATAGCAAATTTAACTCTATTCAATAGATTGCGTTAACACACAAGGAAGCATAGCAATTTAACAAAGGCAATGAAGAGCATAAAGAGTGCAAGTTAGCAATGTATGGATTTAAACAATGCCTGATTTAAAAAAATGTAAATCTGCTTTGCAAATGTTTGAGGAAGGAAATGTATTCAACTTGAAACTATTGTACAGTATGTTTACAAGAACATACTCCAGAGTGGGCATCAATTATTGGTTTAAGGAGCAACGTTTGAAGTGCTGAGGTCACAGATAGGGCTAGGGATGTGCAGGCTACATTTATCATGGCCAAAAATGTCCTGGTAAAAAGTATTATCACGAGAATGTCCTTAATTACTACTATTAGTGCTAAAATAGAGTAAAGTTACTTCACACCCTGATCACTTTGATTTGATCAAACCTAACAAAATAAACAGTGAGTATTGTGTGTATTGCAGCTTTGTAGGACTAACCTCAAATACATTATAAACAAAAGCAGGTCTGTACAGATTCTATGCACCCGTTGCAATTTGGTCGTTGCTCAGACACATACTCCCTCAGAGACCCCAGCATTTTGATCAGGCTCTGATGGACTGAAATGTGAATAACTTAATTCTAGGAGGAGTCTTCCACATGAGGATTCTTTTTCTTCTTGCATACATAGAGTGAGGCGAGCCAAGCCTGCCCTCCAAGAGCCCTATGCAAACAGGCCTCATCAATCAGCCCAGTGTGTAAGAGACTTCAGGGACAGGAAGACAGAATGGACGCTTAACAGATCAAATATCCACCTAGACCTCTGCCACAGTGTCTGCTGAGCCAAGACACAAAACACAAGCGTTCCAGGATAAACCTCGTAAACTAAACTGAGAGTTGAAAATGCATTCAAGCAAGGATGAGAGAACGGAAGGAATCAGAGCAGAGGGATGGAAATTATGGACACATTCAAGTGTAAATGGGACAGAGTTAATGGGATGCTAATTAGATTTGAAAGGTTTTATCAGAAGTGAAAATCCACCTTAAAACACAATTAATCTATTATTTTTTCAATAAATAATCATGCACTGTATATTACTTAGACAATCATATTTATCTAGTTCATTATGAAGCAGCTATAAGATGTAGAGAATTCAGTTCATAAAAACGTTATCTAACTACGTTATCTATACTACTGCAAGGAACTTTGGTTCACCAGGCACAACAGCTTCTTTTAACTAAAATTCTTCAAATCTAGATCACCAAAATGTTGCTGAGGTAAATTTCAGTTTAGGATGGATTCTCCTTTCAAACAGTAGTGCGGGCTGGCTGTGCTACAGCGATGCTTACAGATTTGCGGATGTTGACTCGAGGTTTGGGGACAGGTTTGCTGGGCTTGCTGTCAAAGCTCTCAGGCAGTGTGGATGATCCGTGGCCGCTCTTTCTGGCCTGCAGGGCTAGCTGGTAGGCCACCTCGAAGGCCTGGCCGAGTGTCAGAATGATCTCATACGCCAGGTTCTGAAAAGAGGTTGAAAGCAAAAACACAGCCATGAGAATACAAAGTGATATTATAGGAACTATGAATATTAAATTAGGTTTTAAACACAAAGGCACAGTGTCCGTACTGACCACATCAAAAGCAGTGAAGACGTGGCAGTAGTGGTGACTGGACTTGAGGTCTTTGGTGATGTAGGCAAATGTAGACAGATCCTCTGGATCCTGAGCCGCACATGAGATGTTACGAATCTCATGTTCTGCTATGATGTTCTGCAGAGAGGGAAAGAGAAAGGGAAGAAAGAGAAAACAGAGGCAGAAAGATAAAGAGGTGCAGAGAGAGATTGTTGATTATCTCCAGTGAGCCACTGCATCGAAAAACAAATCAGATTTATTATACATCTAATTTCACACATTCCAAAACCATAATCACAGTAGCACAATGTTGGTTTGGAATCACTGAGTTGGAATTTGTTCTCTGGCAATGTCACTGGAGAACAGTTGTGTCTTTGTGTTTTGTTAATTAAAGTCTCAGTGCAGTGAATTACAGAACATCAAAGCCCCAAAAGAAAGTTTTACTGAGGGATAACATTAGATAACATTAGCAAAACATATTTTGTTCTCATACTGGATGGTATTATCTTTGGCTTTGACTCTAGAAAAAGATATCAGCCTATTGATTGTTATTTTAAGGAAAGTAAGAACAACTCCCTCTAGTTTTTGTACACTGGAACATCAAATAGATAAGAAGAGAGAATAGTGATTTACTACTTTCACAATATGACCCAGAGAGGTGAATCCAGGAGAAGCCACTGTCCCTTGCTTTATTTATTACCCTTATTGTTATTGCTAGAGGCAGTACCAGCCTCTACAAGGGAAGAGAAAAGTATGTCTGTCTGACTAACTAACTAATTAAAATGTTTTGGCAAAGACAGGCACAGCACATAGAAGAATTAACTTCACCAGTTATGTCACCAACTGGCCACCGTGTCATCATTTTTGGCTTTACCTTTAATCTACATCTATCTGTGCAAATTGTTATGTACTGTGGCCACCTTCCTAAAGTCTGTGCTCTGTGCAGTGCTGCCCAAGGAAGAATTTAAAATATCTGCAAATAATGCTCATCTTCTGTTGTGTGTACATATGCTCTGTGCATAACAGATGCTTAAATTAATACCTCTTTGCAAGAAAACTGCTTATAAAGATCTAAAATTTGTTTATCACTGTGCCACCTTACCCACCTGAGGAGGATTAGATCCTCCACGTATGAACAGGAATCTTTCAGTTTCCTCATTTCTATCACACTGCCGCCCCTCATTTCTCCCTCTTGTCGAATCTACCCGCTGCTATGCTATCCATGTTGATAGGAATGACTGACTCCTTAGTGTAAAAATTATTAGCCAGGACTAAACAGCCTTTACATAATATTAGCACAGAGACAACAACCCAAACTCATTACTCATTCACACATAAAAACACAGTTTTTTGTGTGTGTCTGAGTTGGACAGGCTGACACACACTGAGGACCCTTTACCTTATTGTCACTCGGAGGTGATATTTTTTTTTCATGATAATAATAATGCACGGCAGTTTTACGACGCCAGACTTTCATCACATATCAGCTTGGTAACATTAAAACCTTGAAAGACTTTTACATTTTTAAACATTTCATTAAGGATTTAATGAACTGAGTAGGTTCTTATTGATTTTTCAATAATCCAGCTCATCCATTCCATACTGATTATTGCGTGCTTGCCTTTTTTTTCCCCCACCTTATTGATTTTTACACCATATAGCAGACATCAGTGCCGGCCATTTCTGACACCAGTGAATATCACTCATGCTTGTGTTCAAAAGCCTGACCTTTCACTTGTTATTTACAGTAGAGGTCACAGGAAGTGAGTGTTACCTTATTTGTGGCGTCAATGAACTTAACTCCTTTGTAGGACACGGAGAGCACGATGGTCGGCACTTTCTTCATCTGTTCTGTCGACTTCTTGGAGTGCAAAAAAAGCAAAAGAGAGACAAAACAAGGATGAGAGATGACATGATTTAAGGCATATATTAGCCAGAAAAGTGCACAGGAATCAGTTCCAGTATTGAACGTTCAGTTGGTAGAGATATCCACTGAACTGAATAACCTTTTATACAAGACTTCTTCTATGTCCTAAATGCATGTGAGAAAAGTGAGCTGATCGAACAATTTATTGATGACTTTCTCCTTGAAAACTATAGTCAATCCAAATAATCTCCATAGGTCAAGGGTTGTCAGGCACCTTATAAAAGCACAACTGCTTTTGACTTGCATTTCTAAACCCAATCAACTCTGGCCCTGAAAGTCCAATAAGCCCATTAGCTTTTAAGCCACATCAGCCTCAGACTGTATGTCTGTTATCATTCTTTTTAATTACATATTGGCACTTTAACGCGTGTCAATTACCTATATTTAAACTCATTACGCAGTGAGGTGCTGCGGAGAATCGTGTGGTTTACAGCGATGTCAGCATCATTCAGCTGTCATTCTACCTGTGAAAAGACTATATGTTCAAAGACAACATGAGTCCCTTACCTGCTTTCTCAGTATCATTTTTAGACTTTTACCACTTATCTCCTTCTCTCAGTATCCTCATTTCTATCACACTGCCGCCCTCATTTCTCCCCCTTGTCAAATCTACCCGCTGCTATGCTATCCATACTTTCCATATCTGTTCCTTTTCTTTGCTCCGTTTCTTTCCTCCCTGTTCACAGTGTGTTGCTGCTGCGGTTTGGCCTTGTCAGGATCAGTGGTGCTGAAAAGCTGACAAAGACGGTGCTGCCTGGCTTCGCCAGCAAATATCCAGCTAGAGGCTGTGAAGTTGGGATTCAAACAGCCACATCTACCTCCACAGCAGAAAGATGGAGGGACAGATGAAAGGAGGGATGCTGAGAATAGAGGGGAGCGGGTAAGGAAGGAAGGTATGTTCACACGGTAATAAAAGCCAGAAAGATATGATGTGCATCTCATTACACTTAATTAAAACCTTGGTTTGCAGCAAAGGTTTGTCAAACTGAGGAGGGAGAGAAGTAGAAGAAAGAAAGATGCCCTCTGATGTGGCAACATAAATATAGAGACAGAAGGAACGAGGGAGGAGGGGAGAGGAACAAAGCTTTGCTCATCAATATTAAAATGTATCTTCACACTGCAGCAGCTGAGGATGAGAGATACGAACCAGAGGAGACAGGGGAGTCAAGTGCTACAGTAAAATATGGAAAGAGTGAGGAAGCAGGAAGTATACATGTGGATAGCAAGAGACAGATAACAGGAAAGAAAGAAAAGGAGAGTTAGCAGCAGAACAACACAAAAGGTGAGAGGAAGAAATGATTTCAGGTGAAAGTGGAGTCATGGGGTATCGAGCCACCCAGGCTCGATATATTAAAAATAAATCCCTCAATAGACTTAATCCACTGTCATGATATTTTAAGTGGATTTAAGTTCTAGTGTGAGTGCACTCAGACTCTGAGACTGTGTCCCAGATTTAAAAGGTCCACAAAGTTGATTTTTGTAGAAAACATTCACATAATACAAGTTTTTATCTTTGTTGTTTTTGGAGCTTCTTTCAGATGTCTTTTTAGCAATGCCGCTGTGTTTCCAGATCTCAGCAACAGTAGAAGTAAAGTGTGATAAGCTGTGCTTTACCCTCATTTTGGCACAAGCATCTTGTGTGGACTCTGTCCCTCTCAGCTCCTTCACCAGCATGGAGCCCAGGTACTGTGGAAAAGACACACAATCATACTTAGTGAATACACTCGAGGAATATAGAAGTATGATCTGGATCTGGAGACATGGCTGTGTACAAAGGTATCTCTGCCACTCTGCTGGGTCTAACCTTACAAACTCATGCTGTGCAGCACACTGTTATTCAACGTTATTGTCTAGTTAATATAATTTAAAGCAGTGTCTCACATTTCAGAGGCTTGAACCAGGACATTTTTGCACAAAAAAAAACAGTGGTTTGTTGAAGTGGTTTAAATAGCAAAGCTTTGATTCAGCTATAATTAGTTTTTTGTTAAAGCTGAGCCTATGTTCCCCTTTCAGATGAAGACGTGTTTGACCTACATTTAGACCTTGCTTCATCCCTTGATTATGATGAAATGTCAGCCATCCTGGCAAATGACCAGCAGGCAATGCTGCAGCAGGATGCAAAATGAATTCTTGCTGAGGCGGACACCGTTGCCTTAACCAGCATCACTTGCAGCAATGTTCTGTCCTCCAAAAAAAGAAGAGGACTTTTGAATATAGCTAAATTATTTTTTTATTTGTTCTTTTTAAATGGACAAAAATGTAAAGTATGTTTGCATTCATTTAATATATAGTACTTCTCTCATATAAACTCCATTATTTCTAATCTTTTGAGTAATTTATTGATGAAACTGTGTTAGTAACTGCTGAATGTCAATCAGCTTTACTAACATCATAAAATCATAAAATAAAATACGCACAAACAAAAACACACACAGCAGTGATTACATCCAGCTTGAGAGGCTCATACCTGGAGGTACTGTACATAAACACAGAGTCTGGCTGATCCTTCTGTCTGGCACGGCTTTGTGGCCAGACAGTATGTGATTTAATAAAGAAGCTACTAAGGGTGATAGTGTTTTACAGGGACGATGTTTATGTCGATATTAGAGCACTTAATGGGTGTGACATCCTCCATCTTATTCCCCTAACAAGGCTTTTAGTGGATTAAAAGGGAAATATTTACAGCTTTATCTGTTTGACTCTATAGGTAATGACTCCAAGACCAAGAACCAAAATATATCTACCTCACAGGATTTATCATACATTTGATTAGCAATATATTCCTTATGGAGGCAAAACAACCTTTTGGACAAATTGCTTTGCATGATGAGTTACATTTTATTTAGCAGAGACTCCAGTCGGGAAGTCTGGTTCTTGGTGGATCAGGAGGAGGTTATGTGGGTATGTTAATAATTTGTCTTGACTCAAGCTAACAATCTTAAATCGCTGTTTTGGCAGGGTCGCTGGAAGTTATCCTAGAAATTGTATTACAGCTGCAGACAAGACCAGTGCTGTCTGGTCTACCGTGTCTCTGTTGCAGCAATTGTTGGTGTACACAAACACACAAGCTTTTTATGAGTTCCAAATTAAATTCAAACATGCACCTAACATAACAAGATGAAGAGTTTGCACCTATGCAATCAGCTCTGTGAGGCTGTATAGGTATACAGTGGTGCTTTAAACTAAATGCTAACATCAGTATGCTAACTTGGTCACAGTGACAATGATTAGCAGGTAGAATGTTTCCCTTGTTAATTTAGTGTGTTAGCATGCTTATTTGATGCTAATTTGCCCTAAATACAAATCACAACTGAGAGTGATGGCAAAGTCATTACTTTTAGATCATAAACCAAGCTGCAATTCAATACTAGGAATAATTCCCTAATATTTTGTGTATTTGATATGCCTGCATAAGCTTTTAGATTCTTATAAAAGAGCACATCGACTAATTGTCGAGATAACATTGTCTGTTAATGATGTAGAGTGTGGTAATGATGTTAGAATTTCTGCAGGGTTTTACTGGAAATGGATTTGTAATAACTTCAGATATTATTTTCAAGCTCTGGTCATAAAGCTGACATAATAAAGTTAGGGTGCTGTCTGAGGTAGCGCTGAAAGTGGAGGAGAGTGGTTTGTTTATTTAGAGCCTGGAATTAAAAAAGTGAACTGTGCTGATGCATCCTTTATTCTGTTCTTTTGGCTTTTTACAATCACTCTCTCTCTATTAACACAAACACAATACACTCCCTCTCTCTCATCTCAGTCTTATCCATTTCATTTATTTGTATTCACTCTCCATCTCCCTACAGCTTGCCAATATTCACAGTGAGCGATCTGCCTTCCCCTCTGTTTTGGCTCTCGCTCATTTATCTCACTTTGGGCCGTTTGGGGCCCGTTGTCCTGGGACAGCGAGCATTAGAGATGTCATAAATGGCTCCATGAAAGCACCTCAATCTCAAATTGCATTTCAACACTACATATATACAGTATAACATCCTTTTATGTAACTGGCAAACTGGCAAAGGTTTACCAAAGTGCAGAGAATAGGTGAGTGTAGTACTGACTGAAAGGTGAAGTTCAGGGTCATTGATTTTTAATACTATCACCCTACTGTAGTTTTGTGTTGATAGCATGCAAGTAGAGTTGAAAATTATGGCAACTACTTTGAAAATGATCAATTAACAGTAAAAATGCTAAAGAAATCATCTATGCTATGATATGAAGAGTGAAGTGAAGGGGTAGGACTCACGTAGGCTTCGTAGTCACAGGACTGAAAGATGAGCTTCTCGGGGTGATGCTGCCAATACTGCACCGGGGTGGATGAGGTGGCCTCGTTGGGCGGACGCAACGTGATCGGCTCGCACCACTCGCCTGCCTGAAACGACCAATAGCCAACACCAATAGCTTTTAGGACACAAACAGGATGACACAGGATTACAGGATGGGTCGTGACATCGAGGCACATGCTGTGTATCCCATGTTGACATGACTTGCTGGCCTGATAATTGTGTAAGTTCATAATGGAACAGCCTTCCTGACGGAACATGTACATGCCGTCAAAGGGACACGATTCAGAGAACATCCAAGAGGAAATTAAACTCGGATGAATAATGCTCGGCTTCTAGATGTTCCCATTCTTAGCCTAGTTTAGGACTCTTTGCTGCTACTCACAGCTTTTTCACCAAGTAAGCTTTCAACTTTTGAACAAAGGAAATACCAAAATCTTATCTGCATACCTCTCAAATGTCTGCGGATAACAATTAAGCTGTTTTATGGTCTTTCATTCTTTGGTAAATGAAACCAGATGATTTTCTTCTGAGGAGGTATGCACACATTGTGTGTCAAAGACTGTATGTTTATGTGGCTATCCATATCTGATTGCTTGTGTCTGTAATCCCCGCCAGAACAGTGGTGAGGCACTGTGGAGGTGAAATCTTGTAATCACATGCAAAGATGTTGGATAACAGACATTGGCAAAATCTATGCTAAACTCCACCAGCTTAACCATATTACACATTTGATCCAGCCAACGGAATCAGCTGGAAATCTTCAGTGACTAAAGGTTTTTAATGTGCTAAGCACCAAATAATGTGTTCCAGTTCTTCTGGGTTTTGTTTTCTAAAAAACAAATAGAAAAAGAACAGACGGCAAAGGAAGAGCCAGGGGGAGAAATATTTGTGAGGTAACCAATCATAGAAACGTGGTCCCAGTCAGAGAAAAGGGGTAATGAAACAGAATAAAGATATTTCCTCCTTTCTCTGATAGCTATCCTTCTATTCTGGCAAAGCTGACTCATCAGCGCCACCTCAAGAGTGTTGTTTCTAGAAAGAGGGATACATTGTGACACACGCATCTTGAGGGATTCAGCAGGGTAACTATAAGTGTGTGTTAGTCAGAGTTGATGCTCTGTGATTCACACAGAGACACAAAAAGACCCTAATCATACTGAATCAAAACACAGCTGCTGCCTCAGATGTTTGTGTGTGTGCATGTGTGCGTGTGTGTGTGTGTGAGAGAGAGTTTGCTGTTGCTGATTGGAAGTTATAAGGTTATAATTTTGCGTTTGGATGAGAATAAAATTGGCTGGAAAGTTGAGATGCTTTTTCTGAAAAGTATGTCTTGTTTATGCAGAACTATTAAATCTTTGGATGGTTGATAGTTTTGGGACAGACTACCAGAGATAAAACATTTATTTCGTACTGTAAAGCAGTAGATTAAGACTGATTGCATTTGTAAGCATGCCAAAATAACTGTTGCACTCTGAATCGTGGTTTGTATATTTTATCATTTTATAGCACAACGTTGCAGGCATTCATTTCACGTTACCTTAATTGTAAAATGTATAAGAGCTCTAAACTGCAGAGAAGGCTGCTGGTGTCAGATGGTCTGCCTGGTGCAGATTGTTAATGGCGTCTTTTCAACAAACAAACAGGCAGGCAGATAAAACACACTTGGCTTGTATCTATTAGGGACCAGCATTTAATTACTGAGAGGTTTAATTTATTATTAAGATATATTCCACCGTCCTGATTAGAAATATGATACTGCCTTAAAGCTCATTAGTTTATTATTGCCTTGAATATCACTGAAATCAGATGTTTATTAATATTTATTATTACTGTATTACAGCCTTGAGAGGACTTAAAAAGGATAATAAATGTGGATTTATTTGATATTATTATTTGCTGTCGACAATCCCATGAAGACCAAAACCAACCAAGTGTGTTCCTCCCTACCCAGTCTGTGGCCCGTTGGTACTACTAAAGATGTAAATCTTTGAAAAAAAGCTGCGTAATTTCCTAAAACAGCTGGGCACTGTAGTTTCAAGCTAACGTTAGTGAAACAGTAGGAAATAGTGCATTTGTTGGTTTGTTTGCTATTTTTCAGCTGCAGATTAATACACATGTGGTGCTCTAGTGTTGACAGAATATTACCAAACCTATGCTTTAAACATTCAGTCAGCCAACTGTATCTCTGACTATGACCATTCATAATACTCTCCCCTACTGCCTGCCTCCATTCATCCTATCCTCCTTTCCTCACCATGCTGACTTGGGCCATCTGTCGCTCCAGCTTGGATCGCGGCACGTCCTCGAAGTAGTTGTCATTACTGCGCTGCCTGCGCCGGGCATCCGCCTGCATGATGAGGTGCTGCACGTCCAGAGATCCGCCTGGGACCCCCGCCGTGTACGCTGCCTGGCCCACTGACGGGCTGAGCTGGGGAGGAGTGTGGTTTCCACCGGGCTCCTGGGACAGAACGAGGAGAGGGGATTGGAGGAGTGGAGCGAAGCAAGACAGGGTTCATTCATCATTTCGTAATGTGCTATGTCACTTCTGCAAGTACAATAAGTAGGGCAATTGCATTCACTGTTCACTGTCACATTTTATTTTTCAGCTACAGTGTTCCCATGCTGCTGAGTACTTGAATCCAAAAGTGCTTTGTAGAATTAGGGACAAAGACTCTGTCCTGTTACTAGAAGGTGTCAGCTCGTCTACCAGAGCATCCTTATGAACAAAGCCTTGCCTGCTGAGTTTCACTTTTAAGTGGCTTGATCCTTAGAGTGGAAAACTGTGTTCATTTAAGAGGCTTTCCAAGCTGAGTGGAGACTAAAATTCCCAAAAGAATTAGAACTTTTGTATATTTTAATGGTCTTACACACTACAAGGTCAGATATTTCTCCTGAGAGGTTATTCACTTCCAGTTGATTACATATGAGAAGAGTCTCAATAGAAGAAACTATTTCTGGAGCTTTTCTTAATTTATTTCTGGGCTGAGGAAGGTGAAGTGTTACAACTTTGCCAGTCAATCCTTCTCCTGTTTGATTCACCCCATTTGCCCTAATACACTAAGCTGACAGCCACTGTATGCATTGCTGAGTAAACACAGTTCTCTGCTCACACACTGGAACAAAAGTGTTAAACTCACTTTTCTTCAATTATAAGTCAGTGGTACCTCTTCTCTGAAATGGAGTGAAATTAGGGCTAAAAAAACTTGCTGTTTTTCTCTTGGTTTTTCTTGAAGTATTTTCTGACATTTTATTGACCAACAAATATGGAAGTAAGTTTTGTGTTTGCACAACAGTTTAGGCTGTTTTAAAACTATCATGCCAACACATTCAGCATTCTCTCAGAAGTAAAGCGTCCCTTGGCTCAACATTACAAAGAGCAAGATACCATTATAAGGACATTAGAGCATAGCCCCAATGGGAGAGGGAAAGCCAGTTCCTTGGGATTAGTATCCAGGACAAGCCAGCAGGGAGGAAACTGTAGTGGGTCAGCCATTTTGTGCCTGCCTGAGAGATTTGGGTAATATGTTGGGTGGTAACAGCCACAGTGGGGAGGCTATAGCTCCCTCGAAAAAACACAGCCATCTGGGAAAAGACACTAGTGTTTTCTTCCTGTGTCTGAGCAACTATTAATAATTGAAATCCACATTGGTGTTAATTTTGCTGAGGGGTATGGTTAATTTAACATCCTTTCCGCTAACGGAGACTCACTTACCCTGAGGGAGATGGCCCGCGGAGGTTTTTGTGGGGTTTCTTCGTGTAGCCGGTCCCCCAATGAGGCAAGGATCCGTTTTCTATGTCCGATAAGACCGATCTTCAGTACCTGAATGAACACAGATATTAGACATTAAAGTAAAATTACATGCAGGGTAGTTTTTATGTATTATCTACAGAAATCATTAAGGCAGAACTGCAACAATTAGTTTCAACTTCTTAAATGTGAGGATTTGCTTACATGGGATTTGGTCATTTGCTTTATATCATTGTAAATTTAATATATTTGGGTTTTGGACAGTTGGTTGTGCAAAACGATAGACTTTAAAAAATAATGGACGACTCTACTAGTTGCAAAAAGGAGTCTGTTTTTATAGACCCTTTGCATGTGACGTCACGCTCTACTCGTGCAAATTATGAATGCCATGACGAGCGGTGGAAGAGCTATGCTGTAGATGGACGGCAAGCTAAACGCGTACAGTTTTGTTTGTGTTCTCCCATACACAATCTGCAGAGTAATCTTCACCAACACAAGCATGTGTATGTATTGCCTCTCCCTGTTTTTCTGTGGGGCTCCACACAAACCTGTCAATCACAGATACCACACCTTCTGTTTTTTACAGTCTCTGGACAAAACAAGCAATTTAAAGTCATCACCTGAGGAATTGTTTCAGTATTTGACTTTTTATAAACAATGATTTAACGACTAATCAAAGCAAATCTTTTGTTGCAGCTCAACAATAAGGCATAAAAGGAGTTAAAATGTTGAATACAATAAATGCTGGGTCAAAAGCCACCATGCTGGCAGAAAATGCTGACTCACTGACATTTGCATGATTTAAAACAGCTGTTATAGAGAGTAATAGTTCAAAGTATGTCACACTGGATAATAAGATTATATCGGTATCTGCAAGAATCAAACTGCATAAAAAGTTAAAACATCATCATCATCATCATCATGAGTCTTAAATGAAGGATAATACTACTATTCAGAAAAGAGTTTCACAGGGAACTCAGGGAAGTGCTAATGAGTGCATAATAAAATAAAATGCCACTGGGCATGGGCATACATCTTGTCATTATTATTAGTACATAACCAAAATGGCTTGGCTTCATGCTTTTACTTGTGCTGTTACATGAACAATATCATAGAGGTTATCCCATGCCTTTAATGTAAAACATGCACAGCAGAGTATGAAGTATCCTGTATCTTTTCTTTCAGTCAAATTAATACAACATCAATATTCCCCTAAGCAGCAAAGTATCAGGATCACTTTGAAATGTAGACATAAGTCAGGGAGTAAGTAAGGGACATAAGTCAGATTTAAGTTAGAAAAATGAGGACTTTTTTAATTTATTTTTTAATTTAACCTTTATTTATACAGGTGATCTCATTGAGACACAGGGTTCTCAAGAGACACCTGTTAACATGACTTGAAAAAGAGACTTGAAAAACAAACCACCCACCTTAAATTTGTAATCATTAGGCCTCGGTAAGGCTACAATCATGAATACCCCCACATTCCAACACAAACCAAAAGTGTTGTCAGATGTTCAGGTTATTTGTTTAGTGCACCATCTGATAAAACATGCCTAACATTAGCTAGGAGTTTTTGCAGAGACAACCATGAAATGCAAATTAAACAATATTAGATTTGTAATAGTCTATTGATTTTCCCCAGGCGCTCATTACACAGGCACAAACAGAGACAGAATACACACTTGGACTCCAATGAATGCATTCATTCTTTTTCTAGTCATCAGGCATCCACTGACTGTGCCAGTTACTGGGTTTTCTAAAGAGAAGAGCTGGAACATGGCTGCTTTCTGCAGAGATTCTGCAGAGTTGTTTGCAATGTTTACACCTTTTGGCACCCATACTTACAGTGGCTTGAGAAAGTTTACACACCCATGCTAAAGTTGATTAAAAAGAGAATTAAAAAATATCTTTGGGAAATTGATATTAATGCCCTTATTCATAAAAAAATAGGAAAATCCAACCTTTTAAAACACCAATTTTCTTTGTGAATGAACAATGTACTGTAAATATATAAATGTTCACCTCTATGTTAAATTCCCATAGAGGCAGGCACATTTTTATTTTTAAAGGCCAGTTATTTCATGGATCCAGGATAGTATGCAGCCTGATAAAGTTCCCTTGGCATTTGGAATTAAAATAACCCCATATCATAACATACCCTTCACCATACCTAGAGATAGGCATGGTTTTATTTCAGTTAGCTTAATAGCTGGTTTGATTTGCATTGAGAGATGATCTTATGGAAAGTTCCCCATGCCAATCTCTATTTATTTTTTTATTCCTCTTTTTAATCAACTTTAGCCTGGGTGTGTAAACTTTCTCAAGCCACTGTATGTTAGTATACAAAATGTTTTTTGGGGCTCTCTCTCTCTCCTTTCAATAAAGGTATGTGCGAGTGTGAGAAAATGTGTGTGTGTGTGTGTAATAAAAAACCAAAAGGTGGTAATTAGCCTCAATGCAAGGCCCAATGGCCTGTGTCTTGCTTTGAGTCAGTGAAACTCACACATACACACATACTTCATCATCTCCTGCACCAATTATTGCTCTACATCTGCAAGAGAAACAAAAATACAAACTAACACCGAGAACAGTGGCGTAGGATGCACATACTTTGGTTTTATGTGTGTGTGTGTGTGTGTGCGTGAGTGCGTGCATAAACCCTAAAACACAAAGAGAACATAAATAAACCAATTCCAACCATCATCAATAGTGTATATGCAAATGGTCTGCAAAAAACTTATATATAATATATGAAGCAAGTCTAGCCATGTTAAACACTTCCTCTAGTTGTTTTCTTTGCTTTGTAGGTTTCATGAATTTTATTTAATGTCATACAGTAAATAAGAAAAATAAGACACTTTGATTATTGGGATGTTAAAAAACATAGCAGCTACTAATGGGTTAAACTACACCCTACTCTGTTTTTCCCTGCATGGAAACAATGTATTTTAATTGTTAAAATTAGATGGATCAAAGGGAAAAAAAGGAGAGCTGGGACTAGCGGGTAGTGGAACTAATTGGTGTATTATGGCCGCCCCATGCTCCCTTTGCCAATTTCTATTCACTCATCTTTCCCCTCCTATCATCTCTTTGCTCTCTCACAGCTCATTCTCGTCTGTTCTCTGTTACACACCATCCTTAATGGACAAACAATGTCAGTCATACTACAACATCTCTGCCTCCCTCCATCTTTTTAGGTCTCTTGTACTAAAGATGACATTGACTCGCTGAATTTTGCGCACTAAGATCAGATGATTTGTTCTTAATCTTGGGCTTTAACTTTTGAAAATGAATGCTTCCTCTTTCATGAAATTAGAATATGGCAGCGTTGTATCACTCCACCAGTAAAAAGAAAATTACACTTGATTTAAAGGCAGGGTTGGTAATGTTGAAAAAGTACAGGATTAAAGCAGCTACAGATATTTTTCGCTCTTTTTTGGGAGCCCATAAGTTATTTCTTGCGGTCAGGGTGTAAAGACTAGGGCTGTAACGATATGCAAAATAAAACCGGAATCGCAACACTCAGCTCCAGGAACCTGTGTTGTGGAGTGAGAAGTCAGAATTGCAACACACCCCTTTCCAATTCCCAGAGTTATGCTTCGCATCCAGATCCAATACTACCACATCTTTAAATTACTATTAGTTCTTTTGGTGCCTTATTCCTGTTTTGTCTGGTAAACTGTAAAGGCTAAAAGCAAAATGGGAGGGGCCCCGGTAATGCTAACGGAGGTGTAAAGTTACAAATGGCTTATGTTCTGACTTGGGTGCCTGGGTCTGTTTTCCCGACGGTTAAGTAAACTGCCATTAGTGTTCTCAGAACCGGGAGTCAAGTGCTAACCAGGATGGCTACTAGCTGGCTAGGGGCTGACTGTGGATGTGTCCGTGGGCCGGGGCTGTAATGATAGTGGATGGTTGCTAGCTGGCTGGGAGTTGACTGTGGAATTGATGTTTCCCCGGGGCTGTTGTCAGCTCTCATCCCGACTGAAGCCTTTCAGCGCCGGGAGACTGAGGCAGAAGACGGGTGTGCTAGCTAGCTAAATTACCATTAGATTAGTCGTCTATCTATACAGTTAACGTTACTCATAAATTTGTGGGTTAGCCCAGAGTTGTTAATGTTGGTCAAAACAATCATACTAAAAATAACTAAGCATGTTGAACGATGTCGTAATCTTATGTTACCAACCAAGAATTACATTAGCATTAGCTACTTGTCAACCAGCACCTTTACTGTAGACACCAAAGCACTTTTCCTCTTCGTTCTCCCAACAAACAGGTTGGGATAAAAAAAATAAGGTATCTGTTGTATAACTGTGTTGCAAAGTGGGATGTAGTCAATGACAAAACAATGCCATGTGGCAGAAAAAAAGTTGTATTATGTTTACTGAGTTTACTTTTTTTTTAGATTTGTTAAGTAATATAGGTTTTTAAAGAATTTTAAAGACAAAATGACCTGTGTACTGTAGTAAAGGTTATGAAATATTAATTATCTTGCTTCCCTGTCTCCTGAGGGGCAATTGCGTGACACCAGTCCACATGCTGCTTATTCGTCACATACACATACAGTATACACACACACACATATACACACACACACACACACACACACACAGTACTTCAGAGAGGCAGCCATTGCCTTGCATGGTGCACATCTGTGTATCTGTGTTACACTATGTCTTATGCAACAGCATCTACTTCAACTACAGTAGAAGCCTCAACCTCATCCTGAAGTTTAACTGTCACCATGGCAACACAGAGCCGCAGTAGTCACCATACGCACACACATACTATGTGTATATATATATATATATATATATATATATATATATATATATATATATATATATATATATGCACGTGGATGTGTACACACAAACACACACACATAAACAGCTGTATCCTTATACCTTAATTGATGAGATTTTGAATGCAATCCAGCCATTATTGTTAAAACACAGACTCACGCTCTCACTCTCTCTGTTATGCTTGACTGCAGAATCACTCCATTTGCATTTAAATTATATCCATAGCAGCTGCCTACGGACAGGAGAAGTGTGGAGCTACCACAATATACACCACACTGCACCGCTTTCCTCTCTTTCTATCTATTACTATCACACTAACCACTCATTTATTTAAGCTCAACTCTATTCATATCAATTTAGAGAGCTCACGGAGTTGAAATTATCTCATTCTTTCCCTGCCCGTATCTCTCTACCTCTCTCTCTTTGCGTTGTTAACAGTGGTGTCACTGAGTGGCTAGATGAGGGCTACTTACCCTCTGGTCTTGATTTTATTACCGTAGTATGGAGTGATTTGGGACGCTGTTTGCCTCTAGTATCTGCCTTGGCTGCTATGTTTGTGTCTTATGTGTGTGTCTCAATCAATGCACTAATCCTGTCACAGTCCTGTTAGCCCAGATTGAACGGGCTTGATTAACAGATTAGCTGCCACACATACGGGTAAGGGAGCTGTGCTTTCTCACAGCCATCTCCTCTCTATAGCCTGCTGTCACTTTACTAAACGAATTAAACAAATAATCTGATACCTGGCAATTCAAATATTTGTGTACAGATGTAAACTGTTCCACCTTCAAATTATTCAATTTAGCAACAAGTCATAAAACATGCAAAACATCTCCCAGTAGAATTGAGATTATTTAGCCCTCTTTCAAGATACTGAACTTGTATAAACTTTCAAGAAAATCCTAAGAACACACTCACCTCTTTAAACACAACATGGACCACAGAATAATGATGACAGCTGCAACAAAGAGACATATTTTGCAAGGAAACCAGAGCAACAATAAGGGACAAGTGGTAAGTGTCAATGATTGGGGACATTAACAATGAACTCTTGCATTCAGGACACTGGAGACAAAAAGCCTTTTCTACTTTTTCTACTGGAGGGGAGGTTGGAAGCTGGTTGGCTCACTGGAGCATGAAACCCAGCGAGGGAACCAACAGTCCAGTCACTGTCTGTGCTCAAGCTAGCACATAGTTTTTAATGATAGAGAAGGAAGGGACTGAAAATGCTTTCAACAGTCTCTCTGCTCCTGTTTAATCTACATTGACTCACCTAAATATCACTTAATTTCACTCTCTGTCCATTGTGATTACCTTGACATCAAATTACCTCTCATCCTCAGCTTCAGCCTCTCCTACTTTGTCCTTACTTTCACCCACCTTTCGCTATATCCAGAGGAAAGAAAAAGAAGCTAAAAGAAGAATAAGTCTCAGTGAGTTGGCCTAATAAAAGAAGAGGCTGTGCAGTTGCACATTAAAGAGCTTCTTCTCTTAAGCCTTGGCAACTGCATGTGATTGGTCCATATTTATGTGTTAGCTTTTGCTGTGTGTATCTACCTTCTCCATGCTTATGCCAATATGACCAACTACCTCTACCCTGCAGACAAAGAGGTTGTGACCTCTGTGATATCCACAGGCCCATGAATCCCCCAGGCGTCATCTGCTAATGGTGGGGTTAGGCATAAACCCTTTGAAGAATCCTGTATCGATTTTTCCAAATCAAAGAATCATTGGCGTAAGGTTACTAAAACTGCCCAAGTCAGAATAAATTACACACCAATTGAATGGTTATATTGATCAGCAAATAGCCCCTGTCTGTCTCAGTGACATCTCAGATGATACGTATAGGGCTGTGGCTACCATTGACATGAAGGTCACATCCTCTGGAATACCCCTACAAAATTAGGGGTTTAAAGGCTGATTCTGATATTTATTTAGATAGACTAAATATCTCAAATCTGACCTTTTCTTGTCATACCAAAAATACACTGAAATTAGATTAGCACTCTATGCTTTTTCTCTTTTATGTTAAGCGTTAGATGAAAAAATTAATACCACTGTATTCTGGAGGTACAGTAGCAGCAGGTTTGCTGAGCTTGGCATACAGACTGGAAACAGCTAACCTTACTCTGTCCAAAGGTCACAAAATCTGGTGGAGATCAGCTTTGGGCAAGAACTAAATTTGAGAATAAACTTTAGCAGATAATTATGCCAGGGCTGTGGTACTAAATCTGTTGGCTACTATGGGATATAAAGGAAACTAGCTTCAATCAATAGAAAAACATTGATGTAATGTGGATAATGTGCACAGCACACACTGAGTGTGAAAGCAGAAACATTGACAGCAACAAAGCTTGGATCATTTTTTCTCCCTGATTATTATTGACATTTTTTAACCCTGAATACTTAATCACAGCCAGCTACCTTCCTCCGGGTCCTTCCTCATCGCTCCATCCCTCACTTAATATGTGTGTTGTTTGGAGGTGGAGCTTCTCTGCTGAAAGGATGTCTATCGATTTGCCTGGATTCTCAATAGACCACACACACACACACACACACATAACGTATAACCATCAGAAAGCAAGCAACTGTGAGTTAGGCTAGGATCATCAACATTGAAGACCAGCTTTTAGCGTAATCTCTTTGTTCAGAACCACAGCCTCTCCAACATACAGCCACACACACACACACACACACACACACACGGTGAGGGGGGAGGACCAGAGACCACTGGTTGCCTAGCAACCATAGAGCAGAGGGAAGTTGCAGCAAAGGGTGATGTGTTGAAAATGATGTCCAACAGGGACCCATAGGAAGGCTTGTTTCAGTGCTGACAGAACAGGCAGCCAATGAAAGCGGACCATTAATAAGGCCGCCTACATGGAGACAGATATATCTCCATTAATAGCAAGAGAACTATAACTACAAAGCACAGGCTGTGGAAGCACAGTGTGTGTGTATTGAAATAAGATCTCGCAAAGCTTTACCTCTGTGCACGCACGCACACACACACACGCACACACACACAGAGGAGCTTATAAATTGAATTGTCAATAGTATAAGAGAGGAAATGGTGTATGATATTTTTCTGGGTTAATAAATACTTCAAAGCCCCAAAGAACCAATTTTCTGCAGAGGAGCACAAGCTCTCCTAAGGCACCAGTGTGAGTGAAGCTTCATGGGTGTGTGTGTGTGTGTGTGTGTGTGTGTGTGTGTGTGTGTGTGTGTGTGTGTGTGTGTGTGTGTGTGTGTGTTTATGAGTATAATACTATCTGGGTGTGAGTGCACCAATGAGTTTATTCACCTTCGGCCTTTTCAAACTGTAAAAATGCAAGTGTTTAGTGTGCTAAAAACGTAAAGAGAGGTTAGATTTCATTACACAGTCACGGAAATGGTAATGAGTTATAACTACCAAATGGATATATGTTCACATTGTTAAACATTTTTACAGAACGACAAGACAAGAGAAACTAAAAATCGAATTCCTTGATCACCCACACACTTTTTACTTTAGCTCCTGATGATTAAATTTGGTTATTACTAAATGCCTTTTGTCAATCATGTGTTTACAACCTTGTGTGTGTGACCTGTGCAGTTTGTGTGACATGCATATCCACATGACATATCACAATTAAGGTTGATATGCAACAGAGAAAGGGCCCAGTGGAGTCCTATTTTACGTTGTTTGTTACTTTGAACGTCATAGGTATACTGTAGTAGGGTTCACACATACAACAGCTGCTCCCGGTCAGAGCCAGTGAGGTGAGGAACATACTGGCTCATGCACATTTGGGTGAAAAAAAAGGCTATGGATATAAGATATCAGGTTAGTAAGATGCTTGTTGCAGCTATATATGCATCTGTGAACTCTCTGCTGAGACACAACTTGGGAAGGATCATGCTGTGTAATGCCTTCATGATTCCCAGTGTGGTGGGAAAACTTGAAAGAGAAAAGAGAACAGTTGAATATTGGTGCCCGTGTTTCTAACAGTGAATGTAAGTAAAGAAGGAGTAGCCAGTTGTGTTTTATGTGCCAATTTCCTCCTGACATTTACATTAGTCGTTACAATTGCACCATCATTTACAGCAAATGAGCATCTGTGTCCAATCTAAAAAATCTGCTACTACGTGTTTATCTGATGTTTACGCTTAGACAAAAAATGGATTGTGTTGCACCAGCAATTTGTAAATTCATCACTAAGTTTGTGTGTAAAGACTTACCTACCTACACTTACCTACACTACTGTAGCTACTTTCAGCTAGATAGTTGGCTAGCAATGTACTATGTTGGGATGCACAATTTAAAGTTAAGTAATGTGTAAATTGGATTGTAGCAATGTCCAATCAAAAACTATTAACTAAATAAACAAAGCGATTGTAGCGTCACAAGCTGTGGCAAAAATTTGTTTTAGGGGGGCAAATACTATATCAAACTGACAATCCTTTTGGTTAGCTGCGACAACAGCAACAGCTGGTAACTGTTGAGTGTAACTGTTAAGATTAATCTCTACATAAAAAACTAATTTGAGCGGTGCAACCTATTTTAATTTAGACACATAAATCTCCACTTAGTAAAGACATATATATACATACACATATATATATATATACATACACATATATATATATATACATACACATATATATATATATATATATATATATATATAGCTCCTGATCTGTTTCAAATATGTCCAAAAATTCTGTAACTATAGCCAACCATTACAAGTGGCTAACAGTGAGGTCAAAGCTGTGGTGCTATAGATAGATCAAACCATTACCCAAAGCAAGATGCTATGTCCTTACTTTGTATTACCATCAGAGTGACATCTTGAATACACACACATATGTAACAACATATAGACAGGCATTGTAAGACTTTAAGCCTCGGCCACCTTACTTGACCTGTTGATGTCGCCAAAGGTTTTGGGTAAAATAACCATCGACTGATTTACGGACTGTGGTCCTGTTTTGTGACCCGGTTCAGTCCCAAAATAAACTCTTCCCTACTAATGTACAGTAAATGAATGAAGGCTGTGCATGCGGTAATACAGTAAAGGTGACTTTTAAACCTTAGCATCCATTCTCCAGTTACTGTATATTAAAAGCCTTTTTTTGTGGAATGTCTCTCTGCATCATCCATCTAGCTGTGGTTTCTCTGGGCTGCCTACTGACTTATGTCGGTCACTGAAGAGGAATCTATTGCTATGACTCGCCGTGGTGACGATTCGATGAACAGGAGGCAGGATTATGATTGATCAACCGGAGTCTGAGGTAAAAAGCATCTGGCAGGATTGCCGACTCAATCTGTCTGTCCAGGCTGCTCTTTATTAGTTGGCAGAAGACACATACTTCTCTTTCCATCGTCCTGCTGGGACCTGTCTCATTCTTTCCCTCTATCTCCCGCAAGGTCCTCACTTACACTCCTTTAAATCTTGCACTATGACTGATGCCTTTTTTACCATCATCTTTGTTGGAAATCAAGTCCGAACAGGGTAGAAGACATGAACTTAGCTCCCCTGTTTGACTCTTGGTTTACAGTGGATTTAGGACAACGTAAGGCAAAGTGAGAAAGCCTTCATCGGATGTGAAGGTAACAATTTGGTACTTACATACAGTAGGTCTAGAAAAAGTAGATAAGAGAAAGAAAAATAGAGATTAAAAACCTGAAAATAGTCATCATGACAGCGGATAAGCCTTCCTTGTGCCAATAAATGTTTGCAGTTTCCCTCACACACCATGATTATGTCTTAAATATGTAGTTGTGTTAACAGCACAGACCCTTAGAAACCAACAATCTCCCTCTCTTTAGCAACTATATTCTCTCTTGGTCGTGCCAGATTTCACAGCTCTCAACATATTCTAAGAGTATGTTAGTGCATGCAAATGAGGGATGCATTTGGATTTGAGTGGGTTTAACTGTAGTAGTTAGAGCGTTTTGCTCTTTTTTATCTGCTTCACTTGAGTCAATCTGAAACTACAAAACATAATTGCTGAGATCTGATCTTGGATTTAACTTGCTTTTCTAGAAAGTCTTGTAACATGTGTATGAGAACCTGGTCTAAATTATGGCAGGAATTGAGTTTATGTTCAAGAAAACCAAAAATATACATAGTACACAATGTCAAGATAAGTCCTAACGTCTAAATAACTGTAATGCAACTGAAAGGTAATATGATTCAAATGATGTCTGTCTCCACCATTCAGGACAAAGCGCCAGAGCTGGGGGCACACTGCCTTTTTCTATAGCTGCCCCCTCCCTCTGGAACTCGCTCACCAAACACATCCGACTGTACCAACCTGTCCATGTCCAAATCACCTTTTAGAGCTGCTTTTAATATATAATCAATGTGTGTGTATTTTAGTGTGTGAATTTTTAAGTAGGCAGATTTCTTATTAAATACTCTGTAGTGTCTTTGAGTGTTGTTAAAAGCTCTATATGAATAAAATGCATTATTATTATTATTACTACGTATTGGATTCACAGAGAAGAGACAAAAAGAAGAGGCATAACTTGCTTTCGTGTTATGATACTTGTGGAATAATAAACTTAAGTTTTATCAAAGCACAATGGATACATCTTTTCTTCAACACTAAGCTCATTCGCTCAGGTGCCTCAAGGGCAGACTCATGCACACTAGATGCACAAAAACATTTATCTCTAACTCCTGTACACACACACACACACACGCAGCCAATAAATCAGCCTAGTCAGCAGTGTTGACTGAGCGCCACGGAAGCGTTCCGTATGGTGTAATCACCTCAGCCTCGCTAAGCACGAAAGATGTATAAATAAATCAGCAAGCAGAGAACAAAAGGATCAATGGCTCATCATCGTGTCCCTTCTTTCTCTTTTCTTGCTTTTAACAGAAATCCCTCTGGTTCTTCATCATTCATTCCATGTCGGCACGGTTACCCACCTCTCCTCAAGACTGGACTCATTCCAAATGAAAGGTTGTAGAGTTGTCTTCAGTTTGCGCTCCTGTCTCCTCCTGTGTTTTCTTTTCCCACACTATTCTCTTCTTTCTCTTTGCTGTTGCTTTCTTGCAGTCCAAGACAAGTGTGTTTTCCTTCTCTTCTGTCTTCAGCCAGGCTTTCCTAGCTTTACTCCTCGCCTCCTCACCACCAGCTTATTGTCTCCCTTTCTCTCACTCGCACTCTGCAGATTTCCAGCGCTCACCAACTCCTCCTCTTTCTTCAGCTTGCGGCAGCCAGACTACATCTCCTACATGTCTCTGCCTGAGCGCTCTCTCTCTCTCTCTCTTTTTTTCCACACACACACACACACACACACACACACTCCCTCTCCCTGCACTTGCTCTCTTCCTACCCAGTTTATATTCCCCCCTTCTCCTCCTCCTCTCCATCTCGTCACTATGGAGACGCTGGGCCCATACAGAGACAAGCTTATGCTGGTTCACAAGGAGTGTAAATGTGTTTGTTTGTTTGTTTGTTTGTATGCAGCATGAGACAGTTCAATAGTATCATCGTTACAATGTCTTCAATGTAAAAAATATACCCCACTGTTAACTTCCATTACATCGTTTTGTTTTGAAAGCATAGGACAGCTGTTTCCCTGTTTCCTGTCTTTGTGCTAACATTAGTCAACTGGCTGCTGGCTGTACAGACATGAGAGAGGTATCAATCTTCTCATCTAACTCTTGGCAAGAAAATGAATACAAAATGCCAAACTATTTCTCTAATTATATCCTTACCCTCATCTTTATCCATTACCCTCATCTGAGTATTAAGTATGAGTCAGTGTGATACGCACATAAGCTAAATACAATGCCGATTAGCCTAAGCCACTGTTGCTATAGCGAAGAAGCCAACTACAGACACGAATTCAACACATGATGCATCATGCTGCAATTTGGCACAAAACACCTGACCATAGTTGAAAAAATTAATCTTAAATGAACCCTTCTACCTACAAAATTCTCACTGGAAATTGTAGTTTGACTTCTCTCCTTACGTTTCTATGTTCCCAAGCCTGTTGTAAATTTGATAATTTATCAAAGAACCATATATTCTCTGACGCAGTTGCTGGTCTTTTGTATTGATTGATTCAACCAGGAGAGTTTTTTTATTATTATTTGGAACATTCTAATTGATGCCTATCCAAGCCTTGGACGTGTGTCACCTAACATTGTGGTGGTTAGGGTTAGGTGTCACATTTTTCTATTTACATACCAATGCAGACAAGTTTAAACATTTGGCTCAGAGGAGAGGAAATATCTTGATTACTCTTTAGCAATGATCCTTGAGACATCATGTAATTCAGAGCAACACTGCGTAATATATGAATACATGCAGGATGTATTAACAACCCAATATCCTCACCTGGAATTCTGTTGAAACCTTACTCACTTACGTGTCATCTTGAAAAATTGATCAACCAACCACAGGACACTCACACCAGTGCTTGTGTGTGTACATGTTTGGTGCATTATATTAAGCATATGAATGTGTATATGTATAAGAGTATATATTTGTATGTGTGTTACTGTAAGTGTCGCATAAATGAAATCCAACCCACAAAGCTTGACGTCATTCTATCTATTTCTGTCTTTTACAAGTATACGTATGAGATCCAGTAGAAGAAAAACCAAAGATAGTGCATGACGTTGCCCCCGATGCCGCGCATCTTAGTATATATGTGTGTGAGTGTTTATCTGATGAGCAGGTGGCACCTTGTACGGCAGCCTTGGCCACAGTATATTAAAAATGGTATTTAAAAAAGTGTTAAAAAAAGTGTGTAAATGGTGTACTATGTAAAAGCGCTTGTCGTAAAATTGTAATGTTTAAATGTCCATTTTTTTGAAACACTTTAAGAACTTTTAATCCATGTTGGCTCAATAGTTAAGCTTCAAAGTTTTTTTTTCTTGGAAACAGCAGACTAAGACAATGTTCTATCATAGAAAGCTCAACAGAACTTATAAGGGAAGGAAGGATATGAGTTGGTAAAAACATTCGCAAGTCCAACAGAATTTAGATTTTGGAATTAAGAGATAATATCATCTATTATTGAAAGGAAGAAAGAAGCTTTAGATTTGATTAACACCTAAAGCAAAGCTGATAATTCTTCATCATTTTGGATAAAAAATTAACAAATCTTATCAACCTATTGCTTTTATTTACCATAACATTAAGGAGAAATAAAGGGAAATCAGTGGGGGTTACACACATTATCTCCTGATACCTCCCACACTATCTCCAGTACGGTGAGCGCTACAACGGGAAGTGCAAATGCAAAATAAGGCTGCAGGAGAACAATATCGGCAGGCTGGGCCAGTGAAGTACACTGCAGTCCTGAGGCAAATCCACCCACATAAAAAGAAACTACTCACTCCCTTTCACACATACTGTCCGTGTACTGTACAATATCCTTGCACATTTGAACACATCGGACACCTCTGAAAACCTGCAAGTGTGATACAAGTGTGTGACAGCCACGCAAACATGTAGACACCTTTTTGGTGTCATCTGTCATTGAGTTAACTAACAAAAGTTTGGATGCATGTGTGTGTAGGTATTATTGTAAGGTATATAAGGTTTAATCCTGCAGTGTCTAACAAAGCAACCAACAGTCTAACAGGAACCATCTGGTGTTGGGATGTGAGACAATCTGTCCATTTGGAGAGGTGACAAAGAAGGTGATGAGCACAGGAACATGACAAACACACACACACACACACACACACACACACACACACACTAAGTATTTGGAATAGTGTCAGGAAAAGGCAGTCCTGTACACACACACATTCATTTATACCAAGTGCACATATCTCTAGTCTCTATGGTAACTAGTAGCTGTCATGGCAACAAAGTACAAGCGGTAGAAGAAAGGCTGAACTCTCATGACTGTCCTCGATTTATTTTGGACTCCTCATACACTTACACAAAAATTTGCACGCACACAAACACACACACGCAGTTAGTAATTTCAAGATTTTCAGAACCATGTTTTGAGAATAAATACCTCTTGAAATGGCATGTTGTAATAATAGTGGGGAATGCAGGGACGAGTCAGGACACATACACACTCCTACACACCCTAACAGGACTTCACATGCAAGATACAGACATGAAGCAGAAAATAAGAAGTTGCGAAATGTACAAGGTAGGAAATACATTGTTGGAAAGCAACTAAGTACATTTACACACGTAATGCATTTAAGTACAATATCTAAAACACAGCTTCACTTTAAACAGACTTAAAGGGATAAATAAATATATATATATATATATATATATATATATATATATATATATATATCATCGTTGGAAAGATAAATATATCTTTAAATTGGGTCACTTATGTAGTAGAAATGTGAATTATTTTTCAAAAGTGGTGCCTTCTAGGCAGAGAAGATGTGTTTTTGGATCATGTAGATGCACTTGCTTCGCTGCTCAAAGAGTCCACTACACCAAAGCACTGACAGTAAAGCATTCAACTCAACTCTAGTGTGTTTGATTGTCATTTCAACTATATACACGAAACAACGTTTCACCATAGCTCAAGTGGTGTTACACATTTAAAATATATAAAAACAACATTATATGAAAACAACATACGAAACAGGCTACATTTAGTGCACACACATTATAGTCTCTGTAATGTTCAGCTAATGCAATGGTAGCATTAGCGCTTGGAGTGATGTAAACAGAGTATAAACACAGTTGTGAATATACGTGGACTGTAGGATGGTCGGCATTTAACAATCACATACTCCACCAGCGGTTAGCAGTAGTTGGATAAAGGCGACCCATTTCTGCACAAGTCAGTGTCTGTGTTAAAGGAGAATTCTGGTCGATTCCAACACGTAGCTCTGTTGTATATAAATGTGGAGTGCTGTCAGTAGAGAGAAAAACTAAAACAATCGGTGCTGCCTACACCGTGTTATCCTCCTGTTAGAGTTAGCACCCAACAGGCTTAAACAGGGCAAGTTTTAAACGTGTTTTTAGCCTCTTAACATGTTAAAAATGTCAATAAAAGTGCCTACCCATGTGAAGTGATTCCTTCAGAGTAAACACAGTGAATCTGACTGTGGTAGATGTAAAAGAAGGCATGAAAATTGTGCTAAATCAGCTCTGATAGGTGGCCGTCTAGTGTAAGTTTTCCACCTAGTTGGAACTCCTGCACTTGTTCGGCGTTTCCACTTTAGCGCACCCGCCGTCAATGTCTCCTTACCCAGCTAGTGGCATCAATTTTAGGTATAAATTGTTTCTTAATTATGACCTGAGCAGTGGAGAATGGGACCCCTACATGAGGTTGTGAGATTAATCTAGTGGGCCACAAGAAGATTTTGTTGCTTTATATTAAGGGTTCACAATAAAAAAGTGGTTGGTAACAACTTTAATCCTTTAAACCTTTAATCTCAGACCGTCAATCAAATGCTTCTCATCTAAAGCACCATACAGTATACAGGTAACAAAGAACACACAAAATGTACACTTGCACACAAACACATTTGAAGGCACCCTTCTCCGTAATATCAGGGTCCACTTATCTAGAAAACATTAAGGGAATTGTTCCTTGAGCACCAGAAACTATCTGCACTCCAGCGTCATGAACGTGACTCTCCAAAACGAAATCCATTTCTATGTGCTTCCCTCTGGGCTCTTTGAGAAATCACTTGTATAATGTATAATGAGAGCAATTTGCAGCTTTGACGCAGTTGTTTTGTACTTTCTTTTTCAAGACAAGGTGGTCTGACTAAACTGAGAGGCAGCAGCACCTCCATGTGGATTTCTACATGATGTGTCTGCAGCTCACTGCACTACAGGGAAAATAATATGTATATGAGGGGTATATTCATTTGTGCCATAATAAGCATTGACATCTGATTTTATGTATATCTTTATATTTAGGTGTATTTTCACCAGTTGCAGATAAAATGCCATGTTCATTCATGTGTTTGTATGCAGCAACCGTCTTTTTTTTGCAGCATCAAGCCTTCTTCCTCTCATGGACCAATCAAAGGATATCGTCTGGCTTAAGCTAAGGTATGATTTAATCATTTCCAAGGTTTTACAGACAGACTTCTGAACTCAAAAACTGCCGACTACCGAAGACAAATGTCTTGCCATTATTACATTCACAAGCACCTGACATAGTTCTCTAAATTAGTTTGGCTTCTGGGGGAAATTAAGGGAACAAAGTAGCTTAAAGACTAGCTCCTTAAAGACAAAGACTGGCATTAACACAAGCAAATACTTATTTGGAGTGTAGTAACCACCATGTTTCATACGTTACTTGATAAATTACTTAAAGATGAATCACTTATGACATTTTATACAATTTGCTATCAATCGAGTTAGCACTACTGGTGGAATCAAAGTGGCTCAGTACTGTACATTCATCCAAATGTAATTAGTTTAATCCTAGCATTAAGTATAAAAAAAAAAAACACCTTTGTTATACCAATTATAAGCAGTATGTGCACATTTACAGTACTCATCCCTTTTTAATAATACATTCTTATTCATGATTAATATTCATTTCATAATTTAAAGATAAAAAGTATAATTTAATGAGTTTTCATTTCAAGTCTTCAGACTATAAAATACAGTACTTTAATGTCACAACAGTACCAGGAATAACTGTATGTACATTGACTATGCCAACTGTCATTATGTACATCTTATTCTATGATGTGAAACTGGTGTTTTCTTTTGCAAATTAAACAGGTAAAGAATAATTCAGATTTAATACAAATCTTATTTTTGTAGTTTTGTTGATAATTTCTATAAGTAATAACTACTGAGCAGGTTGCGTTCTGAGATGTGGGAATAAAAAGAAGTCTGCAAACTTATTACACCAACTTTTTGTTAAGTAATATTGTGTACCATACTTCACTACAGTAGAATGATTCTGAAGATAAAAACTGAACCGTGAAGTCACTCTGTAGACCGCAATGGATGTGTACAATGCACAGTTTGGATAATAATTGTAGCGTTCCCCCTTTATTTTCCCTTTTAAATGAGTTTGGCTTATTAAAAATCTGTTTCTTGCCTCATCCTACTTTGTTCTCACATCTCAGCAGTTGCTAAAGTAAAAAACATCTGAGTTTTCTGAATTGCCTAAAAAGCTTATTCACTACATCTACCTACCTAAACAAGTTGGGATTAATATCCTTCCTGTGGACTAAACAACATATGTGCCCAATCAAAACACAAACACACACTTACACACAGACTTGTGTCCCTATATTTTAAAATGCTGCAGCAATGCTAAACACTCCTGCCTTGACTCCCAGGACGGACAAGACAGCATCTGTTGCCAATGGCAATTATCTGGTGATTACATGAAAGCAGCAGCCAAATTGTCCTCTTTTCTCTCTCTCTTTCCATCCCCCTATTATCTTACTTCTATATGTCCTTCCCCACATCACACATCTGTTTTAACCTCCCCCTACAATATATCTCTCCACACACACATACAACTCACAGCTCTCTCAGGTACAGCAGTGACTTTTGCAGCACCCCAGAGAATACTTCAGTGAACTGCTGCAGTGGCACGGAGTCACGAGGACAGCTTGTACAGCAGGAACACACACTTTCACATGTAGTCCTGCACGATCGATAAGATCTGCTTCAAATGAATACACTACATATACAAAATTATGTAAACACCTAAACATTACAGCCATGTGGTACAGTTTGCATTCTAGTTCATCCAAAAGGTGTTGGATGGGATTGAGTTAAGGGTTCAGTGCAGGCCAGTCAAGGGTGAATTTCTTCGGTCGGCCTTTTTTTGGTGGTTAAAATACCCTGTCAACACCATAATACACTGACTATAGATAAGTACCTCATTCAACCCCACTTCAAAAGATCCTAACAAACCCTTTAAGTAAACACAACCTGCATCTAAGGTTTCCTTTGGTGATGTCTTATTTATAATTCCTTTTACAGTAGTATGCTTTAGTATTTGGAGGGCTGCTCTAGTAGTGAAGTGTCTCGTAATCTGGACACTGCCTATAAATTCACAAGGAAATGTCAGTTAATTCTATGAAAACATAACATTTATGTAAATGTCACCCACTTTGTCAAGTTCTTTCAAACAAAACTAGAAAAATCATTTCTTCATTGACTTGGCTTTGTGCAAAGGGGCCTTGTCATGTTAAAATGGGAAGGGGCCATTCCCAAATTTTTACCACAAAGTTGGATGCATCCTATTGTCAAAAGTGCCTCGTCCTAATAAACAATCCCAGTACTCAAATGTATGTGGACACATACTTCTGGTCTTTTTGTGTACTTGTGCACCCTCTAGTGGATTTACTCTGCACTGCCGTTTCACTCAGAATTATATGTGAATTCTTTATATAGACATAATCCTTATGCTATACAATATACTTATTTACATGCACATGGAGGTCTAAATGGGAGTACTAAATGAGTACAAAGTTTTATGCACGTCATTTAGACTTCAACGCTCCTCTGTTTTCTATAAGAGAAAGGAGATTGATGTATAGTTTGGCTTGTGTTGGAAAAGTGATTGCATTTAAAAACACATAAAAACAGAAGCATGTATTTACACTTAGTCTATCTCACATATGCATCCAGAAGCACACACATGCACAAGCGAAGCATGTGGGCGGTATCCCCAGCGCTGTGAAACATCTTGCATCCCACATGCTTATATAACTCTCCCCCCCCACCACCTCCAGCTGATCACTCATCACTTTATCACTTTATCCTCCGCTGGGAAGGAAAAACACCTCTTCTCTCCTCTCTCACTGAAATCAGCCAGGCACCCTCTACAATCAAGCTTCATTTCGTTACACTCAGAGCACCAAAGGAGCACATCAGTCCGATGAGCTCAGGCTGCAGCATATCCCATATCTCTACTTAAGATTTCATGTTAGTAAAAATGTAATCAAAAACCTGCACTACTTGTGCCAACATAGGAGCTCAAATGTCAAACCTCGTTATCATCCTCCATTACTGATATTTACAGGAGAGAATTCAATCTAGGCAAATCAGCTGCAAACTATCTGCTTACTCGTATTGCTGCAAATATTAAACCACAAACATCTACAGCAAGACAAAGGGATGACAGAAAGTAAAATACAGAATAGGCAACAGCAATGAAAAAGATGCAGTAAGGTTGTTATATAACAGCAAAAATGCACCTCCTTCCTGTTTGCATTCTTAGCATGCATTGCTCAGTAATGAGAAGAAATGCCTGATGGGCATTCTGCACATTGGGTATTGCCTCTGCATGTATTCCACAGAGGGAACTTTCACATTGACTTTAGCCTTGTTTCAGATAAAAAGCCAAAGCACAAAGCTTGTGCGTCTACTGATATATGGGACCTGAGTGTGATTTATTGAGCAGGAGAAACAAATTCAATCTGTCACCCAGGTGAGAGATGAGGACAGAAGCCAACACGCATTCAGCTTCAAAAAGCCACAGCTGTGCCACTGATGTCCTTTATCACAAAAAATATATATCCATCAGAACCCATCATTCAAGCTAAAAAAAAAAAACTGTTTTCCATTGCTTAAAATGTGTAGTCAATATCTGTCTATGAAGGAGAAATTTGAACACAACACAAACATGTATTCAAAATAAGAGATAATACTGTATATGGACACAAGAGAGATTACTCTATTAGTACAAAGATTGCATTACCTGACTGAAAAAATAAGTTGTGTCAAGCGACAAGCCAGAAAAATCTGTCATATCTGTCCAGTTAGCAGATAAACCTGGTTAAACCTAGTCAAACCTGTTATGGATAAAGCTGGTGTTATTCTATATTTTTCCTATTGTCAAAACTATCAATCCGTCTCTCAATACTTTCCTACTTCCCTACCCGGTCTGTGGCACAGCCACAAGCCTATTTCTTCCTGATGAAACATTTTCAAGACTGCACACAGAAGTAGGAAGTGAAAATAACTGTGACTTACATTGATGAGCTCGATCTCCCAGATCTTCTTCACCAGCTCCATGGAGGTATAACCATTGACGAGGAAAGACTTGGTGTAGTCGCCAAGCTCCAATGACTCCAGCCACTCTGCCACCGACGTGGGATTGTTGCCATCGTAACCGACAGGTCGCACCTTCATTACAGACAGAAAAGTAATCTTTCAAATTCTGTATTTTCAACATTTTATTACTTTTCTGCCATTCTTTACAAGACTTTGAAACATATCGCGGACTGCGAAGAACATAACATTAATATCTCTGGACACTCGCTGCTTGGGAGGTTTCATGACATGAATTTGTTTTCTTTTGTCTTTTTTTTTGAGTTGTCCTCCATGTTCTCAGAAACATAGAAGATACTGTGAGGAAAATGTGACATTTTTCTGCTCATATGGTACACTGCCTTTGACCGGGAGCTTGAAAGCTTGGAGCGCTCTGTACAAATGCAAACTACATTACAGCCAATATACCTTTTTCTTATATAACATAACAGCTGTTTGAATTCTATTTACACTATATTTGATTTTTGTGCTGCACTTTTTTCCTTTTCTGTTTTCATTCTGCTGCAGCAGCCTAATTTCTACATGGGGATCATTAAAGATTTACGAAATTTTAAAAACCCTTCCCCAGTTAAGCAGGGTACAGGAGGAAGCAACCAATACTGAGCTCTAAAAGAGTGCATTTTCATGTTTGTCAAGTTGTCGTCATGTACTGTAAATAATGTAACAAATAAACAAAAGCCACATTTTTGAAAATACTTTGTGATGGAAGCACATAGATCAATTGTTCATTCACTAATATTTTGACAGTCAATACAGCTTCAGAGAAGGTGCCCAGATAGCTCAGTTGGTAGAGCGGGTGCCCATATATAGAGTTCCTCCTCAACGCAGTAAGCCCAGGGCCCTTTGCTGCATGTCATTACCCCTCTCTCTCCCCTTTCATGTTTTCTGCTGTCCTGAAGTTTATGGTGCTTCACACAAACATCCCACATTCTCCACCTTAAGTTGAGCATGGGTTTGCCGACATGTGAGGGCAGGCAAAAGTTAAAGGTTTCTTTTTTACCATGTTTCGGAATTTTTAGGGGGGGATGAGAAGTGGAAAGTGCTGACTGGAGATCAAAGTTATCTGGATGTTTGTATGAAACCTGCTTATCTCTGAGTTCAGAGTCTCTCTTTTCTTTCTGTACTCTTTTGCAGATGCCTTTTTCCTGCTGTCACTCCACGTTTGATCTTTCTTTCTCCTGCACGCATGCACCCACGCACGCACACTTGCCTTTGCTAACATACAGCAGCAAAATGGCCTATGAGTCTCTATTTGATGTATTATTTCAACAGCCATTGATCCTTTTGTGAGAAACGGTTGGCCTTCTGCTATGTGACAAATAATTGATCAAATTGTGTTTTTTATCTGTGTGTGAATTTTACAGATGCAGGAAAAAGTGGATTTAAAAAAGACTGAGCAGTTTCCTTGCATCATTAAATCTAAAGCATCTCTTCCTGAATCCAACAACTCCTCAAGTATTCTCCAGAACATGCAGAGAGAAACCTAACCACCCACAGAGAGAGTTATATGACACTGAAAGACAGATGGAGCAGAATATTTGCTGAATTTAATACTAAAAACAGATTGGCTGCAGCTACAGTACACGTAAACATCAGCTCTCATTTGTATTACGTCAACCTTACAATCTTAAAACTGGCAAAACTTACACTAGACTGACGTTACAAAAAAACAGATTAGAAAGCTCAGGTTTAGTCCATGTGTTTGATGTTCCTGTTGGAGTGTATATTAGCTGCAGTACTGACCCTGGGCAGCAGCCGTATGGCCTGCAGGAGGCGTTGTCTGTGGGCCGAGTTAAGGATCCCAATCTCCAGCAGGTCCTGGTCTTCCACCACATTGCTGCCCTGCAGAGTAACCAAACAGCTAAGGTTAGGAGTTAACAATGCAACATTGTCTAACAGTGTTAAGCATGGCTCCACATAGGATGAAAAAACATACTAAACAATAATAGCAATACTATGCATTTCAACATTCAAATTATCCTTATTGTCCATTTTTGATTGCACACTGTACAATTATAGATGTACGTTTTATTTACTAGCATTCTAGGTGGCCATTGTTTTCCATTTATTATTTTCCATTTATTGTTTTATATTTATTGTTTTCCATTTATTGTTTTATATTTATTGTTTTCCATTTATTGCCATATTATCAAGTCACAGACTTGCTTAAAAGTTGCTTGAGGTGTGTAATCCATCACAGTGAACATCAGGAATGCATTAAGTTGTTTTTTAAGTTCTATTGTCATTACATGGTAATCACTTTATATGCAGATTGATTTGAAAAGTCTGCACTGCATTACCTCATTGCAACAATGTAACTGATTAAAATGTGTGATGAATTACACAACACATGCAAATTTGATTAGTGTGGTAATAGTTTTCATTTTGTTCACAAAATTATTACAAAACCAGTGTCTGTGTGCAATGCTAAAACAAGAGTAGGGTTTGCAAAATGGTTATTTGTGAGTCTAGTAGTAGTAGTGTTAAAACATGAAAACATTCTGGTATTGATTTGTTTTAGGTATCTGCACCTTTTAAATTGAAACTATTGTAATTCTACTATAATAGTCGAGGGCTGTCTGATATTTGTATGATAGCAATACAACCTTCCTGAATTTTATTGCATTATATTTTGGCAATTCAGTCCAGGTGTCCTATCCAGAGTGAAGTATTTGTTCACCACTTGACTGCCACACGAGAAAATGCAGTAGTCAAACAAATATGAGATTAAAAAACAGGGTAGTCAAAGTGTGATCATGTACACTTAAAAAGAAATGGGAATGATTAAGCAAACACTAACTACCAAATAAGCTTTATCATAAAGCAATAAGGTTTTAAAGACAACAATCTGTGAGCAGGAATATCATAGAGGACATGATTAAGAAAAGACTGGAAAGCAGTGAAACATCAGATGGCAACTTTGATATTCTTATTTAGGACTCACTCACACACACGCACACTCACACACACAGCCTGTATCGTATCATACAAAATTTAAACTAATGAATGCAATGGGAAATATTAAGAGACTTATAACATTACCCCCTCTCCAGAGAGTCAGAAAGAAAGTGTCTTCATGCAGACAGATAATTAGAGGAAAGGTGTGATGCTGTGAGGGAAGAGATGTTGTATGTATGAAGACAGCTGCAACATGCTGCAACAGGCCAACACAGCCACCATCAGAAATATAGATACCAATACCAACCTGGAGGCAGTGTCAGGACCAAACACACACACACACACACACACACACACACACACACACACACACACACACACACACACACACACACACACACACACACACACACACACACACACACAAACATACATATGTGTAGAATTGAAGGATTGTCCCTCTACATCTCCTTCCTGTCAAACTAATAACAGTGATAAACATCCAAGAGAGGAGGAAAGTAAAGCAGGTAGAGAGCAGACATCTCTGCTTTTTCCTCCCTCTACTTTTGTCCACCACTCTGGGGAATGCTGTGTGTTCAAAAAGGACATTTTGCTCTGATGTTGTGACATACTAATTCTAGGTAAGAGATAGTCAATAAGATTTCACTGCAGTTTTCTGAATAACATCTTACAGAAAAATCTCTGTTCAGGTTGCTTTACCTTTGAGACTCCAGATCTGATAGTTTAAGCTACGAGATTATCACACCAGCCATTGACATTCCAACTAGAGGGTTTTGGACTACCCCGGTCTACAAACTAGTCAAGACTTGACAAGCAACTAAAATATCAAACAGGACAAGTGCTGGAAGTAACAAGAAGGTTAGAGTCTTGAATTGTCTGTGAATTATGAGTATGGGTATATGTAGCACTCATATCTAACTGTTAAGGAGCCCTTGAGCAACGTATCTGAGCTGGTCCTAAATACTGTGGTTGTATACTTGGCATCTCCTAGGCATGAATGTGTGGATCTTCACTTGTTTGACCCTCCTGTTGTCTTCGGGTCAAATTTGACCCCTTTCCAAAAAGTTTCTATAGCAGAAATTTGGGTTTCTTTCCAACAAATTTTCCAAAAAAGTAAAGTGGGTGGTTCCCAACAACGTTCCCCACAAGTTAAATATATAAACAGTTCACTACTTTCATTGAATTTGTGTTTTTTTTGTTGCCAAATTTATAGCATTTGGAGAAAAAACAATTGGTAAAAGAACTTAAAAAAGTGTAAAAAAAGAGAAAAATCTCAATAAAAGTTACTAAAATGTGAAAAGATGTCAAAAAAAGTAATGAAAAAAATGTCCCAAAAAAAGTGACAAATGTTAAAAAAAAAAAAGCTTTAAAAATTTGGAGAAAAACCCATGAAAATTTCAAAAGGCTCAGAAAAATTCGACAAACGTTGAAAAAGTGACTAAATCATTGGGGGAAAGCCACAAGAGAAACGGGAAGACAACACAAGGGTTAAAAACATGAACATGCTGGAAAACCTTACACAAAATCCAACACAAAGACAATTAGTAAAGGTTTGATATGGAAATCTGTGCACATGGTGCTAAGCCATGCAATAGGGTGAAGACAACCCAGTCGCACGCCACTTCGTAAAATGGTCACGTTATTTTGATTTATTAATTTGTGTACAGGTCATGTTAATGTTGTTTATTTTGTGTACAGGTCACAATTTTCGAACGTGACCGTTTCACGAACTGCGAACATGCGATCCGTGGTGTCTGTGGCACTCAAAACGGGAAATGAAGCACTACACGCCGGTCACAACAACGTGACGGTTGTGGTTAGGGAGAGAATAACGTGGAAAGGAACTGCAACACGCGGGACGTGATCCCTGGTCTCTGAGGTGAAAGTCCTGGGCTATTTCAACCATCCACCACCTTGACCTAGCCTGCGCAGATTTTCGGCTTTTTAAAACTATTCACTAGCGTAATCCTTCTGTGATCACAAAATAGGCTTCCTATTGAAATACATTACTTCAAAATTCATAATCAACACAAAAAAAAACCGACATTTACGTGACCTGTACACAAATCAATAGCTTAAATGAGGTGACCATTTCACAAACTGCCATAAGACTGGGCTGGTGAGAAATATAAGCTCTTGGATTCATAAACCATACTAATTAAGACTATTCCACTGATCGAAGGCTGGTGGCAGAAATGCACCAAGAAATGTAGCAATGTGCCAACAAAAGGCAAAAGAAGAAGATTGGTAGGTAGTTGACATGGATGTATGGTGGTTCAAAGATCAACTTTGCAAATGTTTAAGAGGGAGTATCCTGGAGCCCAAGCCAGATTATTAAACTGAGTGTAGTTACTCTTTAATGGACTAAAAATAAAAAAATGTTGCAGCTTGTTAGCATTCTACAATACCTCTTTGATTGTTGAAATATAAATTACAAATTAAAAACATGCACCTAGCCTGCACATTATCCTTAAATCAAATTAGAAACAGAACATTAGGACTTGTTTTATGTGCAATGTGCTGGACTTATGGTACTGTATATGGCATGGTTATCTCAGTGTTTTAATCACTGATTTTATTTAGTGCCTACAAACATTAAATAACTAACTGTAGTACCCGAAAATTATCTAACCACCCCATCCCTTCTATTCTGAAGGTGTACGGCCCATATCAAAAGTCTGACTGTTTTTTTACCTCAGTTTATTAATCCATTGGCACACATTGCTTAACCAAACACATGGGCTACTAGTCCATGCTTTTATTTTATTAATTCATGCGCCCGTTTTTTGGCACATCCGTTTTGTTTGTTTTTGTGGTACTTTGTGCCCCAGGTTCTCTAAACTCTACCTTGAGGGCTCCACCAGTTTGGCCCTGCACTGAAACCTGCAGCAGCAGCAGCTGATTGGGCTCATCCTGTGGCTAAACTTATTCCTTCCACATTCTCCTCTCCAAGCTGTACACCGGGGCCTCTGTCAGAGAAGAGTGCAGTTCAGGGACCAGCTCTCAGGCTGATTATTTAGAGCACAGAGCAAAGCTGGCGTTGGAGTTCACATGCTAAAACTTCACAGCAGAGTAATGACTCTCTGAGTCGGCACAGAGTAGACAGTGGGGGGACTTTAAGGCATGACTAATTGCTCCCTGTTGGGATTCTGATAGAAAGAGATAGTTACTTAATGTTATTTCTCTCTTCCTCTCAATGTATCTTGCCCTTTCCTTTTCTGTCTTAACATAATGTTTGTCTCATATCTGCCATTTCAAAGTGCACAGGATGGATCAGTGTTAAAAAATATCATGAATACATTAATATTACTTGAGTGAGGATAAATGGGAGACAAACAACAGAACAACAGCCTCAGTTTTTCCTCCTGAAACATATATTGTTTATTCTGTACGGTATCGGTTATAGCTTATATATGTACAGCAGGATAGATTCCCAACACTTCGTATGCAGAGCTGGTAATAACACTAACAATCTAATTTGCTGGTGAAAGGTTTTTAGCATCCGCAGAGTGAATAAAAATTGCCATGGCCTGTGGTGAGCTTGTGATACGACCACAGCACTTTAAAACATTGCAGCAGTGGGTCACAAATGCTCTGCACGCAGGAATTAAAATTCATGTGCAGTGGCAGGGGATTGAGGAAAGACTAAAGATGGAAAAAAAAATGATATTCAGTGATGGCAGTGAAGGCCATTATCTGATCCAACAGTCTTAGAAGAGTACTACAAATCATGATATCTCTTGCTCTTTCTCTGTTCTGTTCCTTTCATGCCTCTGTTCATCCCATGTCTTTTATCTCTCATTGTTTGCCATCATCCATTGCTCGGCCATCAAATAACTCTTTTCTTTTTGCCTTCTTTTCTCATGTTTGGGTTGCCTTTCTTTTAATTACTACACAAACCATCCATTCTCTATCCTCACTTGCACTTTAAGAATGTAATTCATTTCGATGTCTTTACAAAGTTGTTGGTGTTGCATTTATCTTTTTCTCATACAGTATGTGTAAAAGCTGTTAGTTAAGTTTCTCTAACTTGTTGGCAGTTTAATATTCATAAGAATTTTTCTTTCAGATTAATAAATTCCTTTATGAGGAGGATTAGAGATGTCACCTTTGAAGGAAATACTGTCAACATCTCATTTCAAATGTTTTTCTCCCTTTGAGGAACAGTTGAGTCAAATTAATTTCACTAGCCTTGCGAGTGCTCATGTCAGTTGCAGAAACTTTAGTGCACACAGCACAACATAATGCTTTATCTCTTTATTTCTGCTGTCTATCTAATACTGCGCCCCAATTCTTCTTTGTAATTCCATATACAAACCAAACCCCGCTTTGCCCTTTGTCTTCATCAACTGGCTTCAATCTTTCTTGCGATTCATTGTGCTACCTGCAAACAAATAAAAAGCAACCTGATAAAATAGCTTTTACATGAAATTCTTTCAGTATTTGTTTGTGTCTCAGTGCCTCCACAATCCACAAAGCATCAGTTTATGTGAGAATTTCTATAGTATTAATCTCTCAAGTGAGTGATAACCAACCGTGCCCATCATTTCCACAACCGACCTCCTTCGCTCTCTTCCTTCCACTTCCATATTCCGGTCACATGTCTAAGCGGCTACACTGGTATGCAAAGTTTAGTGAGGAGTGTGTGTATGTTTTATGGTAATGATGAGTGTGAATAGGGACAGTGTGACTGCAGTCTGAGGACTAAGCAAGGTGAATTGGCTCTTTGCTACAGACTAGTCCCATAAAGATGAGATCCACAGTTAGGTGGCTTTGAACATGAACTTAAGACACTGATTCTAATCACAGGCTACCCGTTTTCTAAATGCATGCATTTGGAGGAACACATAATGACAGAGTTTGCAATAAAAACAGATTAAAAATCAAAAATCCAACTGAAATCAAAATTAGGTGTCCCCTCACTGTTTTGGTGCAGTCTCACTGCTCTCATTAGCATTGTTTTCCAGACCCTGCACACAGCTGTTTTCAGCAGACGTAGCTCCAATAACCCACAGTATACTACCAGCCCGGCAACAAACAGATATCTGTAGGATAAGTTAGTGATTACCAGCAAAGAGATATTTAAGATATTTTCCTTAAGAGTTGGTGGAGACCAAAACTAATAGAGTGAATATTGGGCTTACATGTGCCAGATGATGCAAAACATGACTCCAATTGAATGAAAAATAATAAAATGAATTCCATGTCTTACCTCTCTCATCAGCAACAGGCATTTGTTTTCAGCAAATAGCGCCGATAAACACACTGTACACTAGCTGCCCAGCACCAAACACAAACAGGCAAAGTTACTTACGAGCTGGTGAACATAGTGGAGCTTTTAGCAGCTAAATAGTCAGATATTTCCTTAAGGCATCGGTAGAAACCAAAATGAGAGTGAATGTTGGACTTATATTCATCAGGTGGCCATAAACACTACTTCAAATGAATGATAATGTTGCATCTTGCTTTGTGTCTGCTGAATGTCTCAATACAGGTTTGCCATATCAACTTTTTAATACAGCTTTTAGCATTGCCCCCAATTGGCCAAAGAAAATTAATTATTGTAATTAAGTTAAGAACTTTTTTAAGAAAAGAAAAAATCAGGAATGCTCCAGCCAAGTCTACCAAGTAGCTGTCTAGCCAGAAAAAAACCAAACATTTTCCCCAGGTAGCCTGTTCAGCAAGCTAGATTACAAGAAACTAATTTGGGCTGTGGCTCAAAGTTCGTGGTTGTGTTTGTGCTGTGATTCCGATTCTGCGTTTAGTCAGTGTCATTTCAGTTGGTCTTTAAGTATACACATTGAACACCCACAATAAAAAAAAAATCTCTCTATATAAGTCACTTTCTTTGTTCAACTCCACTATCTGTCCAAAGCTCCCCCCTCCTAGACTGGGTGAACCCGGCCAGCGATTTGATTTCGCCCTGCAAATCTATTGAGTTTGGCTTAGTTTGGTGAAAAACTACCCCCCCTCCCTCTCTTTCACACATATACATATGTTTAAAATGGGTGTGATCAGTCCCCATCCAATGTCCTTCATGTCCAATGCTGTCTCCATAACAACCACCCTGCCCTATTGCTATTTGTCCATCAGTTGAGCAGCACTTGTCCTCTACTGGGGGGGGGGGGGGTTAAGGTGACCAGACATGCCCACTCTAATGAACCCCATTAGTGGAAAATGGTAATGGTAGATTGGTCCAAGTTTACGCGCATGTCTGCAAACATTCCTGTACAGTAGTGCCTTTTCACTGCCATACAATTATACAGATCAGAATCCAGGTCAAATTCATTTGCAAACCAATCAATTCTACAGATGAACTTGAACTGGCCCTGAAATGAAAAAAGCTCTTTGCAATGATTTGACTTGTTTTTTAGTTTGAATCTGCCATTTAACTTGATTTCCCATACTGAGGGGTGCTGAAATGAGTTTGACCTGAACCTCTCCTTGAATAATCTACAGCCAATGATAATACCAAGGAGCACTGCAAAATACCAATGTAATCCCTGTAGCCTTGCACCTCAACTGCATTAATATCAATTTGTGGTAGCCATGGAGTTTTCCCAAGGTCGGAAAACATTAACTGTCTTCCTGTTACTCATAAACAACTAAAAGAGGTGAAAAACTCCAAGTGGGGTGGCAGAAAAACTTTCAACAGAAAAAGACCCAGAGAGAGGCCCAGTCACAAAAGGGACTTTGAAGTTTCCATCGTGGACGTAAGGCTGTTTCATCTTCAGCTCTTTTCAATATTAATTGTATCCAAAGGCATTTCAGAGGAGATGACTGAGCTATTGAAAAACAGTTTAAGACAAGAGGGGCAAGGCCAGAAGAGCAGAGAATCCCCAAGTCTCTCAGAAGTACTGTCAAATACTGTTAACAACTACAAACTGGATGTAAATAACAGTACAATACGCTGTGTGCCGATATGAAGGCATGCATGTGTGTGAGTGTAGGAAGACGGGGTGAAAATGATAGGAGTGTTCACCTGGGGACAATACTAATAGAGAATTGAAAAGCAAAAGAAAAATACTGCTTTTGATAACTCCCTGATAACCCACCCAGCTGCTGCAGTGATTAATACCTTGACTCATTCATAAAGATACAGCAACAAACAAAAAGACTTCCAAAATATTTTGTTTTAATATGAGACAGCAAACCTTTGGAATAGATATATGCTAAAAAATGCGCCCAGTGACTTTTGTTAAGTAACGTTTAAATTTATAGCTACACTAATCTATGTTTTAATATTAACACTGGGTAAAATGATTCCCACTCGCATTAACCTGCAGTTTATCTTGTCTCTACGGAGCGGTTTAGCCCTTTCAGGTCATTGTTTTTGTTTTATGGCCAGTAGCTTTACTGTTGTTCATCAGCATTGTTTCCACCCGTAGCGTGAAGATTTTGGAGCAGCTCCCTAGAAATAAAACTGTTCTACGCTACCTGCCCAGCACCAAACAGAAAAACAGACAAAGTTAGTGACTTGCTGACTTTTCCCCTTAGACATTGGCAGAAGCCAAGACAGAAAAGGAGAGAGTATATTGGACTTAAATTCATCGGTTGGCCAGAAACACAACTCCTAATGAAGCTAATTAACGCTCCACGTGTCAATGCTGTTTTTAAAGCTTGTTGTGCTGCCAAAGATAAATTCAATTATGGATGCTTTCTGTTTTGATTTAGTTCTGTTATTGGGTGTAGACAAGAGAATTAGGTGAGTTATACTGAATTTGTATAACTGAATTATACTCCTGCATTAGGAATAACTGCTATACATCTGTAAAAACCTAGCCTAGTACAGATTATGGGTAAATCATTTCTGTTCTTTACTACCTGCGGTACAGCTTCCTTCCAACATTTATGCTGTAGGCATTACTGTTCTCTCTTCACAAAACAAGAGAAATACATAGTAATACAGATAATGTGTTTTTATTTTTATGTTTCACTGTATTTCTCTTCTTACTTTCTTCATGTTATCAGTAACTCATTGTTTCACTCCACTTACTGTAATTATCACCACTTTTTAATGTATTCATTTTATGAGTTACTTTGTTCATGCATACAGTATGCTTTGGAAATATATTTTTTGCTCAAAACATTATGCCAATAAAGCATTTTTGAATTGAACTGACATATTGAAAAAAATAAGGAATAAGGACAGAAGAGAGTGCTAATGAGGTTTGTATGTTGGTGTGTTAGTAGCAGTCTAGGACTGGTTAATATGGAAAAATGATAATTAGCCACTGCAGAGATCTGAGACGTTTAAATGTAACACTTGGAGCAAAAGTGTCCTCTTCCTCACACACAGACATGCAGACAGACAGACATGCAGACATGCAGACAGACAGACAGACACAATTAATGGTAGTTTTCCATCAATCCCAAAACATATTAATCAGTATTAAATACGTAATAAAGTGTGTAAAGTGTGGCCCAAAACATACAGATACACAATGATCATATGAGGGAGGAATACATGATAAAAGAGATTCAGTGATTTCCTCCTGTTGCTGGGGTAACCAACGGAAAGAGATGCAGGTCACACTGAGAGGGCCAGAATGCACACATATAAATAAATACACATACAAATGCCTGCATACATTGCTAGTTAACAGCACATTTAACTGAAAAGAAAACATTATTTTCTATTGGTTGGTAAAATACTCAAATAATATTAGTAATTTGCTTTTAAAAACCTTTGGATAAACCCCAAAACATTTTCAACAGTGACAATCTGCAACTACAGATAAACTCCTCCAGTCAGCAGCCTTCTGCTACAGTATGTCTCCCATCGCTCTGCTTCTGCTGCAGTTTCTCTCAATTTAGCTTCACCACTTTGCTTTCCCTCTTACTCCTCAACTCCTACTTCTAGAGGGTTTACTTACCCTCTCTTCCTGTGGATATAAATCTTGCTAACACACACACACACACACATTCCAACATAAAAAGTTTCTAAATGTGAAATGACCCAGCAGGTTTCCCTTCCTATGCTAAGTAGATGAAGGGACCGTCGGATTAAACAGAGGATCAAGTTACAGGTGGCTGTGTTTGTATGCAGATTCATGTACAATTGTATGCAAAAAACATAAAACAAGCATGTTTTTTTATGTGCATTTTTAGTGTAGTAGGAGCATGTATGTCTGCAGCTTGACGCTAGAGATGTGGCGTAGGTTCTGTGAGTAGGAGGACCTCACATGACATCAGTAGGGAGAGACAGAAATTATGGGAAAGGAATATTGAGAGGGAGGATGATACAAAGAGGAGGAAATCCAATAAATGAAAGAGATCAAAGTGAAGGACAAAAAAGTAATCACGCTAATCACTGCAAAGACACTGATAGAGGATGAGCTACACCTAGGGGAGCAGAGATTGCTTAGTGGAAGGTGGGTCAAACAGAGAGAGGAGATTACATTTAAAGCACAAAAAATAAGCAAACAGCCAAACAAAAGACAAAAAAAGAAAAACAAGGCAAGAGAGATTAATGAAAACTAATTCCACCCTAAACTTTCAGCATCAGTATCTCTCCTGCCTCCTTTTTTCCCTTAACTTGTGCAACACTCACCATGAACTGGACATTGTCAAATCCATTGGCCAGCAGGTGGTTCTCATACTGGACCAGGCCGATGGAGTCAAGCCACTGGCCCACGGACTGCAGTGGGCAGCGGGGACCTATGAGGGGGTGGAGGGGCAAACGCTTCAGTAAGGAGTAGCCGTCCACGCGGTAACAGCGGCAGTCCGGCTGAGACAGCTGACACTGCCACATCATGTTATGACGGGCAAAGTGGCTGTCGAAGGAGCCCGCCATGCTTTTGAAGAGTCTTTTGGCAAGGCAGCAGGAGGCGGAGAATAAAGGGGAAGCAGGTAGAGGGGGGGGGGGGGATTTGGAGGCGAAAAGGGTAAAGAAAGGAGGAGGAGGAGGAAAGGGAGGAGGGGGAGGCTAGGCTCGAGGCATGGTGAGGATAGAGGGGGTCAGCATGCAAGAGTACAAGCGGGTAAAGGTTAGGTTAAGGCATCCAGATGCAGCTTTCTCTGAATCCAGCCAGAGAAAAGATTAGAAGGGGGTGAAGGCTGATGTTGTATCCAGAAAACAGCTTCTGTCCTGGGGTTAAATCCTGCCAGAGATGGTTGTTGGATAAGACTGTAGGTATAGATCCGCAAGCAAAAGCGAATGACTGTGTGTTTGTCGCGCACAGCACAGCAGCCGCTTTCTTTTCAGCTGTTGCGCTCGCTTGGCTGCTCCCTTGAGTGTGTGTGTGTGTATGCGTGTGTGTGTGCGTGTGTGTGTGTGTGTAAGAGAGAGAGAAAGAACGAGAGCTGCCTGCGCTGTAGATTTCTCTTTATCAAGTACTCCCACTCTCATCTGTATGCTTCTGCAGCCTCCTCTCTCTCTCTCCTCTCTCTGAGTGTTGCTTTTCTCCCTCATTCCCTCACTCTCTCTCTCTCGCTCCTCTGTCTACCTCCTGTGTCTATCTTCTCTCACAGTGTTGATTGTCACCCTGTTCTCTCTTATGCTCTCCATATATCTGGCTTGCTATGCTGTTAATAGCCATCACAACAGCTCTAGCTTTTTTTGTCTGCAAAAAGCCGAGCTCCCTCCCACTCACACACACACCATGCTGAGTGTATGTATGCAGTCGCATCTATATGTGTATGTTTTTCTGTGTGTGTGTTCTGTGCTGCGCTGTGCTGTGGTGTTGGGAGGGTGGGGTGGCAGGGTGCTGGTTTGGCACCAAGAGGATTTTTCCCTGTGGTAACCATGGTTAGCAGAGGCTTTGCATTGATAGATAAAAAGAGAGGATGAGAGGAAGAGGGAGGAGGATGCGGGAGTTAAGGGAGAGGGGGATGAACACATTAAATAGAGATGGGTAGCAAGGGATTCAAGGTATGCAGGTAATAAAACAAAAACAAGGATATGATGCGCACAAGAAAGTCAAAAGGCAGAATCACCCACACTTAGTTATTTTAATTCAGGTCTTATTTTTGTAGTTTTGGCAATCATTGCTTTGGGTTATAATGAATAAAGCTTTCAGAGCGACCTGGTTATAGGCACTTTATTTTTAGTGTCGTTGGGCAAAAGTTCCATCAAAGGCTCTGTATTCTTACTTTAGATAATCTAGCCCATGATGGGAGACATTGATCACTGGTCATTTCAGAGAAAAAAGCGTTCCTATTGGCTGTTTGAGTGCATTGCCCATTCTGGTGATTTTTTGCATTCTATCCACTGCATTTTTAAGCAAATATACAATTATCATGTGTCATTTTTCTATGGCTACACCTCTTATTTATTAATGACCTTAACAAGATCTGTTCGCAGGCTTCCTGTCAACCAATTAGCATCAAGGATGTTTAGCAACCTCACTGCAGTCTATTCCACTTCGTCCCTACACATCCCTTAGCCACCTGTGTTGGCTGTCTGTATCTCCCTAGGACAGTGGTTCCTAACCTTTTTGGGCTTGGAACCAGCAAGTTACTTTTAATTAGTTACAGTTACTAGTTACTTCTTCCAAAAGTAACTAAATTAGATATTCAGTTACAAATTATATAAGTAACTAGTTAAATAAATAAGTAAATTTTTAAACGCTCAAATGTGATTATTTATGATAAATCTGAATTTTGTAATTAAATGGACACTTAATACAATACATTATTACCAAAAAGTAACAAAAGAAAGAAAAGAAAATTAACGTCGTTATTTATAACGCCGTTATTCCCATCACTGCTAAAAATGAAGCAATTTCAATGAATGAAACAAGATTCGAGGAACACCTAAAATAATTAAATCCTGTAAATATTGTATATGTAATCTATATCTATTTATAGAGTGCCGCAGGAGTAATGCATGACCAGGTTGGGTACCAATCCCCTTGTGGGATCTCCAGTTGGCTGCTATCTGCTCCCACTGTCGGCTGTCTGATAATCCGACTGCTTCTGTTTCAAAGCCAATAGTAATGATCACCAAAAAGACCCAAGTTGTAATAAACCTGAATTATCTTTCAAGGTATAATTACTTACATGCTCACATATACATACTTGTTTGTATCTTACCTGAGGTTTCTTTCTTAATGTCCAATCCACTGCTTATTCCTGCCCCAATAGAGCTCATAATCTTGTCAATCTGAACAAATGGGGGAGGGGGAGAGAGAGAGAGAGAGAGAGAGAGAGAGAGAGAGAGAGAGAGAGAGAGAGAGAGAGAGAGAGAGAGAGAGAGAGAGAGAGAGAGAGAGAGAGATGTAAAGCATGTTTAACAGAAAGTCATTTTCCACTAATAAGGCTAATCCCTATTCTGGTTTCAAGTGTCACATAACATGATCATTACGCCAGCCAGCTCACTCATTCCCGCTGTGAATTGTAAACGCTTGAAGGAGCAGATGGGTGAAAAGATGCGTTAGCAGAAAACTTAAAGACAGAGTAGAGTTATAGGAAGAGGAAGGCTGATTGGAGGGAGCTTCAGTGGCTTCATTAGTGTCTGGCTGCTGGCTGTTGACTGGTCTTCCCTGACCTTGGACCTGCTGCTAACCACTCAACTATGCAACCTGCACATCCATCCACCTGTCAGGACTGCTGGCTCAAAACATGTCAAAGAAAACCGGCCTTGTTGCGATCGGTAAGGGACCGGTATTTAAAGGGCCAGGTCTGACAGCTGCAAACCGTCTTTATAAGCTGGCGGACCCTGATGGTGGCCTTTTCTTAGTAGTTGGACAAACAGGTGTCAATTTCTGCATATGCCACTGCACACAGAGCACTAATTGACATGTATACTGTACCGGTGACTACAATGCTATTACCAAAAGGAAAGATGAACAACACTACAAAGACTCAAGTTGTACTGGTAATACCTTTTAACGGATCTGCCATCCCTATAGTTTTCTAGATTGAACACATTATACCAACATTTCACTGCAGGCTGTTAATTTCCATCCAAATAACCACAAACAAGCCAACATCAGCAATTTTCCGAGTAAAGCCAGATAGAAGCACACATTTGTATCATAAAGAGGCAACCTTATTTATATGCCTTTAGCACTGATGAGTATGGATATCTTCAGAATTCTTATTCTGATGGGACATCCCATGTGAATCATTACTTGCTAGTAATGCAAATCTATCCAGAGCATTTGCTGCAAATAGACCAACCTTTGTTATTTTTGCATGTAAAATCCCCATATATCACTCAACAATTTTCTTGAAGCCATTTTATCTCATCCTCCTGTATCATGCAATTAAATAGTAAAGTTCACCTTAATTGCAGAAAATGATGGGAAATTCCATATGGTAATTATATCACCATAAGCAACGTATTAGCTGTGTGGAGGAACTAATTACCATGTACATGCAAAAGTGGACAGGAATGTACAAATGTTCTTCCACTCACATGCATTAGCATTATTTTAAAAATAGAACCAATAATTAAGTTATTATCAATGTTATAAAATAAAATAGTATGAGATTATTCATTTTCAGGGGGTTAAACATGCATAGACATCAGTTGTCTGTGTGTCTTGACGTGTGTGTGTTGTGAATGACGACAGGTGAGCAGGAACTAATGTGTCTGTGACCCGAAGTGTTTATAAAGGGGTGAGATCCAACAGCGGTGTCCAGTCAATGGATTCAATTTGTGTCAGAGACACTTTAATACCAAAGAGGCCCCAGGCACAAACACACGAGGACCAAAACACACAGAACCCCCGACCTCCGCTCTCTACCCGCTATAACAGAAACAGCCTTCTCTCTTTTATCTGATCTTCCCTGCAACTCCACTGCTGGGTACAGAAGGAAATCAATGTGGGAGCTATGTGGATGTTAAATTAGCATCGGGGCTACTTCTGCACTGTGATAGCGTGAGTTGATTTCAAAGAGAGGAAAAATTGAAGAAGCTCACTGCTGTGGGTGCAGAGGTTTCAACTGCCTCCTGCAGAGATGCATCAATTATACTACAGAAATATATACAGTGTCAAAGAAACTGATTAACCTGAGTGATGCAGAGATGACACGTTTATTTTTTAGGTTTCTGTAATATTGACTCCCCTCTTATATCTCAATTGATCCTAAACATCTGGTAAAATATGCACTTCATGTCCGGAAAAAACTCTTCTTACCTCTTCCCACTCAGCAGTAAAGGAGGGCGTTCTCTCCAGTCTTCCCCCTGGGCTGGCACCCTCTCTGGTGCTGGGACTTCCAGGCCCCTGGCCACGAGATCCAGACCCCCAGCCGTGCTCCTCCTGGACAAGGCAACAGCCAACTATTTGTTTTCCAAGTATGATCTAACTACAACACGACAATGAGATGCAAAGGTTGCCAATTTTTTTTACCTTAAAATTTTGGACAACAGAGCACTAAAAACTGTTTCGAGAATAACCAAGTCCTTTCAGTGCTCATCAAAGTTTTATCTAAAGTATTTTTCATCAAACAGACTATGTATTTAGCTTCTGATTTATTTACAATGAATTAAAGAAAAAAGTCTCATAAAATGTGCTGCACAGAAGGGAGCACTGTGGCCCAGATTAGAGCGTTATCTAATTGGCTGCACTGGTTTCTGGGCTGTTTCTGAAGTCACTCAGTGTCTGCATGATACAGCAAGATGCAAACTATCTCCACGGCTGCATAATTTATACAACTGAATACTTAGAATAAATGCCTTGGCTCTCATTGCTAACAGAGATGGTGCTGACCTAAACTTTTATAAAAAAAAGAGAAACTTTGTATAACTTTTGTCAAAAGAGGCTTATCCTTGGCCTTTTACATAAATATCTCAGAGTGCGAAATCGTATCAAATCTTTAACGCTTTGATTGTACAACAATGAGTCGTTTTAGATGAGAATAACAAAAGAAGATGGAAAATCAAAGTTGAGACAACAACTTACCTGTATAGGAGATACAGCCACCAGGTTGGAATCAGATTTGGACAGAGATTTTGACAACTGCAAGTCCAAAACACTGCGGGGCACGGACCTCATCCTCCCCAGGGTGCAAGCCCTCTCTTCGTAGCCAGCACCCAATGAACTGCCTTTGGGCACACCTCCTGTCGGGATTCCCCGTAGCTCTGGAACTTTCCCGTTCTCACCAGGGGAGTTGGAGGGTGGGTGGCCCAGTGAAGACCAGCCACAAGGTTGATCTGCCTGCTCCCAGTTCCTGGTTCGGGCCTGGTCCTGGTTGACCCTAGTGTGGAAGATAGTCCGGTACACCACCTGTGGCTTCTGGGGGTCGTGGGCGGCCCTCTGAGGCGATGAATTGCACCCCGTCCTGGGGACGATCTGAGTGGGTCCTCCACCAATTACTATGCTGAACTCCGGGGTCTGCAACAGGCTGCTCTGGGTGTCCGTAGAAGCATATTTTCGGGGTTTGGGGCTGTAAAGATGGTAAGGCGTATCAGGGGTTTCACAAGCCGGGGAAGATCCATGAAGGAGGCCTGCAAACTCCTCTGGAATGTGGCTCTTTCTGCGCTCCTCCAACAAAGCGTTGGATGTGAAGGAAGAGCAGAGAGGAGTAGGAGGAGACGGGTCTTGCTGGTAGGGCCCGTCGTCTACACACCCAAAAACATTGACTGATTAGGATTAAATCTTGGAGATTTGCATAAAATGGTCAACTATAACAACTATACACACTAATGCATTTACTCTGCAAGGAGACACAGGCATTTACACCCACTACAAAAACAAATCACAATATTTAAAAGTATAGAGCAAAACGAATAGTAAAGTCAAAACAGAACAGAGAGAGAGGAAATCAATGTAGCTTAAAAATAAGAAAAGAACTGCAAAACAACAAAAAGCTGCAAACTGGAAGATAAGAACGAGGTAATACATATTCAGTTTCCCTGCTGAAAAGCTGTTTGTTCCTCCAAGGAAAAATGAAAGAACTCCTGACTTGATTTTTACACCTCTGCTCTACTAACTGCTGGTTGCAAAACTGTGTTTGGGTGTCTGAACTTGTGCATATATGCATGAACTCATTGGGGCAGACGTTCTTACACCATTGACTGGGTTTTATTTTTTGACGGGATGCTTTCAGAGGCCCACTCACTGTCTGTGTGCAGTGGGGTGAAAGAGAAGCCACTGAAAGCTTCTTTTGATTCTCTAGACATAAGTGTGTAATCGTAGATGTGTTTGTGTAATCGTAGATGCGTGTGTGTGTGTGTGTGCTTAGCTACTAGCCTGTCATTTTTTGTATGCTTATGTTCCCATCTGCAAACAAGTTACACCTCAGGTCACACCAATTGTACTGTGTGTAAAAGATGCACTCCTTATGATACAAGATGCAAAATAAGAGGCGCATTATGTATTATTCTACCAGAGCAACGCTGCCACACTCAAAATCATATAGATAAATCTCCAGGTTGTAGCTGAGCTCCTCCGGGGGAACAGCCCTGCTGTTCTTTACTTACAGTTTCACAAATAAAGTGTCTTACACACTGTGACTAAAAATGAATGCCAAATGTATTGAGTTAGAATTATTAGTAGAGGTGTGAAGTAAGCATGAGAGACAGAAATTCAGCTAGGTAGGCAGGTGGAAGGAATCACAAAGAGGTAGCAAAGACTAAAGCACAGATGGCTGCTCTAATCAATTTTTACATTACTAATACGTAAAATGACTACTGAACGTATAATGTGAAAGTTTGCAGTGAGAAATTCACACAGAATTATTCCCCGTTTTGGTTTTACAGCTCCAGATCGTTTGGCTCAGTCTCACAGCTCTTATCATCATCTTTTACTATGCAGCAAAATTAACTCTGATAAACCCACTTCCCAACACCACACAGACAGATTGCTAAAGCTAGCAGCTAGCTAGTGAACAGTGGAGCATTTAGCAGCAGCTAAAGAGACATATTTTCCTTGTGAGTTGGTGAAGACCAAAATAGAACTAAAAGGAAAATAACTAGACTGACCAAGTGGACATAAACACAACTTCAAAGCTAATGTTGCTTTATGTCTGCTAACTGTTTGCTAACACATTAAACATATCAATGTCAGTACATTTGCTGCACTGCCCCTAAGTGGCCCAAAGAAAGAAAAATCATGAATGGAAACAAATTAATGTGTGGAAAAGTATAAAAAATACATTCACACATAACACAACACAACAACGCGGTTAGCACTAATTTGAAGTGTAACGAACCGCTGGAATGGTCTTTAATGTCAGCAGGTAACAACATCTCCCTAAACACACGTCTGAAACCTGCCGAAGGAATGGATCTGATGTTGTTTTCAACCCAATTGCTTATTAAACTACAATACAGCATAATAGTCAGCTTTGTCACTTTTCATTCTATAAATAGCTAAAAAAGTGTGTCAAGCCCAGATATCTCTTTCTCTGTTCCCTATCACTGTGTTAAGATTGTGTACCAGGCCATGTAAACAATCTCAGCACTGATAAGCATCTGTAACACCCCACACACACACACACACACACACACACACACCCATACACACACAGTTTTTGCTAGCACTTCATGACTGTCCTGGGTACATACAGCCACATTTCTATATGAAACCTATATGAAACAATTACATAATGTGAGACAAGAAAGAAAATTCCTGAAAAAGGTCACTTGGCTGGTTTTCCTGAGAAACCCCACAAATTGAAAAACTGGAATCATATGATAATTAAAGGAATGCTCGAGCTCCTCTCATTGTGGCAAAATAAAAATAGGAGAAAGTGAAAAATATTATCATCAGTCCACAAATGGAGAGCAATTTTATATAAGTTGGGATGAGAAGTTTCCATTTTACGCCACACTGTACTGTGTTTAAAAGCACCAAGCACCCATTGACTTCAGGTAATGACTCATCCTCGAGTGGACATAAACTTGACATAAGCTGAAAGCTCTTTAGTTATGACTAATCCTCAACATTGTACAGGATGAAAAGGACTAAGTGCCTAAAAGATCAGCTTAAATACACAATGAGTGGAACGTTTTTTGTTTGTTTTTTTGCCTACGGTACATTGTCTTCTAGGTGATCAAAACAAGTTGCCTATCAATCAATAGCACTGACCATTGACAATATGTCAGTGAATACATTTTTGTGAGTCATTACATTTTCCCTGGTAAGATAGCAGTTGGTCAACTATTGTTAATTTTATTAGACTTACTGTGAAAAATGTACACTTCATTTTGGTTCAGATTAATAACACAAGGAGCATTTTTGGAAACAATCAAAGCTTGGAACTGTAGATTGGATTACCACAAACAATTCCTACATTTTGACTGCACCATGAATGCATCAATAAGTGACTGTGTGGGTTTCTTTCAACCCTTGCTGCATTTCTTCTTCTTATCACTCGTCATGGTTCTCCTTTTTTTAAGCTGAGAACTGGCAACAGGTGAGCCTATTGGTTGCTATGGCAACAGAGAGCCACAACGGCGGCATCTCTCCCAGTTTTTTGGGTAGCTGAGTGTATCTGCCCTTCAGGAGTGCAAAGGAAAAGTGTACAACTGATGAACACAGCAATCAAATCATCAGGTGTGTGTGTTTGTCTAGACCAAAAAATGACAGAGGTAGAGCTGGCATATCTGCGAGTGCAAAAGTAAAGGTTTGATAATAGGGCAGAAGAAAAGTTACATGCAAGTTTTTCAAGTTTTATAAAAGAAAAAGAAAGGTATAGATATATAAATAAACATAACATTAGTTGAGAGGATGAAAATATCGGTGTACTAACTAGTGGAAACCAAATTATAGGAAGGATAACACTGCAGAAGCATAATTTGGCTCAACTCAGGCAGGAAACTCTAGTTTCTCTTCTTCTCCTGTGAACAATCAATAGTCTTGCTCTGTGTATTGTTTTAACTTTACTTCTTATCCATTCCTGAGCCTAATGATCCCTTTGCAGCTTCGCCTCACTGACTGTCCTTTGTGTGAGCGTGAGGGTGTGTGTGAGTGTGTGTATGTTTCTTACCTGGGCAGCCAAAGCATGTATCAGCTCAAACTACGGAACAATCATAATGTATGTACTGTAGAATGAATGAATCTGTAGTAACTCGTCACCCTGCTTCTGGTGAAATGCAGCAAACATCTCACAATCAGATAACTAAACAACAGCTGCATCACTCTGCATATTGCGAAACTAAATGTAGTATGCAAACACACACAAGTTGTGGCATGCAGCAACTCAGCCCAGAAACTGATTGGTATTTGGATAACTGGTGTTCATCTTATTACAAACAACCGCAGTAATATTTGTGTTTGTGCAACAAATAAAGACAAGTGTGTCTCAATATGACTCGTCTTTGTACAAACTAACTATTAGATAGTTAAGGATCAATCATTTTCTACCTTTGTAACCATTATCACAAAATGTCATCCAATAAATTATTGATTGACTGACTGATGCAATGATGTGTGTGACGTCATCACTTCCTCACGCTGATACACTGTGAGAGGCAAAACCTTTAGCGGTGTACATGGCCCCCACCACCCACCTATCAGTGAAGCACAGACAGAAGAGAAGAGAGCGGGTGTGAGAGAAATAGATCTGAAATTGAGCTTTTATTCAGTGTACCTAAACACTGTTTACTGTTTTATTGATGAAAATACTTAATAATATATCTCTCCTGGGGAGTCCAATGGTTTAAGATGCATACAGTAGCACACTGCATTCTAATTCTAAGTAGGTTTAGCAAGTATGTAGTAAACTGGATACTGACAAAGTGAGTATAGGCAGTATGTTTACTGGATCTGCCTGGTTTTTGAGTGGACTGGTGATGGACACTACACTGTTGTCCCACAATGCATACACAAAGGCTCACTGCTGCAAAGCATTAGATGCATTATTTGCAGGTGATGAGACAGCTGCAGGAAAATCTATAATACATTAGCTTAGGAAAAAAGGTATTTTATTTAACAAACATTAAGCACTTTACAATAAAAATTAACTAAAATTATTATTTAATCTCCATCCATCCTTCTTTTTCCACTTAGCTGGTGTCGGGTAGCGGGGGCAGTATTAAATCTGTGAAAGTAAATGTTGCTGTCTTTGAGTGCTGTTTAATTGGCAGTGGTAATTCCACAGTCACAGATAAATTGGCATCCGTCAGTTATATTATGACTGTATTCTAATTGGAAAAACAGTATACTTGGAAGTAATTTCATCAGTGACCCAAAACTACATGTGTTTACGTTCTAGTGACAAAGCCCTCTAGTGGCTGTAGTAATTATGACGAGAGGGGAAGAAATCGTTTTTTGTGCCTCAACCTAACCAAACCTGTCACCTCATAAAACCAATTTATTTTTCAACAGTAACAGTTTTCAAAGGCACAAACAAATGATGAGAAAATGCCTAAATATGTCGTTCTAGAAGGCATGGACATTTTGTACAGTAATCTACAATGTTAGTATGTAACATGGAACTGGGTTAAAGCTCATGACACCCTTTGTTGCAGCTCTCTACTGTGCAGTCTAAAGAGACACTGAAATTCATTACTTATATCTAAGCAATTTAGATACATACATTTGTCCTGTTGCATACCTCCATACTATTGTATCTATCATTTTGTATACAGTATGTACTACAGCATACTATTTTTTCAGTTAAGAAGAAGACATTTAATGTATCTTACCATTTTGTATGAACAGGGAATTATGAACCTTTTTCACAGCAGATATTTTAACTTGTCATAGCAGGAAAAACACAGGTGCAACTAATAACATTAATGATGGTCTGGCATTCAGAGTGGACAAAAAGAACACAGAGGAAGAAGAGAAGGAGAGGGAGGGAGGAAGAAGGGGGAGGAGGTTAAAAAGGTCAACGTTGAAATACAAAGAGGTAGGGAGTGGGCAGCAAAGCGAGGGAGAGAAAAAAGCAAAGATAGAAAGGGTGGAGGGCAAATTAGTTATGAAAGGCAAACTAGCAATACAGCATAACTGAAAAGCTGAATAAGGCTTGACAAATAGCAGCGAGGCTGAGGGAAAGTGAGGGGGCGGGCAGAGAGCATATAACAGTGAATGACAAGCAGCAAGAGAGAGACAGAAGCAAATGAGAGCTCGGGGAAGTGGCTAGAGAAATAAAGAGAGTGACAGAATGAAGGATTGAATGGCAGAGGGGACAGGAGGGAGAGAAATTCAAGACTGGGATTACAAAGCTGGAGGTTACATGTCAAAATGTGAGGAAAAAGAAACTGGGAAGAGTGGAATAAGGCTTGATCTGTTGTAGTAAAGCTAGTCTTACACTTACACTTACTGAAGGCCATGAAATGATTTAAATTCCAATTAAAATAAATATGATCCCTACAAACACTATTGAATGAATACCAAACAAACATCTACGTAAAAAATGTGACAAGTTGTCTCACTGCATCTTTGGGTGCCTGCCTCATTTAGTGCGGTTGAACCCACTAGAGTTCGTATTCCCCCTTGGTGCGGTTTGTTTGGGCAGGTGTGAAAGCGGCAACCGCACTGGCGTGTGCATCAAATGCAGTGCAAACAAACGTACTGAGACCACCTTAATGAGAAGTGAACGTTCTTGCGTAATGACGCATTTTGGTAGGCTTGGATTTTTCCAGATGTGAAACGAAACCCAACCAAGGGGAAAACGCTCCAAGTTTACAAACTCTTTAACTGATTATGACCATGCAAACTAACTATAGGTGTGAACTGCCCTTTATCCCCAGCAGATCTAGAGTTAAGGTACTGATAGACCATTTCTGGCTCGGTCTGAGACACCCTTCGGCCCAAGGTGATTCACTCCGACACAAAGCAGCCTCAGTGACACCAAGAGAAAATACCATTGCCTCAATCTCCTTATTCCTCCTCCCTTTACTCTCCCGACTACCCTGTCACACCCCTTCGGGATTCACTGATAAAATAGTTGGTTAGCGCTGGCAATAAATTCACCCCACAGTAACTGCCACGTGGTCTGCCTCCACCCCAACCAAGCACATTCTTCGCTGATAACAAAGACGCCTAAAAGAGTGAACAGCAAGTCAGGTCACCAAAAGTTTGCCTCACCCCCCCCACCTCCCTTCTTAGGGATATCTCTAACAAACTACAATCAGAGATTAAGGTACTGGATGTGATGTTAGCAGGATGTCTCAGGATGAAAACATTCTCCTCGACGTCTGTAACACTGCCTTTACACAGCTCTGTAAACTCAATCAGACAGCTGCAGCTAATTCAGAAAGCTGTTGTTCGTGTCTTCACTAAGACCAGAAGAGTAAATTATATCATTCCAGTTCTGGCATCTTTACGCTGGCTTCTGTCAAACAATTGATTCTACCACTGCTGGTTTATGAAGCACTGAATGAGCCAAAATACATTCACTTTCTATGCACCACATATCTGGAACAAACTCCCAGAAATCTTGAGATCTGCTCCAACTCTTAGTTTGTTTAAATCAAGGCTTAAAAGCTTTGTTTGCATTTTATTAAGTTAAACTTATTAAATTATTCATATATATTCGTCATTTCTAATCTACTGTTGATTTGTATTTTTCTACTTAAGTTCATTTTCATTTTCAATTTTTATTTTACTGTTTGAAATACAGATATACAGATCAGATAAACTTGCCTTGCCTCTCATCATTTCTCTCATCTGTGTGAATGCAAACACACACAAACACCAAAAACTGCACACTGTCTCTTATACACTGGGATGTGTGTGTGTGTGTGTGTGTGTGAGCAAGAGGTGCTGGGAGATGATCCAAACATCTGATAGCACCGCGTTGATGGCTCCGTCTCTTGTGGGACTGCACTGACTGTTATTAAAAACAGAGTAATATCTGAGCTGTCAGTCATCCCAGGGATGCAAGACTGAACCCTATTTCCTAGGCGCCACTGGCATGGATAAATCATTATCAGCCCGCTGAACCTCAGGCACTAAGCTAGCACTAGGGATAGTGCTAGGCTATGCCAACAAACCCACATCAAGATGGTACTGCAGGACTCTACTGGGCTGCTGCTTGGATTCATGATGACAGGAAAACATTTTATGTGTGGATCGTTGATTTGAGAAAGTGTTAAGGCAACAGGAAATTAAATGATATAACATGCCAGAGTCGTAGAAGTGCTTTGGGAAATGTCACAATCATTAGCTAAAGGCATAAAATCACTCAATTATACCAAAGATGTGATGTTTAACCCTTATCAGTCCCAGTGACTATTCACATGAAATGTTCTGCATTTGCAAATAGCACCAATTATTCTGTAAGAAAGTGCAATATATCTACTTAATATTTGAAACTAATACAAGACTTTCAGAGGCAGAATAATGGCTGTAGTACAAACACTTTTTGTGACATATTATACAAATGTCTAATCTGTCATTTGATGCCTTTGAGATTTTTCCATCTTTTCTTGGCTTCTTTATGCACATTAATACAAATTTTTACCTGCGGTGCCCAAACTTTTAAGCCCCACTGTAAGTATGAATGTTATGGTTATGTATATAAGTTTATGTTTTGTTGTACCATTGATGTATGTTTTTGTTGTTCTTTTTATGTATTGTGAGAATGGATGTATGTATTCCAGTTTAAGTAATATTCTTATGAAATAATAGACCCCAGGAAGAGTAGCTTCTGTTTAAGACAGACAGAAGCTAATGGGCATACGAATAAACAAACAACCCCCCCCTGTTGCAGGCAGCGAGAGAGATGGGACTCCCTGCTGAGAGCAGTACTTCATGTCGCTCTAAGTATCTAAACCTAGCCATAAGGCAGCGAGGGGCCCACCTGTAGATATTGAATTCACACTTTCATTCCAGATTTGAGTATGCAGAGTATATTGCCAAAGCAACTGGCTCGTCTCTCGTGGTAACCTTTTTTTCCAATTGTCCTCAAGTCAGGAGTGACGGCAGTCTCTCACTAGCGTCATTGTAATTCAATTTGCGCGTGTGTGTGTGTATGTGCGAGACAGATGGAAAGTGAGTAAAACGTGATATGAGGTCACCACTGATTAACTGCGTGCGTGCGTGCGTGCATGGTGATGTAAGTATGTGTTCATAGCAGTAGTAGTAGCTCAGCCCTGAGTCAGCTTAAAGCAAAATGTTGTGTGTGTGAGTTCCTGCTTGTGTGCAAAAAGTTTGTCTATAGCATCTCTTGTCATTTTGTTCTGGTTTGGTGTTGTTTATTGACAACAAATAATATATTTATGAATTGCAACACATTAGGCTTTGTAAAGTCTCAACTCTATAAAGCTGCACTTTATTCTGTCTAATCACCTATATTTTCCTTGTCACTATAATAATAAATGTGATCAACAGCAGGATGAGTTTTTGTCTGCTAATTCTGTTACTTGCCATTTTGTTATTTTGAACTATCTCTGTGAACCTGTGTGATCTTCTTTTGTGTTCAGAGCTTCCAAACATGACTCACCATCACCTACAGCAATGCTAATGGCTCTGTGAGGCTGTACTAATCCACAGCAGTTCTTTGAGGTAAATGCTACCATCAGCATGCTTACATGTTCACAATGACAACATGCCGATATTACATTTTTAAAATAGTTATATGAACACATAAAAGAATGGCTTCAAATGTGATTATGTATAACAAAGACCAAAGGATAGAGCTAAGGTGTCAATTGGATGGAAAATCAATCAGTGAGTGAGTGTGTGTGTGTGTGTGTGTCTGTGAGTGTGTGTGAGAGAGAGAGAGTATCACATTAATGCTGCACACAAAGGCACTGCTGACTTTTAGTCTGATTTCATGATCAAGAACAGGCTGCTAGACCCACTGTGTATTTGTGGAGAAGAAGGTGCTTGCAGTTGTGATTTTATGTCAAGATACAAGTGAAGCGTGTGATATTTGAGAACAAAAGACAAATTCAGACACCAGAGGTTTAATGAACATTATGAAGAAAGTATGTAGTCATATTTTTTCAGTTGGCCATTTTTTCACAGCTGACCAAGACAACAGTAATTTTTGTATGGGAATTTAGAAGCTAAAGTCTAGAAACTAACTTAAAGTGCATTCGGAAAGTATTCACAGCGCTTAACTTTTTCCACATTTAGTTATGTTACAGCCTTATTCCAAAATGGATTCAATTAATTTTTCCTTCAAAATTATACACACAATATCCCATAATGACAACATGAAAAAAACATTTTTTTTTAAATGTTTGCAAATGTATTAAAATTACCAATGAAAATATTCACAGCCTTTGTTGTGGCACATTTGGCAGCAATAAGTCTTTTTTGGAATATGAAGCCACAAGCTTGGCACACCTATCTTTGGCCAGTTTTGCCTATTCCTCTTTACAGAACCTCTCAAGCTCCATCAGATTGGATGGGGAGCGTCGGTGCACAGCCATTTTCAGATTCCTCTGGAGATGTTCAATGGGATTCAAGTCTGGGCTCTGGTTGGGCCGCTCTAGGACATTTACAGAGTTGTCCAGAAGTCACTCCTTCGATCTCTTGGCTGTGTGCTTTGGGTCGTTGTCCTGTTGAAAGATGAAGTGTAGCCCCAGTTTGAAGTCAAGAGTACTCTGGAACAGGTTTTCTTCCGGGATATCTCTGTACATTGCTGCATTCACCTTTCACTGAGACTGACTAGTCTCCCAGTCCCTGCCACTGAAAAACATCTCCACAGCATGATGCTGCCACCACCATGCTTTACAGCAGGGATGGGATTAGCCAGGTGATAAGCGGTGCGATAAGGTAATTGGTCACCTCCATAACTAAAACCCTTCTACCCCGATCACTCAGTTTAGAGGGACAGCCAGCTCTAGGAAGATCCTGGTGGTTCAAACTTCTTCCATTTATGGATTATGGAGGTCAATGTGCTCATTGGGACCTTTAAAGCAGCAACTCCTTTGACTACAGACAATTCCTTTAACTTCATGCTTGTTTTGTGGTCCAACATGCACTGTAACTGTGGGACCTTATATAGACAGGTGTGTGCCATTCCAAATCAACTGAATTTGCCACAGGTGGACTCCAATTAAGCTGTTAAAACCATTTTTGTAATGTTAATAAATATGCAAAAGTCTCAAACAAACTTTTTTTTAAGTTGTCATTATGGAGTATTATGTGTCAAATTTTGAGGAAAAAAATAAGTTGAATCTATTTTGGAATAAGGCTGTAACATAACAAAATGTGGAGTGAAGCGCTGTGAATACTTTCCTTATGCACTGTATAGGTCAGAAAACACAGAAATCAAAGCATTGTATATGTAGATCAAAAACATTACAGTAGCAGCACAAACAAGATATTACAGTTGTGGCTAACGTGTTAGAAAACAGTTGCATATTTACACATCAAGCAGAGACAAACAACATTAGCATTCATTTGGAGCTGTGTTTCTGGCTACTCTGAACTATTTAGCAGCCAAATCCTTCATCAGCTAGCCACAAACGTTGTCTGTCTGCCATTTGGCGCTGAGCAGGTAGCGTGTAGTTAGTTTATCTGAGTTTTTACACTGAAAACCGCTGCCTGGTGCTTTGAGAACCAACTATGAGAGCAGAGACAGCGAAAAGAAACATTAAAGTTTTAATTTGTAAAACCAAAACAAAGCTTAAAAATGCTAAAAAGCTATGTAAGTAAGTAACTCTGACCCATTGAACAATTGGTCAGTTGACTACATGTAATGATGATGAGTAAAGCTTTAAATGTTAGCTTGCCCAATAGTCATAATAGACAAAAACCTGAGAACCTGACCCATGATGTGTTCACATGGTGTGTATAAGAAGCTGTGTTCAGTGTTCCAGCAACTTAAAAGCTCCCTTGTTACTGACATCTCACTGCATAATTCATGGAGGACAAATGTGTCTACAGTTGCACTGCTTTTGCATAACACTGCATTGCACTTGGCACTCTGCACCGAAGGCACTGAAGGGAAATCTTTTCCAGCAATGTCCAACAATACATAAACTGTAGTTCTGTAGCATCAACAGCAGTACCAGTGATGGATCGGGATATAAAGAGGCCTCCTTTTTTATCTGACTGCCCACGCAGCTGGCTGACACCTGAATACTCTGCTCTGGAGCCGGAGATTTATTGTATAAATAAATGGTTTGTGTCAAAGAGCGGTTCAGGATTTTTAGGAGGAAAATGAGAAGACTAAGAAGAAGAGATACAAATGTTGAGAAAGAGGAAGGAAAGACCTTTTATGGTGTGCAGTGAAAAAAAAGTATTCCCTTCACTTTCTTGCCCTCATTTCTCAATTCAACCCAGATATTTCACATTTCATTCTTTCTATTTTGCTGATTTCCGTTCATTCCCCCCTCCCCCTGCAATATTAGACTCACATTCTATCTCTCTCACTCACTCCCTTTTTCACTGGCATCCACTGAATTCTGTGACTCTTTGCCTTCTGTACCCACATACATACATACATACTCCCTCTTCTCTCCCTCTCTCTCCCTCTCTCTCTCTCTGTAAGCCACTTGTTACCATGGAAACCCCTAAATAGGCCTTAAAAAGCTAATAAATAGCATGAGGGGATGAGCAGAGTAGCAGAAGAAGGAGAAGAAGAAGGGGGGGCGGGAATAGAGAAAAAATTATTATTGGAACAATAAATGGGTGCCAATCTATTCCTGGTGTTAGAGCTCCTGGCAAGGAGAGCGTGGGAGAGGCACATATTGAGAGAGTCAGAGAGACAGAAACATGTACACGTTATTATTCTCAATGTAAAAAAAAAGTACATACATGTACTTTTAACTTGTTTGGACATAAGTGTTACAGTAAACCATTCGACGGCAAGAAATCCAAATTAAATTCTTATGAAATCAACGGAGAAGATGAGGGAAGGACAATGCCTCAAGTTGCAGTATGTTTGCATCAACACAGCCACATTTTTCTCAAGCTAATGATTGGGAACTTTTCAAATGTTGAAAATAAATAATATTCAAGTAGAGAGTTGTGGTTAAGTTGAAGTAAATCCCCAAAAAAAGTTGTTACCGTTAGCTAAGGGTTGTCACAGTTTCCCAACTGGTCACAGCTTTCAACCTTCGATGAAGACGAAGATGCACTTTGCAGGTTTAATGTATCTGGGAGCTCACAGGGGTAACGGTGTTTTATGCATTTAAGAAAGTCTGAAGCATCTTTTCAACCTTTTTTCAATTAAAATGAACTGCTGATCACTAGGAAAAGGTACTGAAGACTAATTATTAAAAAAAGAACTGAAATACAGATATGTTTCTGGGACGTCGGTGCTAAATATTTTAACGTCTTTCATTTAAAGGCAGACAATTTCAATTTGGCTCCTGTTAAAAAACTTTCCCTATTTGTGTTCTCCAAGAAAAAAATGTCTCCCTTGCAAGCATTGTGTGACTACGTCATGCAGGAAATTAAAAAGTTGCTGTGTGTGAAACACTGGTAATACTGTGACATTATTAGGACAATGGAACATAAATTATGAGTGCTATGGATTCTTTTTGAGAAAAGCAGCTGCTGTGTCACTGTCAATGCAACCAGTCTACTCCGCCCAAGCAAGGGGCTCTGATGCCCATTTTCAGTACTGTACTTATCAGCATCAAACATATGCCATAACTATCCGTAGATATCACACCAGTCATGGGAAAATCAATCAGCATCAAAACATCTTCTTCCAAGTCATGAAATTCTTATGTATCCACAATTTTCCCATTCCACAAATGTACTTTGATAAACAGTAAATGAAACGTGTTGAAAGTAAAAACGAGGGCTTTTCAACACAGAGATCAATAACTGCTCCTCAGTCTTTGTCCTCAGAAGACATCTGTCAGACATCAATGTCAGGACCAAGACTAATTATTGTATGAACTGTAGATTTAAGGGGAAAAGAACACACTCTTGTTGCATAATTGCCATGGCAATGATTCAATGAGAATAGTAGATAAGGGTGTCTTATTCAGTTTTACGTCTGTGGGTGCGTGTGTGCATGCACTTGGACTGATAATGAATGTGTTATTCATTCGAAGCACTACATAGATCAAAGTCTAGCTGGGCCTCTGAACTGCTCCAGGATGAAACAGACACACACACACACACACACACACACACACACACACACACAAAATCCACTTCCCCTGCTTTGCCTTATCTGTCGGTGCCTGATAACAGCAGGTGTGAAGGACAGTTGGACTGAAACCCAGGTGAGAGAATGACGTTTTCACGACCATGTCACCAGCTATCTATCGCCAGGGCCACCGCTTTGCCTTGACAACAATGAATCTCATCGCTATGGTAACATATGATGACACAAAGGAAATAAAAGTTGGGAGTAAACCAGTGGTTCCCAAAGTATGGCACGGAGATACTGTGTGAAGTGGATGGGTCCTTATGGTATCCCAGTGAAGTGAAATTTAGTTTTTTTATAAATACTGAAATTACTCTGGTACTATTACATGCCCATATACAGTGTAGCCACCTTAGTGTTAAATCAATAGAATAGATGTTTCCATACGGAGTAAAATGTTAGCAGACGGGGGTCACAGGGATAAACTTTAGGTTATTTTAGGAATTATGATGTTGATGTCTGTGTGTTCATATACAATCACATTAAAAAAAGTGCATGTGGATGCTAAACATATTTGTATTATATAGTATTTATGTTCCTTTTTTATTATGTGACCATGAACATAAGAGTACTGAAATGTATGTACTTTATGTGCATATTTAAGACATACATAGCTGCCCTCATTATGAAAAAACACCTCATTACACTGAATATTCCTTTTGGAAGAGACATTTTTAAACTCAGCGGGGGTTGTCATTAGAGGAAACTAACAGTGTTTCATCTTTTCTGACAGTAACAGCGACTCCCAGCAGACCTAAGAGAACATCTTTTGCTAATGTCTTGGAGCCTAGTTTTTAAAATATCCGGTAGAGTCTTCCCTTGAAAGTGCTTGTTTGCATCCTAATTCCACTACAGTACAGTACAATACAGTATACCAGTTATGAAAGGTTTTTCACCTCAAAAAACCTTTGAAGTCCGACTGAGTCCTGCAGTTCTTTCTAAGATCTGTTGTTAGCCTCTAAGGTGTTTGTCTCTTGGCTCTGGTCTCATGACAGGAGACGAAATATGATTTAAATTTCCTGGTACCCAGGGCAAGAGGGTAAAAGTTTGATTTGGTTTACAGGCTGAAAGAGTTGCATTGCTGCACTAAGGCAACTACCGAATGAAAAAGGAGGCTTCAACACCAAGCCTAAAGAAAGATTTCCCCAACAGTGTTGCTATATAACTAAAAAGCTAAGAAATTAATGCATCACAAGGCCAAAGGTACAGTGTTCTACAGATATTAAATAGATTGACCTTCAGAGTGAGTGCATAAAACCCATGCATTATAAATGCCATAACTGAATGGGACTAAAATAACCCAACCGCTCACTAAGTTATTAGCTGGCAAATACAGATATCATAAATGATAGATGTGGAAAGTCTGTGACAACAATCATAAAGTCTTTGATTTAATTGCTTTGCTTGGTGTCTATGCAGCAGACAGTCAAGAGACCTCACAGAGTATCAAGAGTTTTCATATAGGGATATTCCCCTTGAGGATAGAGCTGGGCAATATACTGAGATTATATCGTTATGGTAATATGAGACTAGATATCATCTTAGATTTTGGACATCGTAATATCGGAATATGACAAGTGTTGTCTTTTCCTGGCTTTTTAAGGCTGCATTACAGTAAAGTGATGCCATTTTCTGAGCTTACCTGACTTTTGCCTTTACCCACTTAGTCGTCATATATACATTACTGATGATTATTTATCAAAAATCTATTGTGTAAATATTTTTGTGAAAGCACCAACAGTCAACCCTACAATATCACTGCGGTATTGATGTTGAGGTATTTGGTCAAAAAATATTGTGATATTTGATCAACCCCATCCCTACTTGAGGGGATATTTGTGTTTCTGCGGATCCTCCTCCCCATTAAGATGAGAGGTCAGGGAGGAGTGTGTTTCAGCAGACACTCACTCTCACTTCTGGCTGAAAGAAAGCCTTTAACATTAATCGCTTCTTCTTACCTGTGAGCGGACAGTCGTCGTTGGAGCCTGGAGAGTCTTCCTGGTTAGGGCTGAGTGGGGGGCTGGCAGGGGGGCTGGTGCTGAAGCTGGCGTAGCCCAGGGATGAGCTCACCTCGCTGGGCTCACAGCTAATGTTGACCGGCCTCTGGACGTCCAGGGACGAAGACAGAGAGGTGCGTTGCTTGGGCTGGATACAAGACAGGAGGAAGAGCAGGACAAAAGTTAGAAAGACGGAAACTTTTATACTGGTTTTGAAGTGCTAAACTACTATATTCTGTCCTATGCAACTGGCCATATTTTGGGTTTATCCATTTCTGTTCTTTGCTTTTCCAGTGATTAACTTTATTTTACACATTAACAGTCATTGCTTTAGCTGCTTTATCAGTGTTTTATAGGCTTCCAATCTGAAATACACAAAAAAACAGTAAACACTTCCTGTTTACATGTTTGGCGCCATTTAAATGTTATATTGCTTTTAATTTATTATGATAAATGCTCATTATTCCAATTTCATATTTTCTTATTATTGTTTTAATAATGACTGATTTATTTGTTTTATAGATCCATTTTTTATGTAATAGACTTGCAAATTCATTCTGACACCTGAACATGTGTGTGATGTAATTAGATATATAGAGTTCAACAGTGTACAGTATATAATGTAAATCAAAATGCAAGTATAAAAAATTGATAGAGGGACAGAGGAAATAGAGAAAGAGAAAGTCATAATGATTGCTTTGCTTACAGCAAGTGAAATAGTGTGAGAGAAAGCAAGGCAGAGGACTACTGAAACTGTAGACTGGCATCTGTAAACATATCTAGACTTACATAATGAGGCATTTGCAGCTCTAAACAACCTGCAGTCAAAACCTGCGCGTGTGTGTTTACAAGTGGGAGGATGTAAGTGAAGTGAATCAATAAAGTGAGACAGACACATGTCAACACAACCTTCAAGAGACCTTCACTGACTTGTATGTCACTCAAGGCACAAAAATTGAAGCTTGAGGGAGAAAGAGATGGGGGAGAGGTTATGAAAAGGAAATGAAAGTAGGAGGAGAAGAGAACACTCGTTTCCATGCACCGTTCACTCACACTGTGCTTTGAAGAGTCTTCAGATCGACTGAACTAAAGTGAGATGTAAAATAAAAGCAAAACAAGAGCAGGGAAATAGGTTGAACAAGGGAAGGGCATGAACAACAAGAGAATTGTACAGGGAGAAAGGAAAAACAGTGGGTGGAAAGGTGGAAAGACAGTGAATGAAAATGGAAGCACTGATGAAAGAAAAGAGAAGGGACAAGGAACAGAAGTAAGAAATGATGGTGGGGTAAATGTGTTATGTTGAAAGGAACTGCGTCACTTGACTTCTACCTTGTCGCTCTTACCAGACTAGCGCTATCTAGTTAGCTTGGTTAGCAAAGTGCAACTGAATGTTGAACAATACAGTTTTAGACCAAAATGTTACAATTCATTTTGATAAAAGGTGAAACACACTGGCCCTCATTAATCAACCTAACGTAGAAACCAGCGCAGATATGAGCGCAGAAATCCTCTTACGACAGGCTTCGCGTGGGATTCATGAAGTGTTCGTATCACACCAATCAGAGCGTAAGAATGGTCATACATTGATAAATGCAGCGGCTGGAAACGATCTTAATTTAAATATCACACCCCAATATATTCTCGGTTTTAAGGTCTCGACCCTGCAGTTTACGACATTCCCAGACTTAATCCGGCTAAAAGCGGCACTTTTCAGAGGTGGATATTGAAAACCTGATATCTCAGTTTAATATCCAGTAACAAGTGTACTATGCTTGTAGCATTCTCCAGAACCATTTTACTTACAGATGGACCCCAAAGAACTCAATATGCAACTCCACAGTAAACTACTGACTTAATGTATACGTCTACTTTGACATTGTAGTACTGCATTTACCTGACAGAGACATGTTACTGGTTATGATGCACATTCAAATTTGAATACTACAAAATATCAAAATTAAAATGCGATGTATTATTATCCATTAAACTATCCAGCATTAGAGTTGAAAGCTCTAAAGTAAATTTAAATAAAATGTGCTGATAATGTCTATCTTCACTTGAAGTAAACATTTGAATGCAGGACTTACTGTATATCTGTATACAACCTTGAATGAATGAAATGTGAAAACCAAATGCTGTGAAAGTAACTTTCATTATTAAAAGGTAGGTATTAAAGAATTAGTTCAACATTTTGGATACCATGAAGATAAGTTTTACATGTGTGAATGCCAATAAATATGAAGGTACTGACTATAAGCTAAGCACAAAGACTGAAAACAGGTGGAAACAGCTAACCTGGCACAGTCACATGCTTCTGGTCAAGAATAGTGAGCTTCAGAGGTGGTAGGAGTTGCATTTTGTTTGCTGGCCATAGCTTCATATTTAACGTACATTGATATCAATATTCTCATAAGTCTTGGCATTTCTTTAACATGTTCCATCAAAGGAAAGATCTGACCAAAATGCTAACACTATACCTACTGTACATTAATTTCAAGGTCAATAGAAGACACTATCACACACACACATCTGTATATCAAAGAGAATGTTTCTGCACTCACCATTTTTAATTGCCATACATGAAGTGTTGTGAAGATAATATGTAGATGCTCAGTCTAGACGCTAGTTGTTGGTTTACTAGGTTCACTCAGGTGTGTTGGCCAGAACACCACTTAAGGCTAAATATTCCAGAGTATGAAATGAAGAGCTAAGAGATGGTCCGTATTCCTCATTTGTGTTTGTGTGGTTTTCTACATAGAGAAATCCAGTATGTACCAGACAAAGAGACCCAAGTCCCAAACTAAGCAGCTTCAACAGACCAGAATGCAGCACTGTGGAGAGTTCATCCGCCGGGAACAACACCACAGCTGCAGCATTCTGCAGAGACCAGGGATGTTTAAAGGACCAATGCATCAACCAAACAAGATCACAGCCCAGACAGGCAACCAGGAATAGGAAGATGATGTATGAGCCCAGTAGGGAGTCACCCTCACTGGCCAGGGAACATTAAACAAGCTTGCTGTCAGAAAAGTGTATTTTTTTATTATCATTTTTTTTTTTTTTTTTATGTCATGGTGCAAAAGAAATACAAATATGAAAAAAGGTCCTTGTATGACCTCTTTGTAACCAAAAACAATGATGGCCTATGGTGATGAAACAAAGTCAAACATACTGATATTAAACTACATGAATCACACGAGTCTGCACGGAAAGAAAACCAAAATAAATGAGATGAAACAGCAATCATCCCAGAATAATGGAAATGCTGTAATATGAATCTGTGGAATTTCAAAGTGGGAGGTTGAGGCTGTGCTTGTGTGTGTGTGTGTGTGTGTGTGTGTGTGTGTGTTGTGTGTGTGTGTGTGTCTTCTTTTGCGAGATATCTAATGTTTAATGAGTATAATGCCAACTTCCTCTTCTATTCATCCTTTAAGCATCTCTTTATTCCAGCACTAAAGGCATCTTCTCTCTGAACTCATTCTTATTAAGAGCTTGCACATGCACATTAACAAACACACTGGTATATGAGACAATACAGACACACACACACACACACACACTGCAGTTCTGGCTGAGGCTTAGCGTTAACAATGCAAACGGGCAGCAGGCTAATGAACATGTCATGGCTGATTTGAAGGGGATTAATGAGCACAGACACAATATCACACACACACACACACACACACACACACACACACGTGCACACACACAAAATGTCCTCCATGCCTGACTAAACTATACAACACAAGACATTTTCCCCGCTGTAACAGCATCCCTGGGGGAAAACATGCCGTTTAACACCTCACTAATGTGTGTCTGTTTGTGCTAGGGCGCTAATAAATGACACACCAATTAACTAAAAAGTGTAATTCCTCACCTAAGACGGTGAGGTGTACTTTGCCGTCTAAGTTTGCATTCATTGAAAAAGGCTCATTTCTGGAACTGAGGAATTGTGTGCTAAATTGTGAATAACAGCATATGAAATTCACATAAAATGATCATGATTAAAAGATCAGATACTGTACAATTGGGTATTGGCGGTGGTCCTAAACTTCCAAAGAAGCTGAATTTACTGTGCAAACTTTAGGAGCAATGCTAAAAAAACAATGTATGTTGTTTGACCAAAGAGTCAGGGTTATTTATCCAAAAATGTTTTCATTTAGTAAATTAACATGAGCAGCAGACTGAAAGGTGATTATCATAATGGTTTTAATCTATATTTTCAGTTGTTGCAGCAAACTTCTCTTCTGTTAGAAGTAGCCATATATTAATGATGCTGTATATGGAGCAATTCACATCTTTTGTAGCCAGTGTTCTTTTACATTCTCTGTTCTTTTCAGTGGCTTCATAAATTCAGAAAAAGATATAAACACTGAAGAAAAAAAGCTGAGAAGAGCAGATGACACATTAATAGCAGAGGAAAAAGAGAATAGAAAATAAAAAGTCGTAAACATCCAAACCCCGTCCTCCCAAAAAACTAACTTTTATCTGCAAGTTTAAAACATACTCTACTATTCAGCTCTTTATTCTGCAATCCATCTTTCTTCTGATACATTTTGGCATTTCTTTTGCTGATCAAGCTAACCCTATTTTATTTTTCTCCTCAAGAAACATTTTTTTTTAACATTTCACTCAGGTGAGCCTTTCAAGTACTGACACACTTTTGAGACCATTTCAGTGACATTAACATATATAGTGCCCCCCCAATAAAAGGCTCAAACATGGTCCATGTGTGGCTGTGCCTTTCCCAGACACACATCCTCTGTCCACTGAAGTACTGTAGAGTTACTGGCTCTCTTATCTTTCTACTTTCATCAGAAAAGCTGAAAGACAATCTGACTGTCTGACAATCTGTTTCTCAGCTTGTCATGATAAATGTGTTTTTTCAGTCTGGTTGTTATTCTTGTGTCATGTTACTATGGGTTGCTATCTATCCATCTATCCATCTATCCATCCATCCATCCATCCATCCATCCATGGGTCAAGCCAGTTAGCTTTTTAAATCAAAAACACTTTTCTTAACCTAACCATCAAAGCATAATTGGCCTTTTCCTTTCATATTGTTTAATTTATAGTAAATCATGAAGTTCAAGAGTTTTCAGACACCTTCAGGTAATTGGATTGGAGGTATCATTGGAGGTTTTATAGACCTCCTCAGAGCAGCACTTTGTTTTTAGCTATTTTTTCCCTAGACACAAAAAAATCTTTCTAATACTGTAATTGTCTTCCCTCCTATTATCTGCTATAATTCCACTTGGGTTTATTTACTCCTTTGTCCATCTAAAATTGTGAGAAACTCAGTAAGCCTTAATGTAGCTCAATTTCAACAAGAAGTAATTCACCTTTTATCTGTTATAAACAATAAACGCAGTTTTCCCACCAAATCTATAATGGCACACAGTTTAAAATGCAGTGCAGAGGGCAGTAAAAGCTGGCAGACTCCATGGCTCACAACTAATGAGGTGAATGAACTGCACAAATTATTGAACTCATCAAAATGCTACATGCAAATCCTTTTAATACAGGTGCAAAATAACAGGAAATAGCTCAGATGTGAAACTCCCACTGGAGAGCTTTTAGCATTACCTTTAGTCAGTTCAATTAGCTGTGTTTGACCCATGTCTCTCTCTCTGGGGCCACAGGCATTGTGCTGGCTGGGAAATCAATCACTACCACACACTCTCACAGACTGTATAAAGGTCTCCTAGTTGTCCCAGCAACTTTCAGGTGGAGCGCTGTAAGCCTGCAGCTATGACGAGGAATGAGCTGACCAAGGTGTAAAAGGAAAACCTTTTGTTTCCTTGACCTTCTGGTCCTTCTCTCTCTTTTATCACTCTTTTTGTTTCCTGATACCCTCTTTTCTTGCCATCCCTCTTTAAATAGCTGACATGATTACTCCAACTGTTTATTGAGCATGTGTGTATTTGCACATTTATGATTTTGCAAAAATTCCAATATGGGCTTGATAAATAGCTGGCACAAATACAGTCATAGTTATAGATCTGTACAGTATAGACATGTACTGTTATTATGCACATACCCGAAGAAATTTGCTGGAAGATTAACTGACTGGAGCAACTTTGTCAGAGAGTGATCATGAAGTGACTTTGTGTGTATTCAGCACAAACACAGCCTCAACAGTTAAATGATTGATGAGTGTGAACAAATTAATAACTGCCAAAGTGATTAGTGAGCTGACTGCGTACGTGTGTGTGTGTATGTGTGTGTGCGTGTGTGTGCGTGTGTTATAGTAAAGAATCATGCGATTTTCTGTCAGGAAAGCAGCTCAAATATAAGTTCCTCAAACAGAAACATAGAAATGCTGATGAAATAGTGGTTATCTATTGTTATCTATCTATCAATTCATTGAGTGTGGTCATACAAGCAGCACAAAACTTTGAGATATCCACCTTGAGATAATAATAATCTTTAAAAAGAAAAGGAAAAACTATATGATCTAACTGTAGATGTTTACAGTTTTTCTCAATTGCATTTAGCCAATTGTGCAGTCTGTTGTCAATACCTTAAACCATTTCACATGGTAAAACACAATTTGCAGATCTCACTTAGACTTTTCAGCAAAACTCTAAACACATTCTCAAAACACATTCTGCACATGTCATCCATATTGATTAACACAAGTGGAAAAAGTCAAATACATATAGAGAACACATATCACTGATTAAACACAACCACTCAAAATTGATTTCACTTGTTTCAAATGATGTAACACAACCAATATAAGCCGCTACTTCAGAGAGCAAACAGGTTGTTGAAGGTGGGAAGGAGAAAGTCGGAGAATGGATAGAAGAAACAATGTGGGAGGACAGTAGGGAGTGCTTAGAAGATTTTGACTGGTTGCAGGTTCATATCAATATAAACAAGAATTACAGTATCACAGAGACAAAGGACAAGTTTGTGAGATGCAGGGTACAGTACTGTAAAAAATAGGGGTACAAAGAGGAGGAAAAACAAAAAAAAAATGCAATGAGCAAAGCAGAGTAGTGATTTCTGATCAATTTTGAGCTACTATGATAGGACATGTTTTCGTTCATCAAAAGACTGATAAAAAAATTAAAAAATATGAAATTTGTTTTTGAGATTAGAAATTTATTTCTCCTTGAGAACTACTGTATATGTTTCAAACCATGTGTTTTCTATTTTTTGGTGTATTTTTACTGACTGCTTGATAGTGTATATCATTTTGATCACTTTGTTTATGATTTGAGAGAAGTGTTTGATTTTGAACACAGGTAAAACTGTTTTGAAGCGAAAGTTTCATTTTGTCAGTCAGAGGTTTTGTAAATAGTGCTTGATACCAGCCCGCTGCCATTTTGAGCTACCAGGTAGCCTACAATTAGCCTGTGTGAGCTTGTGAGTTGCAGAACTGTGGGATTAGTAGAACTAGCAATTATATTACATTTGTCTTACATTAGTCATTTGATTTAATGGTAATATCAACAATATTTCATTGGGCTTTAAAATTAGATTTTCCATAATCTCATGTGTTTACATTTGAACTGAGAACAGCAAGCTTGTACTGTTTTGAACCTTTCAAAGATTTCCAATGGGGTCTGGCCCAGCAGTGCAGTTTAAAAAATATATCTTTGAGCTGGTAGAGCCTGGCAGCTTTTTTGTTATTGTCTTGTTTGTTCACTATAATTATGCTGTCATCTCAAAATTACTCAACACAAAAGTAAAAATTACACGTATCACCTTTTAGTTTACAAGATCTGCGGTGGTCAAAACAAACCAAGCGGAAAAGGCAGGCTATTATTAGACACCCCCTATCTAGTGTATATGTTATATCAGGCTGAAGGTATAGGGTGCCATTTCTTCGAACCAAACAGGCTCCAAGATTACTTGTGCCTACCAGTATTGCACTGCTGGACAAACTGAAACAAACTAAAAACCTCTGTGTGTGAGAATGCGGCTCCTTATGATATTTGGTGAATATAGGTCTATAATCATGTTGAGGTGATCAGTCGTTGATGTTTGTTATGTCATTGTCAATGTTATGATAGATGTCTGTTTACATCTGTTGATTGTTGTACGGCATATAAATCAATCCATCCATCTATCCATCTATCCACCTATCTATCTATCTATCTATCTATCTATCTATCTATCTATCTATCTATCTATCTAGTTATGCAGTTTAATCAGGAAGATCCTCCCGGGGGGATTATAAACAAAGTGGTTGCTAGCCTGCTTTGTAAAGCTCTAATACACTTTCCTATGTAACAGCTGTGTTCCATTCTGAACATTTACCATCAGGTGCTTGTTGTGTGTGTGTCTGCATCCTCTCAGCCTCTGTATGGGAGAATATCCTTCATAAAGCATCAGAAACCAGTTAGCCTACCTTAACTGCACTCCACTCGGAGTATGTCTGAGTGTGTGCATGTGGTGAGGAAAGCCACATTGTCACTGTCTACATTCTCGTATGTGTTCACACATATGTAACAGTGTGTGCATGTGTGATAGTAGATATGAATGTGTGCAATGGATATTATAGATCTACAAGCTGTTTTCTATTAGTGGATCTCACACACACACACACACACTCACTCACACCCCTATGTGTGCGTGTCAAAGCAATGTTATTGTGACCATGTGATTTTCTGAGATGCCAGCTTCAATGTCAAATATATTTATATAGCACATTAAAACTGTGGCTGATCAAGGTAAAATGTCAAATACAGAATTGTCACGTAATATACATTGTTACAAATAACATGAAACAACAACACATTAAAAGACATTTGACACCCAGACTCAGCAAGGACCAGAGGCCAGAGTAAAAAGGTGTGTCTTTGGCAGGGACATGAAAGTATATATATAGAATTCGTCAATTGAATATATTCATTGGAAGGCTTTTCCAGAGGATGGGAGCCCCCACAACAAAAGCTCGATCCCCTCTAATTTTTAGCCTAGCGTTTGGTACGTCCAAAAGCAAGTGGTTGGTTGACCTCAATGTTCTGACTGGTTAATAGTGATTTAGAAGTTCAGCCAGATACAAAGGTGACAAACCATTTAAAGCCTTCAACCTTCTGTAGATGCAAACACAAGGTTACATCGTGTGTTGATTGTAACTAGGAATATCTTATGGACACACAACGGTTATAATAGTTTACTGTTAAGAGAGACACACACACACACACACACACACACACACACACACACACACACACACACACACACACACACACACACACACACAAAAGCAGGATCACAAAAGATGCAAAGTAGGACACAGAGCCAGTTGGTATGAAACCATGAGACCATGATGTAGTATGCATCTCTGTCCTTGCTTTCACTCTTTCTGCTTCTTTTCGGTTTGAGTATTCTCACATTCTTTGTGTTTCACATCCCATCTGCTAATGAGTTTGAGCAAAAACTTGTGGAGACTAACATGTCCAGCTGACAGTTTGGACGAGAAGCAAGCAATTCATAAATAAAAAAAAGACCCAAGCAATAAGCCCATGGATCTCTTTACGCTTTTACCAAGAGATCACATGTTTTTTTTTTAATCAGCAACTAGCTTGTAGTGAGTTTCCTTTAAACCCCGGAGTTAAAGACCAAAATTATTCAGAACACATTTTTATTTACAGCAACAGCCTTGGGGAGCCTTGTCAGAGCGGGGAGGTTGGTTTTACACACTGTAAGAAATGTGCAAAGTACCAAGTCCTTGTGTCTCACAACAGTCTTTCAATATTTTGTTTTCATAAAGAAAATTATGTCATACAGGCATATACATCAAATTGTTTTAAGTCTAGTTTTATTAGGTACTGAATTTAAGAAAATTCTTAAATTGCAATATAATAACTGCGTGTAAGGGTAGAAACAGAGACCTTTGGAAACAATGACGCAGACACCCATGTTCAAAAGAAAGATGTGACAAATATGGATAAAAATTAAAGGAATGTTTAACATTTTTGTTGCCAAAAAAGGAAATTTGACATAAATTGACATGTCTGTACGTTGAATATGAGGCTGCAGTTAGAATCTGGTTGAGTAAAAAAGGAGTTCAGCACAAACTAGAGGCACTGAGATGAGAGATTTATTCTATTCTTATTATTATTCACTGTTAACTCCGGATATGTGTATTAGTAGAGGTAAGGGAATAATATTGAATAGTATTAATACAAATGGCATTATAAAATAAGAGTCATTAAATAGCAATTTCTGTGTACTTATTTCTGTAGTTCTTGGAAATATACCAAGATCCCTAAAGGGATCCCATCAGATGTATTATTCATTTTTGTTCAAAACAACCTACATATAATTTTAAATAGTTATATAGAGTTATATTACTGTTTGTAGGATGGCAGTAAACCATCTGATCAAATCATCTTTACATCCTTACTGTATCGCCGTATTTACAAACAAAATGTAATCAATCCTTTGCGCAAGTCCCTTCTGGAAACCAAAGCCCGTATTAATATTCTAATACTGAAAACAGGAAGGAGTATAGCACTACACCAGACTCTTCTATACATGCGGCAACAGTCACGTGCATGTTAGCCTGAGCGTTTGACATACAGTGTCTACTGATGAAATAGCCAGCGGAAGCACTAGAATGAAATGAAATAAATTCTAGAGAATTAATTAAACGCTATAAAATTAAACTCTGGTGCTCCTTGATTAAGTGCGCTTCAAGCTGAGCAGACACCCTCTATGCACAGCATGTGATCCCTCTACACACATTAGTTAACATTCCGAAGGCAGATCTTATGAGGAGGAGAGGTAAGGATAAAAGGATGGAATTATTGCTTATTCTTCAGTAAGATTTATCATGAGACCAAACAAGCAGTTCAGAAGGATATTTTTTTCAGCGTTACTGTATGTCAAGCGTCATCGGCATACTGAGAAAACAACTGACTGAATTATCAAGGTGCAAAATGTTCATGCTGAGCTTGTGTGTCTGATACTATCTTCCCAGTGACAAGGTGAGAAGACTAAATTAATCTCAAGTCACTAAGGTGGTTGATTGCTGTTGATTTTGAATTGCTGAATGTTGATTTGAAGTTATTCATGCGCCCCATTATTAAATCTATTCTGTTGTACAAGTCCGTTACCAAAGTAACAGACTGAAGTTTTCTGACCACTATAACCGGCTTTAGAATAAAGCCAATGTTACCTACATCTGATACAATGATGCTGTAGCCTATTGATTGCAGATTTCTCTAACACTAAACTGGTTGCCCAGGAGAACCCTCCCCTGAAATTATCCTGATGCAGCTTTTTCATTAGATTCCACACAAATATGCATTGGAAATTTCTGTATTATTATTTCAGCAGTAGATGATGGGCCCACCTTAGCTTCAGGCTGCCTGAACAATGAATTTTAACGGTCTGCTGGATTTGGCTTCTCAATTTGGATCACCTTAGATAGTTATCAAGGTCAGACCCTAACTTTAATGATTAAACGATCAATTAAACGGTTTAGATGATGACAAACTACTATGTCACTTAAGTTAAAAATGCAGCTGTTCAGATGGAGGTTGGGAGCAAAAAGATGATTCATGTACAGAAGATTTTTAGCTTCCATGATTCTGACACAAAATAGTAAATTCAATTCTTGTTTGCTAATACCATTACAGTTCCTCCTAAATATGATACACCACACTGCAGTTTTTACATGCTTTTCATCAACTGCCATGCATAGCACAACTGGCAACTAAAAGTCTTTAAAACTGGACTAATATATTGACAGACAAGCAGTTTATATTTTTGAAAAAAGTTAAGGTAACTGCAACTTTTTGTCTGCATGTAATTAATGTGAAAATACTCATGCTCTCTCCCTTTCAAGAGTTGCAATTACTGTAAGACACCTTGGTGAGGACAATCGAGCACACAGGCGAAAGTCATCGAAAGCGGGCAAATCTGCACATGTCTGAACTTTTATAATGGCTGCACATGTGTGTGTGTGTGTGTGTGTGCGTGTGTGTTCGCAGGTAATTTAAGCTATTTGTACTGTGTACAAATACTGTGATGTTAAATAATGCATCAGTTGCCTTTGCAACACATTTGCATGTGTGTGTATGTGTGTGTGTACTCACCTGTGGGCGGATGACTCTCTCAATGTTCTTCAGGGCTGTGTCGGGGGAGGGTGGGGAGCAGTCTGGAGTGGGGCCCGTTGAGCAGCTGCCATGGTTACCGTGCTCACCCTCACTTGCCGTTACTCGGGACAAGTGACCTTGGAGAGAGAGAGAGAGAGAGAGAGCAAGAGTGTGTGTGTGAACGATTTGTTTTGCTCATTACAGTATTGTGTTTTATGTTGCAATCATTGTTATTGTACACTAGACCAGAGAGAATGCATGCCAGGATCAGAAGGTGGGCCACTTGCTTCTTTTATGGATGGTCACTACGTCCAATGGTGATCATAGTCCTGCCATGACTTGGCAGACAGACATGTCAGATCAGACGTTAAATCACAACCAGCTTCATTTCAGACATCTCAAAACAAAATGACAGCTAAAGTAGCTGGGGAAAAAAGGCACATATTGAGCTTGTGCAGCATTATTCCAGTTCTAAAGCTAGTGTGCTTTGGGCTCCATCCAAATTATCTTTTTGAAACTTCCCCTATCACTTCAGTTATGAAGAGGTATGATTTAGGGTTACTTTAGAGCTGCACCAGCCAACTAACTTTAATGTTATACTGGAAAATGACTCCTTAGTGCAATTTTGGGTAAAGTGAGAAATGAAAATCAGGGTTTAGCTACAATGTGTCGCCCACCTAATGTACAATCACAGAGCTGAGTTAGCAAGAGAGAGAGGAGCATGTATTTTCCAAATTGACAAGTGTCGGCAGCAACCAGGAAAATATGATGGCCGCCCAGTGCAGTTTGATGTCTGTCTTAGTTCTTCACACGCAGAGACGCACAGGAGTGTGTGCAGTTGAGTGCAGAACCGAGTGTCGGAACTAATTTCCCCAGCGTATGGGCATTTAACAGAGGGTAGGGGGGAAAAAACACAAGAAGAAGAGACGAAGTGAAGAAAGGAGAGGGAAGTGCTGAAGTAGCCAAATTAAATTTCAGAGGGAGAAAGCATTTGTCTTCATCAAGAAGGATACAAAACACAGACCCAAACACCTTTCCTAAAATAGTGTTACAGAGTTGCTGGCATACACACAAAGACACACACACCTGTGCCACCTGCCAACATGGACCCTATGATATGGCAGAATATCATCCAATTATGGTGACACTCAGCCAGGACCTTTAACACACACACACACACACACACACACACACACACACACACACACACACACACACAGAATCAGTAACAGTAGACTCATACTGTATATTTGCCGTTGCTTAAAGATAAAGTTATCACATTTCAAACCAAAAACTGGAAATAAAAACAACATTCCTTATTTTTTACTATGTTCTAATGTAGCTGAAGGTGTGATTTTTTACAACTCCCTCTCATCTTTCTCACCTTTTAAAAAAACAAAACAAAGCAACATAGAAAATAAAATGTGCGCTGGTGATGATGTTTAGTGTAATGACACTAAGAGCTCTGCAAATTAGTCAGAGCCCAACGGGCCCCAACCTATTTTCGCCCCTGCAACTGGGTTTGACCCCATTTTTTTTCACATGTGGGCTGGTTACCGGGCCGGTATTAGTCTTCTCCTTGTTATGTTTTAGACATCCAATAAATTATGGGTTGTAACTATTGAGATAAGCTGTGTTTGGTGAAAACAACTCAAGACCGCGACTGTCAAGACAGCCTCGCAGTGGCACGGTGTTTTGTGTCCCCGCCAGCCCTAACAGTTGCAGTAGCAGCAGCAAGGATGCCATGTACCAAAGCTCAGTCCTTACCGCAGCGGCCCAGGGTCCGATTCCAACCTGCGGCCCTTAGTTGTATGTCTAACCCCTCTCTTTCCGGTCTACAGCTGTACTATCGATTAAAAGCCAAAATGCACCAAAAATATCTTTTCAAAAATGTAACTAAAATATAAGCATTTTGGCATTTAAAAAAAACTTTTAATGGAGCCTGCAATTATAGCCTATATGCTGTGTTATGGGGAGAAAAAAGAAAGAGAAAAAAAATGGGCTCCAGTTGGGCTAGAGCCATGGATTCTGATAAGCTGTCGGACATGGGCCTAGATTTTAAGCCTGTGCAGGGCTCTAATGACACTAATAGTGATACGGCTTCCTGTAATTTAATTAGATGGGAGCACCTTAACATTTCATTTGCCAGGATGTTTAGGGGAATGAGGAGCATTTCTTTTGTATGATTAGGTGGAGCCTCTTAGTGATTTAAATCAAGTGAATTTGAATCATAATGTATTCATCTTCATAAAACAACAAAATAAGTGACAAAGACCCTAGAGACCAAGCTCTCTGAAGATTCTGTCCACATCTATTAGTATTTGATGAAACTGGACATAATCAGTTTGTAATGTTATTTGTTTTAGATTCCTAATTATACAGTAGCATCATTACACTCAGTGGTGGATATGAACATGGACAAAAAGTCTGGCATGTTCTCACTTTTTAAAAACACCTTTAGAAAAACAGGATAGTAGCAGCATTATAGTCAGGGTTTTAGAAACAGAAATGCTAAGGTCATGATGAAATACTGAATGCTTGTGGAAAAAAATACTGGTTATAAAAATACCGGAATTAGTGTAAAATGTAAACTCACCAGGTTACTAAAATCTCTTAATTTCCAGAAAAAGATATCAAAGGACCCCTCTCCACTCCAGTCGTGCTCGTACAATGTTTGATTATCTGCTCTTTTTTTGTTGCTGGATCATTACGTCTGAATTTCTAAAGACATGATTGGAAAATTAAAGAACTGCTACTTTGTTTCCAATCCAACTTTCGTTTGAGAGACTGACTTCAAAGCCTTGTCTCTTTCCAAGAAAGCCTGATTTAAGTGGCTCTGCTCTCTGGTCAGCAGCATTTGGACACCTGGCTTTGAAGTATCTAGTCAATGTTAGGTTTGAGCTTAGGTATTGTCTAGTTACATTTCAGCTTTTGTTTGTGGTTTGTTTGCAACTTTGGACTTTGAATAGGGTTTTTGAAACACATGAATATCTTAAAGGTCCATCAAGCTGCAACATTTAACTCACACACTCAAACAGTTAATGTTAAGACATTTTCTGTGACATTTGTGAGACTGACTGCAAGGACATTGGGAGATATGCTTACGAAATAAGATTGGATCCTCCAAACTTCTTCAGTAAAGTCCTTCAGGGAAAAGTGACAGCTTCCCAGCGTGCTCTCACATCCGGAGTATCAACGCATGTGTTTTCATGTGTGCATGCGTGTGCAAACACAGACACATGTACTTACCAGATTTTACTTGAGTTGTGCAAACACACAGATGTAGACACAAATACACACACACAAACACACACACACACAATTAGACACGCACCATAAAGAGCTGCCTGGGGCTGAATCAGTGATTGAATGTGGGCGTAAATTGATAAAACTAAAACAGTGAAAATAAGAGAAAAAGAAAGAAAGGATGCACCAGAGGGGAGAGAGAGAGAGAAAGAGAAAGAGAGAGAGATAGATGTTTTGTCCTATTGAGTAAATAAGCCTGTCAACACTAAGGCTTTGATGATGGGTGTGTGTGTGTGTGTGTGTGTGTGCGCTTCTTTCAGATCTGCCTTGAGCTCACTGCTGAGAAACAATCTCAGCATGATATCCGTTTGTGTATGAGTATGCATATAATGGTGCATACAGTATACATAACACATGCATGTGTGTACAGTAGATGTGAACTGTAGGGTATTAAACCTACACTGTTTACATCCATATGTTTGGGTTCACGTGTGTGTGTATGTAGAGAGAGAGGCACCGTCTCTGGGAAAATATGAAACTTTGAAATGCATTAATAGCTTTCACATGATTCCGATATTGCATACCAAGCACACATAGTACAGTATGTCTGGTACAACGTATGATACAAAGATTTAGACAACACGTGTCCTTGTGTTTAACAAGGCCAGCTGCACAGCTTCTTAATGCAGGCATGTGTACAGGAGGAGAGTGGCTAAGTAAACACTTCAGTGTGAGTGAGAGTTAAAATAGACTGTCCTCTACCCACCCGCCTAACAAGACAAAAACTGTCAATTTTATATTATTCAGGCTGTCAGTTCTGCCTCTATGCCACTCTGACAAGTAGGATTTCGTATGCAGTACGCTGTGTGTTTGTATGTGTGCGTGTGTCAGAGAGGCAAATTGCAGCCTAGCTCAAGTTTTTTAAACAAACTAAATTTAAGTAGAAATCTAAGACCCAACAACATTATAAAACTATTAGCATGTGCAAACCATTTCCAAGAATTGATTCATCCGGGCTGTCTTACTGTATTACTGGTGCCCCTTTCTCACCTGCAGGTTCATCGTCATTACTCCGCTCTCTGTCTTCCTATCTGAAGGATTACATTTTACCTGCCATGTTTTTGTGTTGCTGCAATCTGGCTGTCAGTAAGGTGATCCTGTGGTGCAAAGCTACTGTGGTAGATTGGAATATAACAGCTAATCTACTGTTTTCCAGTACAGGTACAATGCAACGAAATGCATGCTGGGTTATTTGTAAGGAGGACTTTTGCTTCCAATAAAAAAAAACTAGAATCCTTGTAAATTATGGAGTGTGGTCTAGACCTACTCTATCTGTAAAGTGTCTCGAGATAACTCGTTATGAATTGATACTATAAATAAAATTGAATTGAAGTGAATTGAATAGAATGTCCAGGTTAAAGCTGCAATCTCCAAATATTAAGCAATGGAGAGAAAACGTTAAGCTGTCATTGAGAAAATCTCTGCAAAGCTTCATTTGAAAACTGAGAAATATTCATGGGGCGACATTGAGATACTTGCACAGGCTTTGCCAGTACTGCAGGTATGCATCTAATATTAAAGGCACCTCTATCTTGTTTTTTAACACATTTGGTTTCCAATTTCTTCTCATGTTGGGATCATATTGTCTGTTTGTTGTTTTTGTGTTGAACAGACTCTGTCTGCACACATATATGAATAAATGAAATGCATTTGACACACACACACACACACACACACACACAGAATGTGCTGCCAAGTGCTGCAGCAGAAATGGAATCCCTCAGTTGTAACAAATGAAATTCAAATCAGAAAGAAATCCATCCAATACAATAAGTATAATCCTGAGTTAATGTACAAAATTACCGACTTAGGACTCATTGAGTAGTAGTAGTAGAATTACACTCCCCCCTTCGCATTTAGTGAAAAAAAGAGTGTCCTGCGGCGACAAAGTTTATGCACCAAGATTTTTTTTTTTTTTTTAAAGTGAAGGGGGAGAGAAACCTTACAACAAACCCCCTTTCCCCCGGTACTGATAACATCCAAACGTTGAATATATTGTGATATTGTGGTTTTAGCTGCTGGCTAATGTTAGCTTGTTTGGTTGCTAACTGGTCAGCTACCAATACTAATCAATGCTTGAAAAATGTGGCATAAACTGCAGCTATTTCATAGGAATTACATGAATCAATGTGACGTGAATTAAACTTGAATGGATCAACTCATCCGTCAAATACATTTTAATCGGCATGTTTAACAATGAAAACTACAACTCCCATAATCTCACGCAATCTCAGGACATCCTCAAAAGTCTGTGTTTACGTCCATTGTTGTGATTGATAGACCCCCAGCGTCAGAAAATTTAATATTGTACGTTTGAATGATTTAATAAAGTAATTTAATTAAGACCGCCACACTCAACGCAGCAGTGTGGGCCAACGCTTACCATTCAATTAAAAAAAAAAAATCTGATTTAAAAATGTTTTACACCTATCTTCACAACTGTCACACAATTCATGCAACATTTATTTCTTGCTATTTTCCATTAATATTGTACTATTTTCATAACATTATGCTGGCAATGATTGTTTCAGACTGTCTACTGGATATGTTCTTGGCTGTGGGGTTGTCAGATGCATAATGTGTAGTGACCTTATTTTGTGTAATCCTAAAATTTACATACTCATTTATGTTAATTCTTGATATATTCATCATATATTATAGTTGATTTGCATTGGAAAAAAATATTTCATCCTACTTGCTAAATAAAACATCTGCCAGGAAGAAGATTCTTAAGACTAAATTGCATACCAGTTAACTTATTGAGAAAGACCACATTGTGCAATGTAATGCACCAAATCTCTCTCTCTCTCTTGCACGCTCTCTTTTCTTTACCCATGTTCCTTCATCATCATATGCTCCCTCTCAGAAGCAGATGAAAAGAAACTGACTCCCTCCCATGTCCAATTAGCCCGACATATGACTGAACTCAAAGCAGGAATCCAGGATTTTTGCTCCTGCTGAGTCACAGATTCACACTCGTGTAGATAGCTTAACCTGCAACGACCCTCCAACTGAGTCTACTGAATGTATAATCTTCCCCCTCTCTGTCTCACACTCTCTCACCTTTCATATGGCCTGTCTCTCAAGACAATATCTGCAGCCTGGTAGACATTCTGTAATTCTGATCATTTTCAGCAGACATGACATTTTTATGGTGTCCTTCCCCACCTCTTCTGTCTTCTGACATTTGCATTTTGTTTTTCTGACTTGCTTTGCTCTCCCACATTACATGTTTATGTCTATCTCATTCTTCATTTCCATTTTCTCTCTATGTCTCTCTTTCATTTGGCCAGGTAACAGCGCTCAGAGAGCTGGGAGCAAACAGAACACCCACACTGCTCACTTACGTCAGTGAAGCAATTTTCTACCAAAAGACACTTTGCTAATCTTCCAGTTCTCTCTCACACACACACACACACACACACACACACACACACACACACACACACACACACACACACGGAAGGAGAGGGGTGTCACTAGCAAGGCAGTTCCCATGGCAACATACAGGTGACTCACCAGCCGGTGATGCAGTTGCCATGACAACCTGCAGTGTGTAGCATCGCTATGGGAGGTGAGTGAAAGGGAAGAACACATTGTGGGTGTTTGTTGTCGTGGGTGTCGAAGTATAATGCCGCAGACCAAACTGACAAGACACAGAAAACAGAACTGACTGAAGCGTCCGAGGCTGGAGGATCGACTCGCAGTGAATCCTAAACTGAAAACAGCTTTGAAGACAGTGTTGATGCCAGTGGGAAAATGAACTGAATCAAGTGCTGAATAGTTACATCAGCTGTAAAGCCTTGTTTGGACAGGATTTATATTCCCGGAAGAGATTGGGTAGAAAAAAATATTTGGTATGTCATGTAGTTCTCTGAAGCTAAACTCTGAATGCATTTAAGCCAATGCCAACTACAGAAGGTGCTTTTTATTATAGTGGATTATATTAAAGCGCCCCTATTCAACATTTTTATGTCAAAATGTATCAAATGCTTACGAGTAATGTGAAAGGTGTTACTCATGGTGATGAGCTCGAAGGTAATTACCAGCCTGCCCTCAGCTCTAAGGATTTAGTTTTTGCATCTTTCAGCTCATTGCCTTGGTTTTACTGCTTAGGTTCAGTCTCACCACTGAACCACAATCAGCGGCAGGAGTTGGTTGAAACAAAAACGGAGAGAAGTAAATCTTGTGCTTAAATTTATCAGGTGACCAAAAACACAACTCAAAATGAATGCAAATGTTGCTGGACATGTAAATAGGAATTCGTTGGGTGGCGACAACCCAGGAAAAGCATTCGCCCCGTGTTGGCTGAATCCTGCAGCGGCCCGGGTTCAAATCTGACCTGCAGCCCTTTGCTACGTGTCATCCCCCATCTCGCTCCCCTTTTCATGCCTATGCACTGTCAGTCTAATGAAGAGAAAAGCCCCAAAAAAATAATCTAAAAAAAAATAAAAATCGGCATCTGTTTGCTAACATGTTTGCCTTGTAATCTCCATTTGAAATTACCGGCAGCTCACGGTGTTGTACCCGGCTTAGAGTACCCTATTTTCTTTGTCATCTGCAGATTGATTTAAACCGGAAATCAGATTTTTTGGGCCATATCGCCCAGCCCTAACTCAGCCCTGTGCCTCTTTGCTGCATGTTATTCTCCCTTCCCTCCCCTTTCATGTCTTCACCTTTGCTGTATAGATAAAAGCCTAAAATGCCCAAAAAAGAATCTTAAAAAAATATAAATAAATAAAGACTAGTCTGAAGCCACAAAAGCCTTTAAACAACTTTTTCCACTTTTGGTGTAGTACTTCCAACAACCTGTAAACGGAGTGGTGATGTTCGCTTTTAAGATGATGTTCACAAGTGTCTGTCTAGAGAGAAGTTAAAATATGTAATGATAAACAAGCGCACATATATGTGATTTGGGCAGGACTAACATCTGATCACCCAACCTCTCCTAAAGAAATAAAAGCCATCCCAACACGGCTGTAGGCATAAATTCAACAACTTTGTTCGCACGCTCTCCCACATTTTCCACACCTGTTTATTGCAAGAAAACTTGTGTTAATGTTGATAAACAATACACTTGGCATAAAGTTGTGATCTTTATAACAGCGGGATGTACATACTATGAATTCTCGAACATGATCACACCAGCCACCATATGTCCCGCTATCCAATTATTTTAAATGGACTTTTGAAAATGACCAAAACAAAGTGTGTAAAAAGATCCACAAGAAATAAATACTGTAAAAGAAAAAGAGGGAGTGAGATCCCTGGCAGCAATTATCATGACCCAAGCACACATCAGTAACCTTACTGAGGGAGGTTTGGAAGGACTAATAGAGTATTGAATATACTAGTAACTCTAGATCCTTTATGCAAGATGTTCTATTACAGATTCTTTCTTTCTTCAAAGTGTTTCCAACTTTGATTAAAAAATATATATAACTTTACTACACATTGATGAGATATTTTAATGGAGTAAGGCTCCTCTGTCGTTGATTAAGAAATACACTAAATACATACTTTATTATATACGAACCTTCAAGTTCCTGGATGTAACTAAACATCACTGTGCAGTTTTACCTAGGTCACTACAATGACAACTATGTCACTTTTTAAGAGTGCATGAGTATGGCATGATCTGCCTTTTAGGAACAAAATCTGCAGGTGACACACTGATTTCAACAACAACAAAAAAGGTGTTGGCCTACCATTGCGTGGAAAGGCGTTGAGCTGGTGGTTGATATCGAGGGAGCAGGGTTTGCGTGTGACGGCTGTAGTCACAGACTCGTACGGGTTGTCCTCGTCCTCTGGCAGGAAAACATCCAGAGATGGCGAGGCGACAATCTCTGCTGACCGCTTTGAATCCTGGGAGAAGGGCAGAGAGAAAAACACAGAATTTCCTTCAGGATGAATAAAGCATCCATCCATCTATCTATCCATCCATCCATCCATCCATCCATCCATCCATCCATCCATCTATCGAAAACGAAATGTAAGGGAAATCTGTTGAACATACCACATTACCCAGTAACAGAGTGTGCACAATCTGATGGAAAAAGCTGTTTAAAATCCTGACTCCAGTAGGAACTACCAGCAGTTCCACATTCATTGAGCTAAACACAAACACACCACCATTATTAATTATGTACTGGAAGTATACTGGCCTATTATCCCTTCCAACAGCCCATAAATGATGTATTATGTTGCTAAATAGTGTTTGGAAAGCAAATTAGGAGCCCACACAGTGATTTTAGATGCACAATATTACACCAAAGAGAGTCATTTTGAGTTCATGAGATGTAAAGCACAGCAAAAAAAAAAACGGGAAGAGAAAAGCAAAAAGACATTTTGATGTGAGCTTGCTAATGTGTGGTAAAGAGTGTCTATCCAGGGCCAAATGTTCTCATCTTTGCCTTAGGTGCATCATAAGAAACAAAAAGAAAACACATCAGCTCAGTAATCTCTCAGTTCAGCTCAAGGCTATCCATTCAAGTCCAACCATGTCCTTCACACATTTGGATTATTATTATTATTATTATTTGGACAGATTTAGGTCGATGTTCAAAGCAAACACTGAAAATACAGGGTTGTAAAAAAGTTTGGACCTTTCTTTCTGCTTGTCTCTTAACAGACCCTTCACAACTTTTGTTTTTTTTCCTCTGTGATCAAGGAGATTTTGCTGGAGCTTTTTTAAAAGAAGAAAATAGTTGTATCAAGTTCTCTGCAAGTGCTGCTGGAGACTTGATCTCTGTAGACTTCTGTTCTCTTTTCATGTATGTAGGTGAAGCTGTGCCAAAAACCCCACTCTGCCTATCTCTATTATGCGACTCTGAGACGCACTCACTGTGAGAACAACACTACACCAACATCATCCAGTCTCTCACTGCAAGCAATGATGACAATCTTACAATAAAGCTGTTCTGTATACTAGTAGTGTTACTGGAGTTTTGACCTCTTCAGTCTCAGTCTCAATTTCTCCACTTCTATCCTACAAAACTGTGATACTGGCAAAGACTTGGGAGAAGTAACAGGGACCCGTATGTTGATTAATCTGGTAAGAATCAGTCCATCATTTTTAGATTTATAGGTTTTATGTGATAAATGTGCAAGAAAATAGCTACACCGCAAAATCCTCTGACATTTTACAGATATGTTTTATAGAGATACAATGGCTTTTTTCCAACATATTAATTGATAAAAGGGGGCTGTTGTTAAGATCTATCGTCTGACAGTGCAATAGCTTCACACATGGTGTGAATGATTTCAAAAAACAGCAAAACAACTGATGAGAAATGGGGCACAAATTTCCCTCAAGTACAACAGAGAAAGAGACCTGCAAGCAGGTTTACTGGGGTCTGAGCACCCGACAAAGGAATAATCAATCACGAGACCATCTCTGAATAAATATGACTTCATTTGTTACACTTGAACAGACAAAACATTTCAACAAATATATTTTTTAAATCTCTTTTACAAGTGTTGGATAGTCTACTGTAGCCGGCATCCTTTCCTGTCTCTCTCTTAACTGTCTTGGGAAGGCAATATGAAAATATATTATCTGTAAATGAGTAAAATATAATAACTTAATTAAATGCATAATTACTTAATTAAATGATTCAATGCTTAATTAAATGAGCACATTTTTAATTAATATTTAAAAACTATCCTATTTGATGATACAGCTCTCACAAAAAAAAGTAAAAAAGTCAGTTGTCATTTCTGATGGTATGTTGTTAAATCAGTCTGTCAATAGCAAGGATGTTCTTTGGGTTTTCTTTTCTTAATTAATACTGTTTGTTAGGCTTATTGTAAGTCTCTCTGAATAGAGTATCTGCAATGCTTAAATTGTAATTTGCATATTAAATTAAATGATTTTTACCATAAGGGACTTACATCATTTCGAAGAAACTCTTCATTTGGAGGAATTGATTCAGAGTTGCATGTAAGGACATGTTTCTTTAGGCCTGTTATATAATGGTGTTCTCTTGGGGTATTAGAGGAGAAATTCAGATTACATATTGTTGCCGCATTGGTGAAAAGGTTGGGACCCAAAGGGCTCCAAGAGAGGGATGAGGACCAAAAAGGTCCCTTATCTGGCAGGCAGATGTGTACCCAGAAAGAATGAAAAACAACGAGTGAGTGATGTGAAGCTGGGGAAAAGGTCACAAGGACGAGCATCATTTCAGCCAAAGAGAAAAAACATTTCTTTAAAGCAACGCAGCCTCCTGATGTCTGCCTTTTCCCTTTAACGCAACACTATCATCATTTCCGAAGTGTTACTGTCACGGCAACGTGCCCCGGGTTGTACCTTTCCTAATGGGATCAGCGGTAAACTTGTCACCATGGTATTAAGTTGGGGTTGTGGTTACGACTGTTCTCAACCATGCACCGCATAAATCTTTCAACCCTCTGACTCTTTCTCCCCCCCCCACTCCCCCTATACCTCCTCTCCTCATTCAACAGCCATTACTCTTCCTTTCATCATCTGCTACTACATTACCCAGACTGCACCAGGCCATCAATCACACCCTGAGCACATTCAAAATGGATTAATCATTCTGGCTGACAGAACAATCAGTCCCTTGATGATTTCTCTCAATCATACTCTCTCTGAGACTTATTTCACACAACATTTTTAAAAGCTCTCCAAACTAAACCCACGCCTCAGTTCCCCCCTTCCTTTTCCTTCAGCACTCAATTAGACTGCCATTACCAGCTAATAGAGATCCAGTCAGGCTTTTATGCCTTCACTGTGGCCCAGCCTCAGCTGATACAGATTTGACGTGACAACCTGGTTAGGTGCAGATTTCACTCACAGAGCTGAAGGAACTCTGATGTAGCCATACAGAGCTACTGTGAGTTCACTGCTCCTACATTACATAAAGACTTTATCTGACAGCTCAGATTAAAAGAGCCATTAATCATCTTCATATTCAGTTTTTGTATTTCAAACAGTGTGTTGGCATGCACTTACTTAGCCTATTCATGCTTGGCTTTCAGCAGTACCCTGATTTCTAAAACGCCATGTAAACCAGAAACCAGGTTTCTGTAATTGGGGTAGGTGATTAGAGGTGATTGGAGAAACTTGATTTCCCCAATTAGATTTCTCCTGGAGAAAGTCATTTCTACTTTACTGTACATGTCACTGGATTTGTGATTATACCTGTACCCATGTGCATGATCCAAGATATCAGACAGGGAAGCATCACTGTGATCAACCCTGTCTCCTAAAAATATACATTTATATACTTAATTTGTTTTGCCAGGTACTGTATGCTGGAATGGAAACAGCAACCTCTGCTAGTTGTGTACAAAACGCAGGACACCGGAGTGAGATTGTAGACTGAGGTTTGCCTCCAGAGTCCTGCGTTTGATAAGGTTTAGGCAACGAGTAGTTCAGTTAAGGTTAGTGTAATTGTGGTTTGTGTTAAATGTTTATAAAGTGTCTCCTGTCTTGCACTTTGGTCACTTTTTAAAAATGTAGCCAAGACCATAAACTCCCTTCATCACAAAGTGGGCTCTAGAAGTCAAAGTCAGTTTCAATGTCTTACAATTCAAACACAAGAACACTACAGAGCCTGTCCTCTCACTGCACCATCGACACACACTCAACAAATTGCATCACTATGACAGCTAAATAAAGAAAAATTAGGGGAGGAACCGGATTACTGAGTGCTGGATTTAGAGAACATGTGTTGTTCGAATTCCTGCATAATTGGATTTGTTGTAGACACCTGGTTCCTTGTAAGAACATAAAAGTGCAACAGTGTTTGTCACTTGCACGAAGCTGGAAGAGGGTGCAGTTCTTCAGAATAAACCAAGATGAAGTTGCACTGTTACTGGAAGTAAAAGTAGATTCAAATCAATACAGAGACAAAGGGAGACCATTGTCTTTAAACAGGACGTGACAGTCCTAATTTAACAAACCTAGCTCTAATATTTGTGATGAAAGACAGCTGTGAGATTGAGGCTATCAAACATCACAGGCACGGTCTCATTTGTTTGCAGTAATTACCAAGATGTCACCATGAATTAACAATGAAATGCGGGAAGTTTTAAAATGCCACAGGAATAGATAGAAAGCAGTAAATGAATTGAAGGAAAAGATGAAGAAATGAGGAATCACGAATAACATGTACTGCCTATTAATTTCTCATTTTCCCACCATGTGCTCAGTCTATTCTTGCCTACCCTTCAGCACTTTTCCTGTCTCTTATCGCTCTCTTTCACTTCATCTCTCATTATCTGCAACAGAAAGAGAGGCCAAAGCTGACAGGGGTATCAAAACCCATCGCCCTTTGTAAAGACAGGGAGGGAAGTAAACACAGGTAGATCAAAGGACACCAGGATTCAGCTCAACACTTACTTTGGAGTTTGTGTCAGAGAATACAAAGGAGACGAGCAGGAGACAGAGCGGGAAGAGGAAAATGAGTTTGTATTGAGGAAGGGAAGCAGAGGAAGTGGGAGTGCATTGAGTTAGGAGCAGTAAGTTCCTCACAAACAAAAACATAGAAAAAACACACCAAAATGTAAGTCAAGTACAAGCAACATGCTTGATTTCTCACACACAGTACGGCAAGAAGGCAATGGTAAAATATTCAACTAAGCTGCATTGAGGTAAGCAACAAGTTTAAAGTTTGAGCTATTCTTTCGCCAGCAGAAAACTACTGTGCACTCAATCTCAAAGCGGACACTCACTGGAAAGAAATCCAGGAAAGTCCAGAGTGAAGCCTGGGAGCAGCTGAAAATCTGGAGTTGAAATTAATCCAGCAGTGTGACAACCGGTTTAGCTATCTCATATTTTGATGTATCTCACCTCTTCTTACCGCTCAGCCTTGGAGGCGTCAGACGGATTTAAAAAGTGGGAGAAAAGCCTTCATGCGGTTCAATATGAGCAGTCCCTCCTACAAACAAACACACTCTGTCTTGATTCATTTCCCCCCCCCATTCCCTCCACCCTCCTTCTCTCTCTATCTTTCAGGGCAGAGATAGGACACAGAGAAACTTGTGTCTGAGCTGAACAGGAAGAGAGCAGACAAACAGAGGCCTACTCTGGCCACTAATTAGCAGGTCGTATGCAGCTCCCGACCAACTGCAGAGGCCAGATTAAGAGTGTGTGTGTGTGTGTGTGTGTGTCAAGGCACCTGCACGTGACCAAAACATTTTATGTAACGGTGTGTGATTATATATGTGTAATAACGCAGTGTGGTGTCTTGTATGTGTGTGATCATGTGGAAGCCTATGTGCATACTTTTATTGTGTGTTTCTCCGTGTATGCATACTTTAGTCTACTTGTACTGTGTGTGTATGGCTGATAACAGCAAATAGGAAATGTGCTGTTGCTTTTGTCACGTCCTAGGAACTTCTTTCGAACCGTCTTAATTCCTGTGACTCTTCCTCTCTGTATCTGTTTAACCCTACATGTATAGTAGTCCCAACCCAACCCATTGCTTTACACTGTATACTGAGTTTATAGGTCATCAGATATGAATAGAGGCTATAATTTGCTGGCATTTCCTCACAGAGGCTATTTGATTAGAGAGAAAAGGGAGGGGTGGACATCAGAGAGGACAATGGGCCCTCTGAGGCCCTCAATAAGGGGAGAGACAGAGAGAGATGCAGTCATGAGAGTGCAGTACTGGAGAGACACACTGACCAACAAAAAAAAAAAAAAAAAATGAAAATTGAATTACTTTAATTTTGAGCAGTAATTAATTAATTAATTACTGCTCAAAGTTAAATGCTAACATATTTGCAATAATAATGCTAACATGCTGATGTTAAGCAAGTCTAATTCAAGATTCAAAGATTCAAACATCATTTCTTAATCCCACAATGGGATAATTCCCAATGTTGCAGCAGCAAGTGTTCTCTATGCAACTGGACTATTGATAGGTTACCAATACCTCTGTGCAGCATCTTCAGCTATAGTGCTTGATTGTAGATATGGTTGTGAGCATAGACATTTGTCTCTGTACAGGCACGATGGTTCAAAGCCTTACTGTCACTGTGATGACAAGACTTTAGGAACCCGCACACAGTCACTGCATCCGATAGCTGTTCACCAAGATATTTTTTCCAATGTAACACTTCCAATATATATATATTATTTATCCAGAAATGTTCATAATAGAGAAATATAGAGGGCACTTGTTGATTTTCATGACAAATGAGAGTGGAGGAGGCAAAGAGTGGATTAGTAGTGGTGCATGTTGGTCAGAGCAGTGAGCAGGGATTGCTTTGCAGAATTGGATTTCACTCCATGGCTGGCTAATTCCTCAGAAATCAGCAAGCTGAGCCACCCACGGGACAGTGACAGTCACTCCTTAGAAAATAACACCCTTCACATTCCCCATGATGGCTGCTGTATTGAGCAAAGCTCTAACTGTGGCTTCCCCTGGCTCCGCGCTTAATCCCAAAGACACGGCAAGCAGCCAGAGCACGTAGCCAGAGAGCCACCGCTGTGTGACCGAACTTTTCACTGTGTTTAACTGCAAGCCTGACCACTTTGAAAGTTTCAGATATGTGTGCTGCAGTTCGAACAGTTTAATGTTCTACAAACAGTAACAAAGGTTCAATGAAACATTTCAATACATACTAGGACAAGATGAGACAGAAGAGATCAGATAAGCATTTGCATTTATTTTGTTCTCTTTTTGATTTTTTTTCTCAAAATCTTTTTTTCAGCATGTGCACATTTCTGTATGTACCAGGAGTTGATGCATAGACTGTACATGAGTGAAGCCAAAACATCTGGATCACCCCTGGTGGCTGACTGCAGTGTAGGTCATAAACCCCACCCCCTTCATGTTAGCGAATGAGATGGAAGTGCATTTTGGGTAGTTCTTATCACGCTGATGTTTGTTCAAGTGTTAACTTTTCTGATAAGTTGTGTTTTAATTTATTTGGTGCTATAAAAACGGGGTGTAACATCATGATTGACATGGCAGGTGTATAGGTGGGACTTATAAGATATCGCGGCTCCACCACCCGATCACAACTGCACAGACTGGCTCTAAAATTACAAGTTGGCAGTGTTCGTATCAGCAATATTTTGGCTTGACTTTTATTGTGGGAGGAAGTAGAGTATTCTGCCATGTTGCGCCTCCATCTTTAAAATGCATTAGCCAAAGAGGGACATACCTCCACGTTTCATGCTTTTACACTCAGTGGCAGCGTGACGAATGCGAGGAAGAGGGAAAAGATTATGGAGCAGCAGATTTGAAAGCCGGTTGCAGCTGGAGCATCACGCCTAGTGTCTAGGACATGCAACTGAGTCGCCAAGGAAGTTAAAAAAATAATTAAAATGACAATGCAACAGGCAAGGCAACAAGACCAAGGCTAAAATTGGAGTTGCTTTTCCAAGATGAAAAGGACTTTAACAAGGGATGCAAACTTGCCTGCTTTCTTCTCTTAAGGTAATTCTGCCTATTGGTGTAAATTCGGCTGTAGCATGTTTGTGCATAACGCTAGAGTGACGTCTAGGATACTTTTCCTTGCGTCAATGATGAAAAAGTTTTGTCTACCTTGTAACATAAACGTAATTATATATGTAGTGATTTCCCTGGCAGACAACTCACGTCATGTAACACAGACTAGGCTAAAGCTAGAACAGCTGTGTATAAACGATGGAGATACTAAGAGCTCATTTATGTTTCATTGACATTGTTCATACTGCTCACAGAAATATATTAAACACACAATCCATAAAAACAATTAAACAATAAAACCAGGGCACTTAGAGAGAACAGACCTCCGCCAAGGCCATGGCCTATCTCACAATGTTAACAAAACTTGTTAACTAACAAAATAATAGCAACATGAAATCAGGCCAGTAGTTTTTCCATAATCCTGTTGATAAACAAACAAATCAAAAACATAACTTCCTTGGCGGAGGTAATAAAAGGGCACTCAGTAACTCACTCGTTGCTGCTGAATGACTTCTTTGTGAACCAGAGTGGTGACTCAGGAGTGCTAATTTTTTTTCTCCTTATTACTGTAATGGGTACTCTGCTTATAATAGCAATTGTGATACAAGAAATTGTTGGAGGGGATGCTTACTTCCCATCATATTCATAACATTTTGTTTCGGGGGTAGTGAAATATTGTGTGTGTATATATTTATTATGTTGTGTTGGGGATCCCAAAGGTTTCTGTTTTTCGGCTAGCTGGTCGATCAGTCCACCACTTTTATCCAGACTGAAATATCTCAAATACATGCCACACTCATCACATTAGTTTGTGTTCAGCCTTAATAAGAAAATAATAACAGGAATATGTTAGTATGTTGGCCGTAGTTCATGTTTACCATACAAACATGAGTAGCACTAATCTTACTAAATAACTAATTTGACTCTCAGCAAGAAAGAAAATAAGCTCATCTCCTAAAATGTTGAATTATTAATTTAATAGCGACCAGTGACTCATTTTCCAGGGACTCATAAATCTCTAGACTACTGATTCGAATAAATGAAACTTTATTGATCCCTGTAGGGTAACGCTACATTACTCTGCTGCTGCCTTAGTATCTCTATCTAGTTAAAGTGACAAAAACCTATAGCAATGACCTTTTTTTTTTTTTTTATTTACAGCAACTGTGTGCTAACATTGTTAGCTCTACATATATACAAGTCATCTGGGCCACAATACAGTATTTCATATGAAAAATGAACTCTACGTTTACATTTGCATTTATTCATCAAGACTCAGACAAGATGTTTTACACATCTGCGTGTGCACAATGAATTTACTTTAAATTTCATGCTTTTAGATTTCATGCATTGCTCAAGGGCACTTCAACACTAGTGGCATGGTTGTTGTAATATACGGTAGTGCTAGCACTGTAGGGGACACTTTTTCCCTGTTGGTGGTCTTTATTTATTGAAGATCCTATGCCTCTTCAATTCTTTCTTGCTTCCTTTTCCTGTTTACCTCAAGGATGACGAGATATGCACGCACGTACGCACGCACGCACACACACACGCACACACACACACACAGACAGACAGACAGACAGACAGACAGACACACAGACAGACACACACACCAGCATATCTGTGTGTGCCAATCTATTTCAGTAAAAGAGTATTTGAGAGCAGACACAGGTGTATGTAGGTGTGTGTGTGTGTGTGTGTGTGTGTGTGTGTGTGTGTGTGTGTGTTGAAGGTTAGGTTGACAGGAAGACAGTCTATAGCTGCAGAGTCTGCAGGGCATAAAGCCATTAACAAGAACTAAGCGTAAGCACAGAGCTGCATCACGTCCCGCAGAGACAGCAGAGAGAGAAAAGGAGAAGTGGGAAATAACTGCAAGGAAAAAAGACAAGAGTAGAATAACTAATTAGGCTGAATTTTGATGTTTGTATTTTACATTTTAATAAGCGTTTTAAGCCAATAAAAAGAATAACTGATTATAATTAAAATCCCCAAAACAGAGGTAGAAACATCAATGATTCACAGTAAAATTAATTTAAAAAACATTCCCATTTTTAACCCCAATAAATACGCTTCTCACTACACGTATACATTTTTACTTATCACAAAAACTGCAACCAGGGGGCAACAACTAATTAAACTGCTGCTTTAAAGCTTGAGTGTGTAACTTTTTGATATTGAAGCAACACTAGAGAACTTTTCCCGCTTTGGTCCCCCTGCAGGTTGGAGGAGGAATTGTCCAGTTCATTCAAACTACAGATCCGCTACCCAATCTGGCAAACTTTTATAATGTAGAGTGACCATATTTTGATTTCCAAAAAAGTGGACAATCGGCCGGCCTCGAGACCCAAATTCAGACAGACTTCTCAGAGGTTAATGAAAATGCTTTATTATGCCTCAATGGTAAAAATAAATAAATAAATAACTTATGTAATAAAATAAAATCTGTGACAACCTGTAACCAAATAATAGCTTTCTTTTCAAATAAATAAGTAAATATGAAATAATGTTCTAAATATGACCTATTCTATGTCAGCTTCTAAATCCAGCTTCAACTAAATATCTCTTAAAACCTTTTCAATGTAAAAGGATAAGGTTTTTCGGTGTCCATGTGAGCTTTGAGATCTACTGCACCTTTATTAGACACTGAAACAAATGTGCTAGTTTTGCATATGGTGCACTCCGCTCTCACTTGTCCCGACCGGAACAATACGTGGAAATATTTTTTAAATATTTTTCAACTGTGAAGCTACACTTACTCTTCGGCATTTTGTGTGCAATGCTGCTCCGTTGTCTGATCTGCTCCCTGTATGTGCTCCCTGTCTGATCTGCTCCCTGTATGTGCTCCCTGTGTGATCTGCTCCCTGTATGCGCTCCCTGTCTGATCTGCTCCCTGTATGTGCTCCCTGTCTGATCTGCTCCCTGTATGTGCTCCCTGTCTGATCTGCTCCCTGTATGTGCTCCCTGTCTGATCTGCTCCCTGTATGTGCTCCCTGTGTGATCTGCTCCCTGTATGCGCTCCCTGTCTGATCTGCTCCCTGTATGTGCTCCCTGTCTGATCTGCTCCCTGTATGCGCTCCCTGTCTGATCTGCTCCCTGTATGTGCTCCCTGTCTGATCTGCTCCCTGTATGTGCGCGTCACAGAGCCGCCCACAAGGCAACCTCTCGGGAATTACGTCACGCAAGAAAAGTACCGTAGTATTGTGTGCAAAGCGCTTGTCAATTTAAGTACACACTTAAAGGTCCCATGAAAGACAGTGGATAACCGGACATTTTGTCCGGGCAAAAGAGGACGTTTGGTCACCCTAGCATAATGTAATGTAATGGACCATTCCGCTTCCAACTTGTATGGGGACCAAAGCGGGAAAAGTTCTCTAGTGTTGCTTTAATTAAGGCTTCCGCAATCACGGAAGGATTGTATCATGTGGACGCAATGACCGTTTTGTTGTCATTACTTAGAATTCCTCATGCCGAAGACAGAAACTACGCACTATAGCTTAAAATATATAATGGCATTATTATTAGCCTAACTAGCCTAACTAAGAGCACATTCTGTCCTTCATTCAAAGGCTTCTAAAGCTCTCCACACAATCTCCTCCCTCTCAGAAACACCTGCCTTTGACGTTCCTTAACATCTCCAGGAGTCTTCATCCATCTCCGAAAGTGCCCCCCCAACTCCTTAAAAACTCCCCGGGCTGAGAACATCGAAAAAGGTCTGCAGCCAACCAGAAAAACTAGATCAATGTAATTGGAAAGTGTGAGTGTGGCGAAAGAGAGAGATGGAGAAAAAAAAAACAGAAGTAGAAAGTGGTGAAGAGAGGAGTGAAGCTTGGGGACCGTCGGGAAACGCTGACGCACAAATATTCTGACGACATCTGCTGATGCTGATTGAGATTTGTCAATGGTGGACATCCCACGCCTGATATCTTATGAATTTCTGTGTTGCCTGGCAACCCTGCTCTACTGGAATATTTTTTCTCACATCTGTTCATTTTCTTTCTCTCTACTTTATTTAGGTCTGAACTTCTTTATTAAAGACGACATCGCTTAGGAAACCTCCTCCACACACACTGGCATCAAAAGGTGTTTCGCATGGCAATGGTGGGAGGAAACCTGAGGCTGGCAACGACAACTCACAACAAGGAAAGTGTCCTTATGTAGGCACATAGGCACATATGTACGCACGCACGCACACACACACAAGCACACACACACACACTAATGACATGCCATTCATTAGCTTGGAACAGAGTGCACTCTTTTCTTTTCTCTGGCTAATGTAATGCAGTACAGTCTGACAGGTGTACTACACATTAAAACATTATTAATCACATTCATTTAATTTGCTTAGGCATGTGCACACTTACTTTAAGAAAGACACACTTGATTTCAGTCTACTAGATATGCTTTTCTAAAGCTAATGCAGGCAGCTGACTGATATTTCTGCAAACTACTGAATACAATGTAAGCAACATTAGGGAAAAAAACATCTTTACTCAATAATAATTTACACTCAAAAATGGAAAACAGAATGAACTGCTTTATCAAGACATTCTATTATATATATTATTCTTATAGACAACACAAGCAAAGAACTACAGCTATCTAAGATTTTTTTAATGCTAAACTCAGACTGGTGAACAAAAATGATGCTTTTTGCAGAGCCCCACTCATGTCCAACCAATAAGAAGAGCACATACAGATCAAAATCTCTCATGTTAATTAACGGAAATTGTTTTGCAGAAAGATTAAAAGAAATGTAATTTGGGGGCCTTTAAAAATGTTTTTTTACATATTAAACTGAGTTAGTGCAGGGATCTTTTCTAGCTGACTTGCTAGACAAGTCCAGTTCTATGACTGACAGTCTTGATTGACAGCTACACAATCCATACAAAGTTCTGCTGAAATATAAAGTGAAAGATCAATGGTCAGAGAGAGTGAGACAAACATAGGATAGAGGGATGTAAGAAAACAAGCTAAAAAAGAATTAGGTTGACAGATCTCATGTGGAACGATGAGAAGAAAGATGAGATGGAAAGACTGCACTGTTTCACTTTGTCCATTCATCCTGAAAGGGGATGCACGGACTTCTCTCTTTATGTGAACTCTGTTTATTCAAAATGACACAGAGCAAATTAGCATGGTGCTAACATAATTACGTGTTAACTATTTCTCTTCCTCACTCATTCTTCTATAAAACCCACACACACACACAAACCCAGCCACACAAATCCATAATTAAGCCATGCCAAATTCAGACACTGATGACCCACCCCCACACCCACACACACACAGGTGAAAACCTTTCCAGGGAGCGTGCCAGTCATACAGGCTTGGGTTAAAAAGAACAAGAGGATGCTTTACATACTGGCATTGAAAGGTAAGAAGTATTTCCAGTTATTTCTAATAAACTTTCAATTCTACAAGCTAGGCTTTCTCTGTATGGAGTCCCTTTCAACAAATAAAGAAACTGTCTGACTTCAAAGTTGTCTTCTTCTTTTTCTTTGTTTTGACTGTGGAGCCAGTTCGATGCGGTCTTGTTGAGGTGATTCAATGGTCATTTAGACTAGGGCCCATTCTTCCGATTTTACAGTATATATATATATATATATATATAAAAATGTAAAAGTTTCAAACCACAAGTTATAAGGAATTTTTTCGGGGGAAATTTTGATAATTAAAAAAGAAGGTGAAGAAGACAGATGGGTAGAACAAGCATCAGAGCAAGAAAGAGACAGATACTGAACAGAGTATCCAGAGCGGCCCGGAGAGCCAGCCTGCAGTGACGGCTCATTCGCTGCGTTCCCAAGGTAACCAGTAAAAGTATTCATGCAGAACAATGGCAATATCACTAGCCTGTAATTTCACTGTAGTGAAGCAGCGCGTGTGCGCATGCTGCTTTATTCTACACACCATCATGACAAATGTATGTTTATTATGAAATGTTGTACAAATGCCACATTCAAGCTCTGGTGTGTGTGTGTGTGTGTGTGTGTATGTGTGTGTGTGTGTGTGTGTGTGTGTGTGTGTGTACCTTTTCCAAGCTGGAAAAGCTCAGGTGGTGGCAGCCGTTGCAGGGTGTCAGGGCCTCCCAGAATCCAGTGGGGCCACAACTCTTTTCTACTTCGTCCTCCTCCACGGCCACAGCGAGAGGCGGGGTCAGCCGCTGTGAGAAAACGTTTTTGAAAACTAATGCTAGATCACCAACATAACAAGTAACCAATAGTAAGGAGTAACAACTGGGATACAACAAAGAGCTGAAAAGAGAAATGTCAACTTTACTTATACAGTGTGAGAAGAGATAAAGTGAAGTTACTTCTAAAACTCTAATCAATATTTAATATTAAAGCATTTCTGCATACATTTGATTTTATATTGAGGTTTGGGATATTATTGGTCTAAGAGCAAAACAAAGACTCTGCATCATATTTTCTTTTCTTTGTTCTATTAAGCCTCAATCTCCAATTTGTGTCAAGATGCAGATGCTCCCATTACAAAAACTCTTAGAACAAGTGACACACCATTTAAAGTGTATATGCCTTTGTATTGCTGCTCTCTGTGCCACAATGGGTTAACCAGAAAGGAGAAAGGTGCAGGAACAACTTTATCACAAACACATGCACACAGTGTCCTTTCCTGGGGCTCTTTGGCTCCCAGGAGGCAGGTGTGTGTAAGAGCTCTGTGGCATGAGGTGTCAAAGGGCAGATACAGCCCATCTGATATCTCAGTGAACCACATGGTGCAGCAGAGGACGCAGGTCACAGCAGATTACATAGACAGATACCACCGCTATGTCTGATATGTAGCTTTTTAAAAAGCTGATAAGAGAGAGTAAAGAGAGGGACCTAGGGAGGTCTGATGATGGGAGAAGAAAAATCATCTTCAGAACAAAGGTTAAAAAAAAGGCAGGAGGGTAAAGAAATCAAGGTAAAGAGGGAAAGGATTAAAAGAGAAACCAAGAGAAGATACAGAGTGAGGGAAGGACAGATGGATATACTGTAGCAACAGAACAGCAGCCAGATAAGAGATAGAGGCACAAAATGAAGCTGAAACCAAAAGGTCACCAATTTCTCCGGATTGCAAAGGCCCCTCTGCAACACTGGAATACTGATTGATCATGAAAGATGGCAGTCCTCACACACACACACACACACACACACACACACACACACACACACTGCACTGTATGACTACATGAACAATAGACAGATATGTCAATTCATTACCATAAAAATCAGATATCAGGCAGTGTTCGATAAAAAGGACACCATTAAATTATTAATTACTGAGGACTGCATAACTGATCAATAATAATTAGTTGTCATTGGGAACTCCTTAAGGGATGGATTACTATTTTTGGGATTATTGTCTACTTAACTAAATAATGTGATTATTTATGTGAGTGTGTGCATTTTACGTTCTTATTTAAAAAGGAAATATTTTTGCTAATTTTGGGTTTCTAATAGAAAATGTTTATGTAAATGTTTGTCTGAAACGTTTTGGGCGCTATTGCAGCCGGGTTATAACTGTAACGCCACTGTAGCAGGACTTTCTACCTATATACTGTATAGTTGTGACATCACAACCTTAAGGATGTCGGCGGCTCTGATACGGTTTCTGAATATGGGCTGTATGCATTTCTCTGAGGAATGAGTGTTTTGATTTGATACTTTCACAGTATTTATATAGAACCTCAACTTGCTTTATAATTAAAAAAGACAGGGAAATCTCACTTTTTACAATATGGAATTTTAACAAATTGGCTCTGAACTGACTGAACTGACTCTACATTTAAGTATCTTTGTTGCAAGAAAAGTACCATTTGTTACCAGTTGAACACATTTTCACCCAGATTTATGTACCCACATATTCAAATGTTCTCCTGCGGTCAGAATACACTGCTAACCACAGTTTATTGTAAACATGGTTCTCTCGTAACACAGCTCAGTCTCCAGTGATAGGAGGGGAAAAGAAAAATTCAGCAGACACACAGCAGGTCTCACAAAATAAATTAAAAAACAAAAAATGGTTAGACTTGGAGCAGTGTGTAGGATTTAGGGGTATCTACTGGTAAAAATTAAATATAACATTCATAATTATGTTTGAAACCGAGAATAATTGTTTGTTAGCTTAGAATGAGCCATTTATAGCTACAGAGGAAGCCACCCATGTAGCACTGCCATGTTTCTACAGTAGCCCAGAGCAGCAGACCAAACGCTGGCTCTATTTTTACGTTTACGAAGGCCACCGTAGGTTCTGCTTTACGCTTAGAAAGGGAGGGGCAAAGGAAGCGGTATTCAGCTGGTTGCAATCTGCAACGTCACCACTATATCCCTTCACACTGGTCCTTTAAAGCAACACTAGATAACTTTTCCCTCTTCTGTTGCCCTACAGGTAGGAAGTGGAATTGTCCCATTATGTCTCATTCAAACTACAGATCCGATTTGCAAACTTGCATAGTGCAGTTATAGCTGGTAGAAAGCCACAAAGTGAATGCAGAAGTGCCGAGTCGATGAACCACTGAAACGATTTTGGAAACATTATTTTAGGTTACAAAAAGTTGTCTAGTGTTGATTTCAGAGGTGTTGTTGGTTGGTCCAGACTGAAATGTCTCAACTATTGGATGGATTGCCATGACATTTTGTACAGATATTTATGGTCAGCAGAGGATAAAGAGAAGATGACCCACGGTCTCACTTTTCCTCAGAACAGAACCTAAAGTCAAATTTTCTTATCTGCAAAGGCTAAAGTTAATGTTAAAATAGTGAACGTTTCTACTCAATCAACAGAACATTCTGCTTGTCTCTGTTTTATTTATATAATTGTAAATTAAATACTTTTGGGGCTTGCGCTGTTTTTAAGTTATCCAGACTTATTATTGAAATTACTCTAGTAATAGTGTACAAATATCAGCAGAAAATGTCAGTGTCAGTTCAACAGTGGAAAGACACACTGCATGTACTCATTTGTCCTCATTTAAATACAGGACATGCACATGTGAGAAACCTGCATTGCCTTTTTCCCTTTGTGTGTGCACTGTCTTAGGTTTATGCATGTTTAATTCATGTGTAACACACAAATCACATACTAATGGCTGCAGCCACACGTACAGACAGTAACTCGGGGGGCACATAAACACACACTGCGGATGTCAGTAACAGAATACAAATTGGTACTTAGAGAAAGAGAGAGAAAGAGAGAGAGAGAGACAGAGAGAGAGAGAGATGAGACAATTACAGTCAAGAAAGCAAGGTGTGTGTTCAACATATATGTTGTTTGTGATCTTCAGCAGGTTTGAACGCCTGCTGCACTGTACGTAGACATTCCTCGGCTTGCTTCTATACTGAGCCTATTACAGAGATGGAGAAGGTGATGAGCTATTGATTGGTGTCACAATATTCCTTCACTGAGGTGTGTGTGTGTGTGTGTGTGTGTGTGTGTGTGTGTGTATAAGGTATGTATGTGTTGCTGTAGGTGAGCAAGAAGGAGAGAAATAGAAAGAAAAATGGAAACAGACATTCCGTAATAAGCAAGCGAGAAACACAGACACAGACTACCGCATTTCTTTTAGATGCTTCTCTGTAGGTGTTGTATGCGTGTGTTTGTGAGTCTGAGGCTCAGGTGGGGGGTCAGTGTGATAGATAACTTCTGTGTCCTGCGGTGAGTCCTATTGTCTGGACAGTGGAATTGAAAACGTCAGAGCCTCTTCGTCATGCTGCGCTGGCTGTTAGAAATAAACTGCAGCTGTGATTCTCTGGTCAGCTAATACTGATAAAGTCCAAACTGGAATTCAAACCAATAACATCTAAGCCTGCCTGCATGACTGGTACACTCCCTGGAGACGTTTGTACCTGGATAAGTGTGCGTGCGTAAATACTACCAACAATATTTCCATATAAAAATGCACCCAATGAGACAAAGCAAGGTTAAGAAACACAATGTCTGCAGCTGTTTGAGCACAAATACTAATTACAATTCTAAACTGATTCAGGCTATCAATAAACAGAAGCTGTTGTGTGTTTCTGCAACAACAAGTAAATACTCAATTGGACAAGCCAGCTCAGTGGCATCAGTCTATCTAATACTGCCCTCTGCCGTCATAATAGAGAAAGTGCAAGTATCATTTCTGCAAAGAACGATCCCTCACACGTATACAGTAGTTACCATCTAAACCCTTTGTAGTGTGATACAACACAAAGAAGACATTGATGGAGAGGTGATAGACATGTACAGGGAAATTATTTACTGTAAGTTAAATAGTGAAAAGATACAGTGGCTTTACGTGCTTCACACAGCAGGTGAAATTATAAATGATCACATTTGTTGTTGATTAATTCTTTGGTGACTAATCAATAACTTGACTGATGTGGAGCAGCTGTTGCTAAGCAGGTAGAGCGATCGTCCACTGATTACAGCGTTGGTGGTTTGATCTCTGGCATTTCAAAGTGTCCTTGAGCAAGACACTTAAAAGAAAACCAGTGCCGTGCTGGTAGCTCGCTGCTATCAGTGTGTGAGTGTGTGTGTATGTGCATGGGTCAATGTTGGGTAAAGCACTTTGTGTAAAAGCTCTATATAAATGAAGTCTATTTACCAGATTTTATGAACATACTGAATAACTAACATCTGTGCCACTACAATTACCAATCATTGTTACAAGTTTTGAATTCTTCACTCAGAAATGTGACTTTACAAGATGCCCTTGAAGATAGGAGCAGACCCTAGACAAGGCATAAAACACCATGGTTCATTTCACCAACAGACCAAGCTCCTTCAAATGCACAAGTCCTCTTTCATAACTGAGCGCCGTACCTTGACTCGGGTCAGAGTGCCGTTGGGTCGGTCTGGGCGTTCTTCGTCAGAAAGCCGCCCGCTGCCAAAGCTGTCCATAGAGTGGGAAGAGATGGTGTGACAGAGCTCCTCGAAGGAGTAGTCCCTGTCCCGGCACTTTTTGATCTCATGGAGCAGTTTGGACAGCTCACTTGTCACAGCATCATCTGAAGAGGAGGAAGAGAGCACGGGCAAAGTAAGAAATACACCCATACTTATTTAAAGCATCAGTACAAAGTGGAAGAGAAAATATAACTGACTAAAGCATACACCCACCCATCAACAATTACCAATTACTGCAAGACTTGATTCTTTGATTTTCAAACCACCAAAACAGACTGCACAGTATACATACATTATATAGAAGACATTAATTTCCACGATCCGGTTTTGGATCAGCAGGAACTAAGCTTGTTGCAATGTTACATTCATAACACAGGGGGCAGTGCTGGACAGGGGAAATGTACGGCTGTTCAGACCGGCAATAACGGACTTTCTCACACTAAAGGTCCTGCTCTCCAGGGCTGGATTATGTTGTACTGTTTGCCCATATTGAAAAGGAAAATAATCAGTGACCAATCAACATGAAACATGTTTTGCATTTTACATCTCTACTGCTCGTTTCTGGGACTTTCTCAAAAAGAAATCTTATTTTCTATGAAAAATGTATTTTTGAGCACCTTGAATCTCAGTGTACAGACATTTTTTTTATTGTGTCCGTTATATCATTGGGTACGTGTGCGTTTACTCACTTTTGTGACTGAGCAAGGGGGAGGCAGAGGGCGAAGGAACAGACGTTCGAGGAGCAGGGATCGGACACTTGCGAACAGGCTCCTCTATGATACTACTCCTTTCCATCTCGTCCATGATATATTCTACAGAGACATGGAGACAAAGGGGGAAAAGGGGTAAGAAGATGGAGGGTTCGACAAGATGAAGGACAAGAAAGAGGGGAAAAGTGGAAATATGTTGGGGAATAGGAGTTTGGAGGAGAATGTGATGGTGTCCGAGGGTGGGGACAGATGGGGGACGAATGAATTCAGAGGCATTTTACTGGATCAATATAATAACACAGCCATCAGCATAGTAAACATCTTGTGCTGCATTCAATTTGCACTTTTCCCAACACTGCAAATTTACTTCACAGCTTCTGCTAATAGAGCACGGCTGTCAATAAAAGCAAATGAGAAGAATTATGGGGTAAAAGAAAAAGAAGGGAGACAGGAGGAACGAGGAGAGAAAACCATTTTAGGTGTGGGGGCAGAAAATAAGTTTAAGACTGGATAATAAACTTGTTAAAGTGAGGCATTAGCAGCCAAAAACACACAAACGCGCTTACACAGTGAAATTATGTAGCAGATTCCCTGCAGAGCCCTAATAACGAATCCTATTATGGGCATGAAAGTGTATGTGTTTATTTCTACTACTATGAATCTTGGCATTCAGCTCAATAAATACACAATCATATTTGCATACAGTTATACTGAGTATGGGAAAGGATTAACATGCTTTGGCAGTTTTATTCCTCCTGTCCTCATGCTTCAGTAGATTCTTCATAAGCTAAACTACTGCACTACATTACACTGTAAATAACTACTGCTGGGCAGTAAAAAGTGAACCGTTAATTTATTTGAACAGTAGGATGAGTCACGTGCTTGTAAATCAAATGAGGATCTACTCATAACGAGGTGCCTGTGGTAACCAGAAAGCCCCTCAGCTGGTACAATTGAGTAAATGAGAGGTCTTTTTCTTTTGTGTGTCCTTCTCCATCTCCGCTCCAACAGGAAATGGCATGCAGCTGATCTTTTCACCAAGTCACAGCTGGGTTCGCTCTCTCTCTCTCTCTCTCTTTCTCTCCTATTTATGTTAAAGTACACATCTCTCCGTTTCCAGTGCTGGTTCACTGAAATTAGATTTTGATGGTTCCTATTTCTGACCAATAGCTATTATTACATTGACTTCTGACATTTAAAAAGTTCCACATGGTCTATTCATGACTTTAAAAGTATTTCCATCTTTGATTTTGGAAATAGTCTTTTAGTTTCATAGGCTCAGGGTTCACTGCATATTTGTGAATATTCAGTCATAAGAAGGCACAGGATTTGAGCAGCAGAATTCCAAGGATGTTGGATAAAGTTTAGGTGAAAAAGACATCCGACATTTAACATTGTACTACTGACTGACCAACTCACCCTGTGAAGCCAAGCTTTATTCTAACCCACCAAACCTCTATTTACATTCTAGTGGAGTCCCAAAGTTCCCAAAGATACTAAATATGTCAAGCTGAACATTTGAGAAATGTGTACATAATTGTATGCAAGACATCTAGAATGTTTCCTGTAATTAGTATTTTTTTTGGGTCACTCAGGGGCAACAGAACAAGTTGTAAACAACAGGAAACATTTACATATCCATAATCCAGCAGATATGGACATTAACACTTTCTGGCCACCTCACAAATTGAATCTCAAAATAAATAAAAAATATCTGGCTTGTTGCTAAATGCTGTACTTTTTTCACCAGCTAGTTGCTAACTTCGTGTGTGATTTTTAGACCTTTCTGGCTGAAAACAGCTGCCTGCTACCACTGGAAACAAGGTTGAAGAGAGCAGAAGACTGAACCAAAACAGTTAAGTTGTGGGCCGTAAAACTCAAAGAATGACCTTAATTTGTTGTGTATATATCAGATTATTGAGTTTTACAGATTACAATAAATGCTCTAAACAAAATTTTAAAAATCGCTCTACCCGTTGCATCACTGCGTTTTCCCTGGTCTAATTGTTTAATGTCAGATTTATAGCCGTTATTTTCTAGCTGTGGCCAATTTGTAACATTGTTGGGATTTAGTCTGTATTCCCCTTTCTATATTTGCCTCTTAGTTAATTTAGGCTTTGACATATTCTTCTCATCCCTCTATCCCTCCATTTCGGTCTGCCATTATCTCACTCTCTTTAAATCATCTCTAACTGTGTGCCTTACATACACCCATAGATTACATAAAGACAGATAGTCAAGGCCTCCAAGTCACAGATTACAGTGTTCATCCTAAACCTCATAATCACCTCAGGACAATACTGTCATTGGAAGTTGCAATCATGAGAATCTTTTGGCCTCTTGGAAACGTGGAGCAAACTCCCGCTAACAATCACTGGTCACCCACAAACACAGTGCAGTAAACATGAGAGCAGAAACAGGCCTTTTAATGGCCGGTGGAAGACCAAGATTAGATTAAAACACTAAAAACCATACTTATTTTTCTTATGCTGAAAAAAAGAGATGCTGGCTGCATCTGTAATGAAGTGATGCTGTGATTTTGTGACTTGGGATTTTTAAGGTGAATGTTTAAGTAGCATAATAAAAAGCACAAATCTAAATAATTGTTAGTTGCAGCCCTGTTTAAAAGCTAAATCTTTTTCCTTCCCTGTGGTATTTTTCCAGCTAATTTGCAAAGCATTCTTGAACATTTATACATTTTTAAACAGTCCTTCCTCATCCCAAATGATTTCATTGGGAAAAAAAAATCTTGTTTCTTTGTCATTTTAATGTCCCAGTCTGCTACTACAGCCAAACATGTACACATTCACATTGCAGCCCATGTACAGTAATTAACCTATTTAGTCTGCATTTGAATAGACTATGTGTATTTGGATGTAAATAGTGCTGTACACCAATAGTACATTGTGTTGAATAGAAATATTCGACATAGCACAATACATACAGTATGAACAGTATACAGTATATAGTCTATGTACAGTGATCAAAGTGAGATGCATACAAATATGTGTACTTCTATAGGCCAGTGAGGCCCTGTTGTTCCTCTGTGCCATCTTACAACACTAGTTATTGATACATTGCTGTGTTTCAGTCACTGTGCAGATTCCTGGACATACAGTGTAGCATATACTATAACCCATGGGTCTAAACAAATCCAATGTAAAGATGTCATATATGCCCAATCACCAAACCCGATATTTAACCATTTAATAAATCAATTAAAAACCTATTTATTTTGTCACTAATTCCAGAAGACCATTAATAACCATCTTATTTAAGATCCAACTTGGCCAGTAAGACAATGGAAGAGAACTGGAAAGAACACTGTATTCTGGCAATGTGAAGAACAACACTTACAGGGCATGATTTGTATAACTGGGCACTCTCATACTGTAGCAACCGAACACATGCAGTACAGGAATTCCCATTGTTTTCCCAACAGAAGAATAACTTCCTGGAAAACAAAATCTCAGATGGATCACATCCGTTCGAAACACAGGACTCAATGTCATATTCTACATCAACATAACAAAAAAAAAAAAAAAAAAATTAGGATAGCACTTGCAAATGTTTAGAGCCTCTATACTACATGTCAACATGTCTGCAGGTTTAATCAAATTGCAGTCTTAAATGTTGCATGCAATAGAGCCTATCCACACACCAACTATCAATCGGCAGAAAACACTTCTATTTCTACAAATGCATTAACTCACACAGTTGCAAAGCAAGGCACCGAACCCCCCAACTGCTCGGGGTGTTTTTCACGTGCGTAGGTCCTGTTTGTGCATGTGTGTGTATTTCAAGTCTGTGTTCAATATGTAATCTATCAACAGAGTGTTGAAAAAATCTGTTCTTCTTTTCTGTCACCTGTAAACCTACACAGTGTACATGAAAAAATATAAATCTGTGAATAACGTATCTTTAATCTTTGTACTGTTGTACTATGTTTTCTATACACGAGTATATATTTGGCTCCTGAAATGACCCAATTTGTGTGTGTGTTACCTTGGATAACAGCAGTGATCTGCTGGGATTTCTGTGCAGGATGTTCTCCCAGGATCTCCAGAGCTGTTCTCCCCTGGCTGTCTCTCAGATTGGTGTCAATAGCTGATGCACACACGCACAAATGCACACACACGCACATGCACAAACAAAAGTACAACATACTGTTACAATTGATACATATGAACAGTAGTGCAAAGGTCAAATAACCATGACTTTGTCAAACAAGATTTACCCACTCATACTTGCTCAAAGACACTGAACTACAGACACAAAGTACACTCGCATACACTACACACAGACCCAAGAACCACAATCTGCTGACACACCCTCTCTTAGTCACAGAACCCCAGTCAGCAAAAGATGAATGAGTTGCAGTCAACAGAGGATGGATGTGGGATTTTATTCATTCATGAAGCCTCTTTACAAACAGCAAAAACACTTTTCATCGAGATTCAGACTTTTTGTCTGAATGACACATACATAAATGCACAAAAAACAAACGCACACAAACTCAAGATACACACACAAACAAGTTTGCAGAAGAGAAACCACAACAAATCCTCAATTACATGACTATTGTACTTTTTTCATCCCTTCCTGTTCTCATGGATCCAACTTAACATGAAAAATAAATGTCATTCCAGTCACCCTGATGGGCACCATAACAGAAAAATGCAGATTTGGACCTGATGTAATGCCAGTTTTCTCGCTTTCCTGCTTACTTTGTTCACATTTTACTGCTTTTCTATTGCCTTTCATTTAATGGAATTTTCACATATACTTTTTCTTGTGTTTTGTAAATTGATTGTGAATTATGAATGAATGATAAAAAATTTATGTCATTAAAGAGTGCCAATTCTCATCAGTAAATTCAAACCATCACACTGACTGTATATTTCAGCATCCTCTGCTGTTCCACTGCATAGTTCCTCGTTGACGATGAAAGGCTGGCTGCCCATCCTACATCCCTATACCTACCCCACTATCTCCCACCCCACACACATGCAAAGAACATTTGAAGGGATTAAGTTCAGTGAATGAGGCCAGCACAGCCCAGTGTTGATCCAGGATGTTAATAAAATCGAGGCCAAAAGAACATGGCCACCCACAGGAAGTCCTGCGGAAAACAGGAAGTGCTAAAGGAAAGTTGGTGGAGGGTGGCGGCAGGATCAAAGGACAACAGTGTTGAGATTTATTCAGCTCTGAACACAAGGAGTGTAAATGTGCAAGATGCCATTTTTGTCACTACTTATCACCATGACCTTCAACACCGTTATGAAGTCGAATGAAAATGGCCAAAACCATAACAAAGCTGAAAGTCCAGGATTTTTTTAACAGTGAGACAGATGCCTTGAATTCACCTGAGGGCAAATTCAACACAACAAGAAGGTAAAACATACATTCATCCTTTAGCCTCTGGGTAAAATAAAGGAAAAGGATATAAGTTTTTCGAGGATATATTTATAGACCCACCTGAGTCGAGCAGAAGGCGAACTACATCCATCTTCCCAAAGAGAGCTGCTTCATGGAGGGCACTGCCATTCTCGGTCTAAGAGAGAGACAAAGTGTGTGTGTGTGTGTGTGTGTGTGTGTGTGTGTTAATATATCATCATTTTAACAATTGAACACAGAGACAAAAACAGACATCAAAAACAGCAGTGGATTGGGAGGCACAAAAGGCATTACAAAAAAAAGCTAAAGGATTTAAAGAGGGCATAAAAACAATACTTGGATTCAATAAAGTGTCTCTTTCTCTCTGGCAGTTAAATGAAAGAGATTCAACAAGATTAAAAACAGTCACATTCCCTCGTCTGCAAACAGCGTGAGGCCACACCGATTTCAAACCATTACACAAACAGCGGGAGCCTGTGTGGAAACATCCCAATTTCCCTTACCATATGCCGGCCTGTATCAGCCTTTCAGTGTTTCTGATGAGGATATTACAGATATGATGCAATACATGGAAACTAGCGAGGGGAGGGCCCTGGCAAGAAGCTCATTTTGGATCAGCAGTGATGAGAGACGATAACTTTGACAACCCACTTTTATCAGAGCAACACTCAGGAGCCACAATAAGAAAGAAAAAAAAGAACAGATGTTTATCAGCCTGCGTGGGAGGAATTAGAACAAAAATATAAAGCCACCAGGTGTT